>CM039729.1:9308534-9908534 GCA_022539455.1 Dendrobium nobile
TTTTAAAATTCAAACAATTTTGAATTTGAATTTGTTTCCTAATAAGAATATCTATTTTAGGAAAGTTACTTAAATTATATCTAATTAAATTTTTAATTGGATTTGATTTAAATTAATTTTCTAATTAGTAAATCTCTTTTATGGACACCCCCCAAATCTCTCTCAATCTAAAATTAATTAGAATTAATTCTAATTTTAATGTTCATTGAACCTAGACACATTCATCGAACTGGACACTTCTCCCCCCCCCTATCTTAGCCAGCCCCCTTACCCTCTCTCCTATCTCATTAATTCCGCCAATCAAATCCCTTAACTAAGTGAAATCTAAAATTGAATTTCAGTTTTTTTTATATTATCCCCCCCCCCCTTTTTGTTCTACATCACAAGTATTAATGTTGATAATGGGTTTAATTTCATAAACTAATGCTAACACATATTCCAATAATTTTCCCAGTTTTTTATTTTCAACCCTTATGTTATATCAACAATTTACTGTAGTGATTTACTCGTTTTAATTTTTCTTATAAATATTTCCAAGAATTTAACATGTTAAAAATATTTTGTTCATGTCAAAATACATTCCTCACTAATCACCATTATTGAAATCAACAATCTAAAAACCATTTCTGATATTGAACAACCAAATGATAATTGAATAAATACCAGCTTCACATCCAAAATATCAATCGATGCGCGTGATAGAAGGAATTCTCTTGGATTTCTAAGATCTATGGATTAAATTAGAAAACCAAGAAAATTACATGTTACTAGATTGGCTAAGGGTACAATCTGACTAATTAGAAACTTTCAGACAATAAACGATGAAACTAGCTTTGAAATCAGGCAATCATCATTTGCTAGAAGTCAAATTGTTGATTCGTATAGCGGTCACCGTGACTATACAGAGCAATATGGCTCTGCAATTTTCCTTTCTTCCAAATCGCTCTGAATCAATTGAATGAATCGAATTACATCAAATTATTGATTCCGCGCAAACATTCAGATAAAAACAGCACAAACCAGGCAGAATTCCCCCAATTAAACACTTCAACATCATAATCACACGAGTCACAACTAAACAACAGAAATCGCATTGACTTTTCCCAACCACACAAAATTTATGAAAGGATCGAAACATACCAGAAAGCAGTATAGCTATAGAACTCAACCCCAACGGACATGAAAAGGAGGGAAGCGATGAGCCCAAGAAGAAAGTGGGGTGCCATCCAAACAAACTGCCACCAGGGACGTCATGAATCACACAAACAATTAGACGCCGAACCGAAGCGATGAACACGTGAATTGCGAACCATCCCCCTGCCTTTTCTCCAACACGCATCCTCTTATCTCTTTCACTTTCACATATCGCACGAAGTGAGGGAAGGAACATGGATCGTGTAATCGACACACGATCGTTTGGTGATATAATAAACACTTCAGCGAATCACAGAGGATATAATAGCGTGTAGAGCGGTTCGAACGGACGAGCCCAAGAAGCGTAGGGCCACCTCGATTCGGCGTTCGTCGCAAACGGAACCGTGGCGCTCTTTGCGAGTGGGAAGCGTTGAAATAATGCTAACGGAATTGATTCTCTTATAAATCAGGATATTTATATAAAATTTCCTGTAAAATAATAGTAGAATTTCTCAATTTCACAAGATATTCTAATGAATTTTACTAATTGAAATATGAGCTCAATAATTTATTATCTTTTTTTACGAATTAGATAACTTAAAAATCTTGGTTACTGTTATAATATTGCCTTATCTCTTTTATCTTGGTGTGTTTTCATCTTTTGTATAAAGCTGAGATGTTAGACTGTTTTTTTCTACCGCCGCGAATATTTCACAGATCCAACAAGAGTAAAATTTAAAGTATTTGAAAATACACTCTCTAGTTCAATTCGTGAATTTGAAAATGATTAGATTTAGCTATTGTTAAATGCACAGAAATTTGGCTTATTACTAAATACTTCTCAAAAAAAAAAATTTGTCATGGTTGTCTTTAGGACACCAACAGTTGTCGTCACCATCGCTATTGCGAGCCACCGACAACCATCTCATTGGGATGTTATTTTACATTTATTTTATTTGAAGTGAGACAAAAAAAAACAATAATTACATGGATTTATTTTACAGCTCAAAAATATTTCAATTTCCTTGCATTTCTTTTACATTACGATTCATTTTCCTTTGTGTCTTTTTTTCATTAAACTAAATGGCCCCTCAAATTAAATCCAACTCACTAACCTATTATATATGATAATTATACCACTCATTTTATAAAAAATTATCTAAGTTTATGAATTTTTTTTCATTTAGAGAATTCACATACATACCAAAAATTTCTTATATACATTATATACACTTAAATCCTTATATTAATTTATATAATATTTAGATTTTTAAATCATATTAAAACATTATTAATATTGATACATCATACAAAAATTATTTGATAGGACACTAATCTCAAAGCAAAATCAAGTTGGAAAGTTCTGAAATCAAAATCATGAGCATCTGAACTCAAAATCATGAGCATCTGAACTCGCGTTTTCAGCAAACTTACAGTCGAACTGAGCGTCTCGAAAATACAAACCCACGACACCAAATTCGACCCAATCTGAGCCCAAATAGGTCCACAAATAAAGGACTCGAAGCGCTGTTGGAAGATTCAAACCACAATTTGGATTACCAAACGGATTTCAAACATAACAAGCTTATAGTCAAATCGAGCGGCTCGACGAGACGAATCCAACGAGCCAAGATCACTAAATTCCAACATCACTAGACATTTAACGTCAATCGAATGGTTCATGATCAAGGGATTCAAGATCGGCCGTCCATCCAACCACTCCCAACTAACCCTTGATCCTACACCTATTTACGGGCCATGTCATTCCCAAAATCTATAAATAGAGCCCCCTCTCCTCTTGAAAAGGAACCCCCATGCTGAAGAAAAAGAGAGAGAGATCGGAGATCGCTCTTGCTTCCAAGCCTCCTCGACCACCGCCGGAGTTTCATCGGACCACCGCCGGATTCTGTCGGACCACCACTGACGCCCTGTGCTCCACCGTGGACCACCGTCTAACGTTGTCACTTCGTCGGACCACCACTGACGCTTGTGCTCCACCGGACCACCGTCTAACGCCGTCACTTCGTCGACCACCACCTGACGCCCTGTGCTCCACCGGACTACCGCTAACTAACGCCGTCACTTCGCCGGACCACCACCTGACGCCCTGTACTCCACCGGACCACCGCCTAACGCCTTCACTCCCCGAACCACCACCTTGACGCCCTGTTTTCTACCGGATCACGCTTAACGCCGTCGTTCTGCCAGACCACCACCTGAAGCCCTGTGCTCTACCGGACCACAACTTAACGCCTTGTGCTCCACCAGACCATTACTCGACCACCCGACTTCTATTGTACAATTGCTACTTGTAATCTGATCGTACTTAGAGACGGATCAGCCAATTGTAACCAACTCAAGTTCTAGTGAAATCTTTTCAACTGGGCTAGGCCCTGTGGTTTTTCCCCTTTTTAGGTGTTTTCCACGTAAAAAATCTGTGTTCTCTGTGTGTGTGAGCTGGATATCCGTATAACGCTAAGAAGAATAATTAAAACTCTATCGCCGCGTATATTCTAGTCCACAACAAATATTAACTTATTTAACGTAATATATATATATATATATAATATATATATATATATATATATATATATATGTATAATATATAATACCTTCATGGTGAAGTCATCAACAAAGATGAATGTAATACAACGAGACTCCAACAGAAGCTATAAAGGGATGGTCCTCAGAAACAATAGTGATATAATACAAGCTCAAACTTTAGAGTTATGATTCCCTTTCAATCAGTGTGAAACTAGCTTTCTCATGCTTGCGAAAGATAGACTCCACAAAAAAACAAAATCTAGAAACTTCAAATTTGAAAACTCCCCAAATGTAGTATTCTCATCCATTTTAAATACAAACTATCTCACGTATTTTAGCATTTGGATCCATAGTTGCTCCTATTATTCTAATGTTTGATACCATGTATAAAATCTCACATTATAAAAGCATAAACGGTCACATTTAAGGCTCTCATTTGCACATCACCAACTCCCACGATTTTTAAGGACATTGTGGAGTAAAAAAGTGCATTTGAACCAAAGATCCAGGAGTTCATTAGATTATCAGCACTACATATTATTACATCACAGATAAATTAAGTTACGCCATTTATATATTCAACCATCTGGTTTGACTTATCTCCACTTCTCTTATATAAAGTGACTATTTTAATGTGGCTAGCCTTGCCACATTATCAGCATGCGATTGTGATCATTAGATTAATGTCTCATTTGACAATTGGATCTAGCTCTGTTGTTGCCTCTCTTTGTACTTTCTCCTCTTCTTTCAAGATTCAATGCAGCAAAGAACCCTAATGACTCTAATCACCTGATGTTTTCAATTAGGATCAAGTCATCAACATCATTGAGCTTCAACTTCGTAGAAGAAAAAACAGAGCTACTTACTACCATACCATCAAAATTCCACAGTAGCTCTCCATATGTGATGATATTAAGCTTAAGGCATGAACTTTATTATCAAAGATAGTATCGACACAACTCAACTAATTTGTAATTTAAGGATATGTTATGTTTAAGGATATGTTATGTTGATAACATGCCACCCATCATCCTAAAGATTAAAGAACTTCTCATCATGTGCATTTTCTTTACAAGCTTCTCCTACATGTGTCAAAAAACTATCATCACTCTAGAGTTGGTCTTATCATGTAATATATTGTTGAATGCAATGTTCTTGTTGGTACTAGTGTCTGGTGTACAAGTTTCAACAATTCTTTGTCCAAAAGATCCTTGCCTTCTTGACTCATGGTTATTAGCTTCTTCTCCAAAAGTGACAAATGCAACTTTTTTTATTTTAAAGAATGCCCAATCCACATCTACTACTATCCAAAATTCTTACCATCAAAACATATTGGCCTTCACCTTTCCATCCTCAAACATAATTTGATGAGGACATCAGTAGGAGATTCCGGAATGTCTACCGCTGGAAGCATCATAGATCGACGGCTACGATGAGGAGCTTATATATTTGATATTTTATGTATTAGTTCAGATTATTTTTATTTACGTTTGTACCCTTGCTTGTGTGTTGAGTTGAGTTGTAGCCTTATGCATTCAATAATTTTGGTTTATGTTTTATTGTATTATGAACAATATTAGTTGTGTTTTATTTTTGTTTATGCTATCCTATGATGGTTGGGCTTCCAATGATCATGGTAGGAATGTGCTAGGCATGGCAAGCCTTGGGTTTGCTTGCTTTTGGGTCCACTTCGTCCTTGGGCTGCTTGCTAATTTCTATTTTGGTGTGGTGGTTGCTCTCGGGTGGGCCTTGGATGCTTGGTGTTGAGCTTAAAAAATGTTGGATTCTACTTGGTGCTAGCTCATAAATGCTTAAGCTGAAGTTTAGCTCAATGATTGAGGGATTTATTGCGCTTCCTAGCTCATTAATTCATAAAGGTATGCTATTATTTCTTGGATTCATTTTGGAGTAGACTTGTGCCTCTTCTCCTCCCCTTTGTCTTCTCGGTTTCCCCTTGCTGGCTAGTTTCCCGTGCCTTGCCCCTTTGCTCCTGTGCTGGCTCTTCGGATCCCTTATTGGCTAGTTTCCCGTGTCCTGGTGCCTTGCCTCCTATGCTGGCTTTTCGGGTTCCTTGCTGGCTGGTTTCCCGTGACTTTTTGGGGGGGATTTTCGATGGCTTCTCTCTGTTTTCTGTGCTATATTTCTGCTGATGACTTTTGGCCTTCTAGCTGATGACTTTTGGCCTTTCATTTCCCCTAATTCTAATTGGATTTGGTTGGAGGTGCTTTGGCTATTTGTCTACCTTCTTTTGCCTAACAAAAATCGGCAACCCGGTCGGGTCTGGTCCGGGTTGAAATGTCCGACCCGTTTGCAAAAACGGGTCGGTTCGGGTTGACCCGTTTAGATCCGGGTCGGGTCAGGTTAACCCGAACCCGACGGGTTGACTCGAATTGACACCCCTACCTGTGATGTTGTGCCTCTTGAAGTCTGTCACATTCTGTTGTGCCTCTTGAAGTCTGTCACATTCTGTTGGGTCGACCTTGGCAATTTGATAACAAAACCATTCACAACGGGGAAAAGAATACTTACTCTTTGATTTAAAACAACAAAGAATTCACTTTCTATACTCAAAAATATGTGCCTGATTCACCTGCTAAAAATAACAAAGTTGCCAAAATAAGCACTCATGAATTGCTTTTAAATGCGAATGATTTGAAACACTTTGATGTGGTTTACTTGGTTTTGGGAAAAGAAGTTGATTGCGATGCTTCTCATGTTGGTATTGGTGTTGTTCTTAGCCAAGAAGGAAAACATGTTGCTTACTTTAGTGAAAAACTGAATGATACTCGATCCAAATATTCTACTTACGATTTGGAGTTTTATATATGTTATTGTTCAAGCTTTGAAATTCTGGAGATATTATTTGATTCAACGGGAATTTATTTTAAATACTGATCATGAAGCACTTCATTTTTTGGGCTCTCAAAAAAATTTGAATAAAAGGCATGCTAAGTGGATTTCATTTTTGCAAGAGTATACTTTTCATATCAAACATAAAACTGGTGTTTGGAACAAGGTTGCTGATGCTTTTAAGTCGGATATCTCACTTGTTGGTAACTGTTTACCCGACTATTACCTCTTTTGATTTTTTGAAAGATACTTATGCTAATGACCCTGATTTCAAAAATATTTGAGATTCTTATCTTGCTTTTGGATTTAATCCTTCTGCTCAGTTTGTTATTCATAAAGGGTTTTTGTTTAAGGGATCTAGACTTTGCATAACAAATAATTCATTAAGAGAACAACTTGTGCATGAACTTCATAGTGGGGGATTGAGTGGACAATTTGGGCAGGGAAAAATTGTGGCTTTAGTAGAGGAAAAATATTTATGGCCTCATATGAGAAAACAAATTACTAAGCTAGTGAAACAATGCAAAATTTGTCAAACCTTTAAAGGAACTTCTCAAAATGCTGGTTTATATACTCCCCTTTCAATTCCTAATAAACCTTGGGATGATATCTCTATGGATTTTGTTTTGGGATTGCCTGTTACTTTTAGAAAGTTTGATTCTATTTTTATGGTGGTAGATCGATTTAGCAAAATGGCACATTTTGTTCCTTGCAAGAAAACTTCTGATGCTTCATATATTGCTGATTTGTTCTTTAAAGAAATTATTCGTCTTCATGGTGTTCCTCGCACTTTTACTTCTGATAGAGATACTAGATTTTTGAGTCATTTTTGGAGAACACTTTAGGCAAAATTAGGAACTACTCTTCAATTTAGCAGTGCATATCATCCACAAACTGACGGGCAAATTGAAGTTGTAAATCGAAGTTTGGGAAACTTGTTGAGATGCCTGGCAGGTGAGATTGTGAGAAACCATCCCAATGGAATTTGATTTCACCCCAAGCTGAATTTACTTACAATAATTCTGTTAATCGCTCCACGGGTAAAACTCCATTTGAAATCATTTATGGCCAGTCTATACCTCACATTTTAGATAGAAACTGTTTGCCTTTGCCAAATAAATTAGTGCTGAAGCTACTGAAACTTTTCACCATATTAAAATTGTCCAACAGCAAGTTCTTGAAAAACTCCGAATGGCTAATGTGAAGTACAAAACTGATGCTGACAAACATCGTAGAGAGGTTTATTTCAAAGAAGAAGATTTGGTTATGGCTTACTTTCGTCGCCAACGATTTCTTGTTGGCACTTTTGGGAAATTAAGCAAGAAGAAATTTGGGTCATTTCGTGTTCTAAAAAAATTGGGCACAAATGCTTATCTTTTGGATCTTCATTTTACTGTTGGCACTTCTCCTATGTTTAATGTTTCTGATCTTTCTTTATATGAAGGAAATACTGACGATCATGTGGAACTTGAAACATTACCTCTCTCCACTTCTGTTTTGAGTTATGCTAAACAGGTTGAGGATATTATGGAATGTCAAAATTATAAAAACTCAGCACGGTGAACATATGAAATTCTTAGCAAAGTGAAAAAATCGCCCTTTGACGGATTGTACTTGGATGAATGCAAAAGAGCTTGAAAAGCGTCATCCGGAGCTTTATAAAAGAATTGTGGAAGCTTTCTCATCAGGATATGAGAGTTTCCCACCAGGGGGGAATTGATGCATTCAATAATTTTTGTTTATTTATGTTTTATTGTATTATGAACAATATTAGTTGTGTTTTATTTTTGTTTATGCTATCTTATGATGGTTGGGCTTCCAATGATCATGGTAGGAATGTGCTAGGCATGACAAGCCTTGGGTTTGCTTGCTTTTGGGTCCATTTAGTCCATGGGCTGCTTGCTGATTTCTGTTTTGGTGTGGTGGCGGCTCTCGGGTGGGCCTTGGATGCTTGGTGTTGAGCTTAAAAAATGTTGGATTCTACTTGGTGCTAGCTCATAAATGCTTGAGCTGAAGTTTAGCTCAATGATTGAGGGATTTATTACACTTCCTAGCTCATTAATTCATAAAGGTATGCTATTATTTCTTGGATTCATTTTGCAGTGGACTTGTGCCTCTTCTCCTCCCCTTTGTCTTCTCGGTTTCCCCTTGCTGGTTGGTTTCCCGTGCCTTGCCCCTTTGTCTCCTGTGCTGGCTCTTCGGGTCCCTTGCTAGCTGGTTTCCCGTGTCCTGGTACCTTGCCTCCTGTGCTGGCTTTTCGGGTTCCTTGCTGGTTGGTTTCCCGTGACTTTTTGGGGGGATTTTCGGTGGCTTCTCTACGTTTTCTGTGCTATATTTCTGCTGCTGTTTGGTCTTCTAGCTGATGACTTTTGGCCTTTCATTTCCCCTAATTCTAATTGGATTTGGTTGGAGGTGCTTTGGCTATTTGTCTACCTTCTTTTGCCTATAAAATGGGGATGTTTTAGCATGGAAAAGGTTGTTGAAATAGTGAGTAAAAACTCTACAAAAACCTGAGGGTTTCTTCTTGGAAAAGCTTGAGAGCTTGTTCCATCCCATTCTTCTCTTCTCTATTTCGTCTTGACTTCCAACCCCTTCTTCTCTACACAAGTTCCACTCTACTTGTATCCTTCTTCTTGAGCTTTGGAAGTGTATGTTGGCTGAAATTTGGAGACATTTGCCAAAGAAGTTTAGAAAGGACGTTGGACTCTTTTGTAGTGGTGGACCCTTGGTTTGCAAGCCTAAGCACAATTTTCTTAAATTCTTACTTTCGTTGTATGTGAGGAGACCGCTAGACGGTTATACTGAGGATAGTGTTTTAATATTTTTATTTTGTTTTCGTTCGATTTGGCTTTTGTTTTTCCTAAGTTTGTTTGGATGTTTGCAAGTTACATTTGAATCGAGTTTTGGTTTTAAGTCTTGTCCTGGTGTTCTCCAATTTGTCTCTTTTCTTTAGTCATTTCTTTTATTTCTCTATGAGGCCTATATAGTAGGTCCTTAGTCATGTATTTGAATAATGATAATCACGAATGAAAATTTTCAGCTTTTTTTGTTTGATCTCTTTGAGAGTTCTTGAGAGGAGAAATCCTAGGAAAGGGTCTTGCATCACCCGTCAGCCGTTGGTGGATTCCTGGACTCGCTGTTTCCTTTTCCTATAACCGGCCACCTTATGTTCCTTCCCACCAACGCCGGCCAATCCAACCCACCTCCACCGGCCAGCCCTTTTTCCCCAATCTCCTTCTAAGCCGCCGGCCAACCCTCACCCCATCCACATGCCTACGGCCACCCCACCTTCACCTCCAAACTGCCGGCCTAGCTAGCCTTAGCCCCACCGCCGGCCACCCCCTTCCTATTTCCCCTTGGATGATGAAATCAATCATCATTAACACCTACCTAAAATAGCCTAATTGGTTTGGGAAATATCTAAATAATTTTAAATTCAAATTTTGAATTTCAAATGCTTTCCTAAACTAAGAAAGCTAAATTATGAAAGTTAATAAATTGGGATCTAATTTAATTTTAAATTAGATTGGCCATTCCTATTTCATCCCTAATTAATAGGAGTGCATTAGGAAACTATTAAACCCTTCCCAAGCTCCCCCCTATTCTCTCTATGCCGCCGGCCCTCCCCATGCTCCAAATTTTTTGAATTCAAAATTTGAATTCTAATACTTCCCTCCACACCCTAATTTAATTATCTTAATTGATTACCCTCATTGGCAATGTTTAAAATTGCGTATTCGGGTATTGAGGCGTTTTTCATTCGTGAGGCGAGGCGTAAGCCTCAAGGCGTTTTGAGGTGTAAAAGCCTCAAAATCAAAAGATTGCATAAATATAAAATGATAAATTTTTATATACTAATGCGTGAATAATATAAAATATAAAAAAACATAAGATATGAAGTGAAATCAAAATATCCCAATAATAAGACAACATGAAATATAGTTCAACTTAAAATTTTATCTTTCTAAAATCCCAGTATTCTTTTCATTAACATATAATTCCAATTTCTAAAAATAAATAGCAATGACATATCACATAAGAACTCATAAGTCATCAGCACTGTCATCACTAAGGGGTTCTTCATTTGAATCATCATTATGATGAACTGCTCAATCCCCTTCCTCCTCTCCTGTAAAGTCCAATGTCGAGTATTTACTTCAAAAATTATGTAAGTTTTAATATATATAGCAAGAGGCGTAAGCCTCATGCCAGTGAGGCGATGCAGGCCTTAAGGCGCGCCTCAACCAAGTTGAGGCGCAAGCCTCATAACAAAAACTCGAGGCGTAAGCATTGAGGCGTTTTTTACTGGAATTGCGCAAAGGCGGGCCTCAAGGCGAGCCTCATATTGCTCAATTTTAAACCATGCTCATTGGTAATTAATTTTAAAGAGGATTTAATAACCCTAATTCCCCTAACTCATATTTGAATTTGAATTTCAATTTCAAATTCTTTTCCCTCATTTAATTAAATCTGAAACTAATTTCAGATTTAATGCTCTCTCCATAACCCCAAACCTAAACCCCACAAACCCTAATTCCCTCCACACTTTGTCGGCCCTCTTGCTTGCCCACCTTCTTGGAATTCCTCTCATCCCATAAGCTCTCTTGCAAGAAAAGAAGTCAAACATCTTCCCTCCGGACATTGGTGGATCATTGGTCGTCTACACATAGCCCCTCCTCCGGCTAACTTTTGTTGGATCTCTACCCCGGCTTCCTCTCCTTCGTGGTGGCATCTTCCGGATTGTGGTGATTCTTCTTCCGCTAACCCTTAAAGAGAGCGAGTGAGGGAAACTCGAGGTGAATTCTCTCTTTGTTACATGGTGGATTGTTTGTTTGTTGCACTACTTGTTTTCATGATAATCTTGATATTATTTTTAGATATTGTCTTCTATTGTATGGTTACTTGCCATATCAATTTAAACGATTTTAAATTCGTAAAATCTTTTAAAAGTGAAACATTAAGTTTAAGTCGCAACGCCTTAATTCAATCGTTATAAATTTCTACGTGCAATTCCTATGTGGTTTCACATCATAATTCCTCCCATTTTATCTCAAGACCTCAACGCCCAACACTAATATCAACTTTTATAAAGAAATGTGAACGTGAAAGCAATGACATATTGGTGAAAAACAAAATAGCTTGCACAAAACACCATAAAATAAAGGAAGAATTTATCTGATTAGAAGAAGTTTGCTTACCTTCAAGGCCGCATAAAGATGTCTCCAAGCTAGAAATATTTGCCCTCAAATATTTTTCTTGCCTGATTTTATCCCACTAGTTTTCCAGCCGCTGAAGAAAGCTTTTGTAGTTGCCTCAAAATAATGACCCTAAAGAGACACTCAAGACCTTATTGTCGACCAATTTAAATGACTTCTTGTCAGCTACTTGCCAATGTACTATGACTGATTTGCAAGGCTCATGGGCTCCAAGGGACTACGATACCCTACACCAAGGGACCTATGATACCCTAAAATTTTCGCAATGGTAAAGCATAATTTTTTCCCCGAATTTATACCCAAAATACCAATTTTTATAAAACAACAACATTTTTATTCCCTTATGTTCTACTTGTCAAATTCTGTAAATTGATATATAGAAGTATATGTTATATTGCAAGGACATGAAAGTTATTGAATTAGTATCGATTTGCAATTTTTTCTAGAGTTTTCCATTACTTTTCCTTCATTAAATTTATTGTAGCTTTAAGAGGAATTTCATTTTTTTTTTCACTTAACTTCGCATGCAGGGGTTTGACATGATCATAGGGCTAAAATATAATTACTATTTATATTTACATATATATATAAGCTGTAAATCCATTTCAATTCTTTTCTATGCTTCTCCCGTAAATGTCTCTGGAGCCGAAGCTGGAGCAAGCCGTGAGAATGAACAGGTGCAGCGGCTAAAATCCAGAGGACAAAAAAGGGAAAAGAAGAGGAAGGAAAGAAAAAGGGGGTGGCTATGGTTTTGAGTAAGGAATTTGGGTTTCTTTTATTTTGTGTTAATTTCGGCATATGGGTTGTTAAACAAGTGGATAGACTTAAAGAATTGAATAAGAAGAAATATAATTGAGATAAAATCTTTTTTTTAGAATTCTTATAGATTAGATTTCTAAGTTAATAATTTGTGATAAATTGTGCAAATTATGATTATTTAGGTTGTTTATAGAAGGAAAAGAGGTCGAGATACCCTAAGGGATTAATTCCATCCTGCCAACCCAGAAAATGAGATGATATATTCAATCTCTAGTACAGAAAATTATAAATTTTTAAATCTAAATTTTATATAAATTTTTCACATTAATTCTATGATGAAATTTTCGGCAACAAGAACAATTTCAGCTTTATGATCTCTTGTTCATTATGAATATATTTTATATATATACAATACTTTTGTATACTGTGACATGATATTCTGGACGTCTGTTATGCTAGTTTGGAAGTATTGAGAAAAGTCATATTATGGGGGATAGACATGCACAAGCAAAGGTTAAAGACCTAACAAGGTAAGCCTAGTAGGGGCCACATGGGAGTTGCTCAACTCTCTCTTCTAAAAAGTTGGAGTTGGAGGGGCTATAAATGTGTTAAAGCCTATAGCCATATATGACTTTCCTAAAATAGTGTACAATAAATAAAATAAGAAACATGAGAGAAACCTGAAAGAGTTCATACAATAAATTGCACAGTTTTATAAATTGATCTTTTACTACACAAATGACTCTTATATTAGTTTTGACATGTGTACCGCTAAAGATTCTTATATTAGTTCAAATTATCAACATGCATGTTAATTGGTTCTTGTTCTTGTACTAAGATTGTGTATTTCATTGAGCATTCAACTCACCAATGGATGTATTGAAGGAAAGGTAAATGAGCTAACGAGGCTTTAGGCAGGATTTTGACAGCCACGTGTACATAAGTTTTGGATGTAGATAAAAGACTGACCAGTAAGCTTTAGATTAAAGTTTTGGGTATGTAAATTTTATTTGAAATTTTAGTAAAGCTCAATACTTTTTTTTTATGTATGTTGGGCATGCTTCCAAACATGAAATTGTGAGGTATAATTCTAAGGCTGAAATATATTTGTGTTAGGATGGTGTGAATAGATTAATTTCCTACTCACTCGATCCTAAAGAATGTAGTTCAGAATGGGTGTTACTAAGAAATGTATATGTCCAGATTTTCTTTCTTTGCTACACTTCAAGTTGACTGAAAGGGGTCAAAATAGGTGTGACACGACTGTTCCTGAAGCTTGTTAGCCACCTCTCAACAACTTCATCGACCACAACTCAAGCCATTACCTCTAGCAACTAGCAACCTCAGTTGGGAGAACACTCGGCCAAACATTTTCAGGGATTTTAATTTTAATTTTTTTCTTCAGGAAAAATAAACTCCACATCCTAACAGTGAACTAAATTTCAAATTTGTAAGAATCATGACTCAAGATAGTTTGTACTTTCCATACGAATGGAGATGCTAATCTAACCAATATTTTGGTTCTTTGACTGGAATTAAAAAAAAAAAACTCACGTTTCTTAGACCTGAAAGCAAAATCTACTTCCCAAAAACGCATGTTGTTAATTAGCTGTTATAATTAAAAAAATTACCTATAACAATCAAAAAATATTTTAAGAATCTATATAAGTCCAAATATGCCAAGCGTTGTTGTAGATATCTCAGATATTATATGTATTTTTGGATGATAAATAGACAATCATTTTGTGATTCATTAGACTTCCTCTTTATTTGTATTCAGTAGTGGCTCTATGGTGTGTTTACATTGGAAGTTTTGTTTCAGCACTCCAACTGGATCTTGGGATTTGAGTCTTGCCACAATCGAACACGGTATGACCTGTGCAATTTCAGGTCATATCGGGTCGGGTAATGACATTAACAGAGTGTTTGCTCATAATGAGAAATAACAAGATTGAGAAGAGGGCACTTTTTGCATAGTTTAGAGAAGGATGCAACATGCCAAAATTGCAAATGCCATGTAATATATATATATATATATATATATATATATATATATAAGTTTTCGAAGCAAGGTGGATCATTGTTTGTGTGTGTTTCAGCATCTATTATAAGAAGCACAGAAAAAATTGCTACATACAAAATAACCTCACAGATTTCATAAAGCAATTCTACATGATCTGAGAACGCCCAAAATCATTGCATGGAAGAAATTTATCGCTTTATGGAAGAAAGCTGAATATGCATGTTCATACCGATTCAATATCCTCCCTCATGTGTCTAAGTTTCACATTAAAAATACGAAGCCACTCATCCATGTCCTCCACTGAGGCAGTAACTGCTTCTAGCCCCAATAAGACCTGTACAACTCAAAATTTGGAAGCATGAATTAGAAACCAGCGAATTAACCTAAATGCAAGTAACATAATATTTCAAACACCCAAAAAAAAAAATGCTGAGCATGTAGGATATATATATATATATATATATATATATATATATATATATATATATATATATATATATATATATATATATATATATATATATATATATATATATATATATATAGATATTATACCAGAGCAGAAGTAGAAGACATTTCAAGTCATACATAGCATCAAAAGATCTAAAACAGGTTCAAGTTTGCAATTATGGATTCAAGAAAACAAAATATAAAAAAAAGCATAAGTAATTAACAAAGATACCTGTTGTATTAAGGGTTCACTTTCTAGGAGAGAATGGACATTTGCCGCTTCCAAAGCATGAAGTTCACGTTTCAACCTTTCAGAAAATGCCTCTGCTTCACCAATACCCATCACATACCTACATCAGCATTTCAGGTTCAAGAAATCGTGCAATTTTTAAGATATAGGATTGTGTGCCAAGTAAAAAAAACAGAGAAAAAGCACAGGAACATCATAATAACCGAATAATAAAAGCCTCAAATATCAGATAATAACTGGTTTAAAAAACTAAAAGAAAACAACCATCATGATGCACTTGTCATGCGATGAAGCACACAACAATTAAAACTCTGTAACATGCCAAAAAAGATTCTTTCTAGTGTTGTCTTGAATTCTCTATAGGGTAGTAGTTGTTCAAAGCTGAATAAAGAACGCTTCCAAAAATTTAGGAGAACAAGTAGAAGAAATTTTGTTCCAAGCTGCTTTTCTTTAAATTTCTGAGTCTATGGAACAAGTAATTTACAGTAGAAAGAACTAAAGCATGGGCTGAATCAAGGAGAGTTTTGATGAGAACATCAGAGATCAGCGGCTACGATTTGAGTCTATTTTTTGTGTTTTATGTACTTATTTTTTTCTGTTTTTCTCATTTTACACCTAGGGGTGGTCATGTGGTGTTGTAGCCCTAAGGGCATTTTAGTCATTATTTCTTTTCTTTTCATGAGGCCTATTTATAGGCTAGTTCTCTTGTATTTTGAGAGGATTGATTAATAAAATTCTGAGTTTTCTTTGTCTCCCTCAATGTTGAGTGTTTGAGAGAAGGAAGACCCAAGGTGTACAATCTTTGGAATGGTCCAATGTTCGCAACTATAATTTTTGTTCCTTGCATCTCTTCAGACCTCTCCCCTCTTCCCCCCACCCACCGCCGGCTTGCCCCCGTTCCCAAAACCCTCATTTTCCTCTACCCGACCACCACCTCAAGACCCGCCGATCTCCCTTAGCCATTTCTTCCCCTCCACCCGGCCCAACTTCCCCATCTTAACTCCACCCCTAATTCCATACCAAACTCCCCCCCCCCCCAGCTCCACCGCCGGCCACATGTTTTCCCTCTCCTTGAATGATGAATTAACTCATCATTAATACTTGCCTAAAATAACCTAAGTGATTTGGGAAATTAATCTCAACAATTTGAAATTCAAATTTTGAATTTCAAATAATTTCCTAAATTACAAAGTCATATTATGCAAGTCTTGAATCTAATCCCAATTTATTTTAAAATTGGGTTGGAATGATTTATCTCATCCCAAACTCCACTTCCCTCCAGAACCTCTTCCTTCCTAATTTGGATAGTTTTCAATTTAGAAAGAAATTCGAATTCAAATTAATAAAGTTTGAATTTCAAATCTTTCATAATTAATTACACCATATTTGGAAACCCCTTCATTCAATCAATTAATCAATCCTGAAATTAATTGATTAATTGCTCCATAACTCACATACATTGAACATAGACACAATTTCACCTCCTCTCTCTCTTGGCTGGCCCCATGCCCCTCCTCTCCAATTAATTTTACTTCCAAACTCAGGCCTAAATCAAAGGGAATTAACTCCAGCTCTCCTCCATTGCTGTCCACACAATTTCCCACCCTCCCTTTCATGCTCACGTGCACCCAGTAGGACGAAATGGCTGAAATTCATCTCCTCAACAGGCTGTCCATATTTTTGGACAGAGTCAAGTTGCTATGATGTGGAACGGGGGGGGGGGTTAATAAAAATTAAAGAGCTAAAATTTCACCTCATATTTCCCTTAATTAATGGATTTGAATTTGAAATTCAAATACGAAAAGAAGGGAGGGAAGAGAGGAATTAATTATCTCCTTAATTGGCCCATTAATTAGGGAGGAAAATAATTATGATAGAGGGGAGAGAGAGGGCCAGCCAAGGAGGAGGGAGGAAAGATGTCCAGATTCGATGTATGTGTCCACATACATTGAATAGGGAGAATTAAATTCAAATCCAATCATTTAATTCAGATGTGTACTAATTGGGGGGAATTTCCTAAAATAGGTGTATGATATTTAGGAAAGATTTTAAAATTCAAATTCAAATTATGATATCTTTCCAAATAAGATATGGGCTAAATTAGGAAGATGATAATGGGATAATTGAATGATTTTTTAATTAGAATCTTAAATTAGGAAAGGGATGAAAGACCTTTCAAAATTCAAAATTAAGAGATGGGAGGGAATTGTGTAATTAATTCAAATTAATGAGGGAAATTCAAATCTCAAATTAATTTGAAATTCCCAAATTACTTTGAATCAAATTAGGAAAGTAATAAAATGATGATTCGGAATTGGAGCCTTGGAGAATTGGTGGGGTGGTCGGCGGTTAGAGGAAGATTTAGCCAGCGGTTAAAGAAAAAATAAGGAGAGATAAAAACAAAGAAAAAAGATAAAATTGTGAGCCTTGAACTCTTCCGAAGACTGACAGGTGATGCATTGCCCTTCAACAAGGGACTTCAAGCCACGAGCACGGACCCATCATACGGCTGGTGGAGACTATGATTCCCTCCATAGGGATTCTCACTAATGTCCTCCCAAAGAACAAAAGTGCAGAGCAAATTTTTTTATCAGAACTCCATCATACCATTATACTAGCAAAGGCATCTATATATAGGCCTCAGAAATAAAAGAAACTAAAATAAGACTATCATGCCCCTAGGGCTTACATAAGATTAGATCCTTAAGGGTACAACAACATCAGGCCTTTATCCCACTACGTGGGGTCGGCTACATGAATCCTTTTTCTCCATTGTGTCCTATTAAAAATCAAATTCTCGTTTAAATCTAATAAAGAAAGGTCATTCCTAATATTTTCTAACCAAGTCTTTTTAGGTCTACCCCTACCTTTCTTAACATAAGTCAAATCCAATACCTCTACTCTCCTAACCGGGTCATCGGAAGGCTGCCGTTTTATGTGACCAAACCATCTAAGGCGACTCTCTCTAATCTTATCTTCTACTGGAGCTACTCCAACCTTTTCACGTATATGCTCATTTCGTATCCTATCTCTAAGGGTAAAGCCACTCATCCACCTGAGCATCCTCATCTCTGCCACACCTTAGTATTATGCTTCTCTTTTAATGGCCAACATTCGGCACCATAAAGCATTGCAGGCCTCACTACCATCTTATAGAATTTTCCCTTAAGTTTGAGGGGTACATATCTATCACATAACAAGCCCGATGCATTCCTCCACTTCAACCATCCAACTTGAATTCTGCTGATAATATCCCCATCTATTTCACCATCACTCTGAACAATAGATCCAAGATATCTAAAATGTGTACTCTTATTAATGACTTGATCGCCCAAAGTCACAATCCCCTCACTAGGTCTATTAATACTAAAATTACACTCCATATATTCCGTTTTAGATCTACTCAAGCGAAAACCTTTAGACTCTAAGGTTGACCTCCATAATTCAAGTTTACCTTCAACTCCCTCTCTAGTCTTATCAACAAGAAGAATATCATCAGCAAAAAGCATACACCAAGGTACATCCTCTTGCAAATGTCTAGTGAGAACATCCATGACTAAAGCAAAAAGATATGGGCTTAAGGCTGATCCTTGATGTAATCCAACTGAAATAGGGAAATACTTGGTCAATCCACCTTGTGTTTGAACACAAGTAATAGCTCCTGCATACATATCTTTAATGATTTGAATATAAGCATTATTGACTCCTTTCTTTTCAAGAACTCTCCAAAGCACTTCTCTTGAAACTTTATCATATGCTTTTTCTAAATCAATAAATATCATATGTAGATCCTCCTTATTTTCTCTATATTTATCCATCAAACCTCTTAATAAATGTATGGCTTCCATATTCGACCTACCCGGCATGAATCCAAATTGATTTTGAGAAACATTAGTATCACGCCGCAACCTATGCTCCATAACTCGCTCCCAAAGTTTTAAAGTATGACACATTAACTTAATACCTCTATAATTCGCACAATCTTGTGCATCACCTTTATTCTTAAAAATAGGAATTAACACACTCATTCTCCACTCATCTGGCATCTTTTTAATCTTCAGAATAGTATTAAAAAGTTTAGTAAGCCATGAAATTCCTTCATCTCCTAAGCATTTCCACACCTCTATTGGAATATCATCAGGTCCAACAGCTTTTCCACCCTTCATTTTCTTTAAAGCCTCTCTAACTTCAGTTTTACTAATACGCCGATAAAAACAGAAATCTTTATTTTCATTTAGGGTGCTAAGGTCACAAATGTCAATCTTATTTTCACAATCTTCATTAAAAAGTTTAGCAAAATATCTCATCCATCTTTGTTGAATATCATCTTCTAAGAAAAGTATTTTTTGATCTTCATCTTTAATACACTTCCCTTGAACTAAATCCTTACTACTCATATCTCTTTGTTTGGCTAACTTATACATATATCTTTCTCCCTCTTTAGTATCTAATCTATTATATAAATCACTAAAAGCTAATGTCTTTACATCGCATATTGCTTTCTTAGCATCCTTACGAGCCACTTTATATCTTTCCCAATTATCAGAATTTTTAAAATTAAACCAATTTTTTCAACAAAGCTTCTTATTTCGAATCTTTTCTTGCACATATGGATTCCACCACCAACTACTTTTACTATTAGGAGCTTTTCCCTTTGATACTCCAAGGACATCTTTTGCAATATTCTTAATATCACTAGCCACTTTTTCCCACATAATATTAGCATCCTCATGCACAGACAAAATCTTAAGATCTAAAATATTATTTTCAAAAATATTTTTGTTAATATTCTTTAAATGCCCCCATCTAATCCTAGAAAATCGTTTTACTTTATTTTTTATTTTATGCCCTTTTATATTAAAGTCCAAAACTAATAATCGATGTTGGGTACATAAATTTTCACTCGGAATAACTTTACAATCTTTGCAATCTAAAAGATTTAGTTTTCTAATAAGAAAATAATCAATCTGTGTTGTACTATATCCATTTTTATAAGTGATGAGATGCTCATTTCTTTTCTTAAATAAGGTATTAGCAATTGAAAAATCCTAAACTAAACAAAAATCCAATATGGTCTTGCCACCTTCATTCGTCGTTCCAAATCCATGACCACCATGAATGCTTTTAAAGTCATCTACCTCTCTACCAACATGTCCATTTAAATCTCCTCTAATAAAAACTCTTTCTTCAAGAGGTATCTTTTGTATTAAATCTTCTAAGTCATTCCAAAAATTTAATTTAGAACTCATATCCAAACCTACTTGAGGAGCATAAGCACTTATAATATTAACAATCTTATCATCAACATGATGTGAAACTATCATGAGATGATATGGGAATTGCACTTGAAATTAAATAATTTATTGAACCAAGCTTGTTGCTAAAACTTTATGCGTAATCAATTGAATTTCAAGAGTTCAAATGCGAATGCTTACGTAACAACAAGAAGTCCCAATATGAGATTTGAAAGCTTTTCAAAATAACATCCAAACGTCAAGTATTGCAAATAGCTAAATTACCAAAGCCCAAAATTTAAAATTTAGACCCTTCACCTTAGGATCCGTCACTCAATTTGAGGTGGAGGTTAGCGGAAGAGAATCGTGAGCAATCTTAGCGACGCCACTAGTACACAAGTGATCTTGAGAGGACTTGTCGCCGGGTTGGAAGTCGGGTTCGAAGGAGCGGATGGACGGCCTTCGATGATCCACGTATAGACGGAGAAGTGATCGTCTATCAAGTCCACAAGAGTTGGCAAGATCCGGTCCAAGTACTCTTCCGGGGTGTCGTCGAAGTCGAATCCCACGTCAAAGAAGGGTGAACGGAGAATGTTGACTCTTCAGTTGCGGTCGTACTCTAACCCGAAATTCCATTCGGGCTCATCCATGCATGGCGGTAGTGGATTCGAGCCAAGGAAAGAAAGGGGGAGGGGCGGCAAAGTGGCAAGCCGTGAGCTAGGGAGAGGAGGGGGACGATCACGGGTGGAGAGGGTTGGGCGGGTGGTGCTTGAGGAAGAGAGGGAGAATAAAATCCTGAAATTTAATTAAGGTATCCGAAATTGGCGGATTCTTAATCTCAATTTCAGAATTTGAATTTAGGTAATTAAGATGGGGGAAAATTAATGTGGAGTTAATAAAATAAAAGAGAATTAAGAGGAGGGTGCATGGCCGGCCATGTATGGGGGAAAAGAGGGCAGATTTTGTAATCAAGTGGGGACCACAATCATTAAATAAAATCTGAATTTAAGTTTCAGAATTTAATTAAATCTTGTAACTCCCAATTTAGAACCAATTTAGAGGGAAATTTGAAATTGTAGCAATAATAACTCCCTTGATTAGCTCCTTAATTTAAGGGTCTAAATTAGGTTAAGTTACTTAAGATGAAAATTCAAAGAGCCGAGGAATTTCACTGGAGTGGCCGGCGGCAGGGGAAGACACCGGCTGCAGGGGTGGACCGGTGGTGGTTGGCCGGAGGAGCCGGCGGGTGGAGCTGGGCAGGCCGGCGGACGGACGGGATTTGGCAGGCTGGCGGGTGGGTTCTGCAGGGCTCGGGTGGGGTTGAAGCCGGCGACCACAGGGGGGGATCCAGGAGGGGAATCGGCGGCCACCTGGGGGGAAATTCAGAGAAAACAGAAAACTTCTTCCCGGGTTTCTCGTCTCGAATTTTTGCTCTTCTTCTCCTTCACACGACAAGCACGAGTTAAATCTAGAACTCACGGAGAGATCTAGTTCTCCCTTTGAACTCACTAAGAGATCAAAGGGAAATGCACTCACAAAGAGAACAATAGGGGATAATTTTCATTTCATCAAAAACTAAAAAAAATACAATGCATCTTGCCTCATATATGGAGGCTCCAAATAAAAGAAAACGAAAAGACAACAATGCCCTTGGGGCTACATAAGTCAGACAATGCCCTCAGGGGCAAACTCGGAAAACTAATAATAATAAAAAAATGACATAAGTAATAAACTCAAAAGTAGAGGCTCTGGATCGTAGCCGTCGATCTGCGCCGTCGGCGATGGTACACGTGTCGAAATCTGATGTCCCCATCACAACAACAATCTTTAAAGCTATAATTCTATCTCCAATCCTATTAATTTTTATAACATTATCCTTTAAACTCTTATCTATAATAATACCCACACCATTTCTAGTACGACTCCTACCCGAATACCAAAGTTTAAATCCTAAACTATCAATTTCCTTAGCCTTCTCTCCAACCCATTTAGTTTCCTGAATGCACAAAATATTTAACTTCCTATGAATCATAATATCTATTAATTCCATTAATTTTCCTGTAAGTGAGCCTATATTCCAAGTTCCTATCCTAATTTTAGTTTCATGGACTAGCTTCTTTGCCCACATCCGTCCTTGATATGGGAACCCTTGCCTATTTAACACTGCACCCGGGCACCGGTGCAGCGGCCCTTGCACACTTGTCACTGTATTCAGGCCATACAACGCGTCGCTTCCAGGGGACGCCCTAGCATTAACACAATTTCTTAAAGGATTCATGTCATTATTGTTCGACAAGTTTTAAGCTGGCTGCCGACTACCTAACGCAACCCTCCACTTTTCTCATCCAGGACTTGGGACCTGGCAACGGCAGTGTTAACCCTTAAGTAAGAGTAAAAATGAAAAATGCATAATTAAAATAAAAATTTAAGATAACGTAAGACGATTACGACCGTCGATCTTCAGCTCCTCGGATAGGCATGGACGGGTGGATGTCCGCATCATGCTGTCTTGAACTTCTGGATGAATCCTGCACACCATCCAGGGATTTCCAACCTTAGAAGGTGTTGTCCAAGACTCCTAAGACCAAAACCTGCTCTCCTAACTTCCTTGGGTACTGTCCAGACCTCACGAGTTGTTGTTCAAGACTCCTAAGACTCAAAACCTGCTGCTCAAACTTCCTTGGGGTGCTGTCCAGAGATCTTGGCTTGCTATTCAGGACATTCCAGCAAAGTATAGTGCTCCAACTGTTGTCCAGAACTCCCTATTCATTCCAGATTGATGTCCTAACTTTGGAGACTAAGGAGGTTGCTGATCTGAGGCTTCCAAATACTGCCTAATGCTCGATAATGGTGAACTCTTTCCCTAGTCTCTTATCTTCATAGTTATCCTACTATGTGATTTAATTGATTCATAAAAAGCTTATTAATTACTCTCCGCTAAAGTCTAGTATATTAAAGAGTTGAGTGAGGGAATCTCTCAGTGACTAATCTCATTGTTAGGTTAGAGATTATAGTTGAAAACCAACCTCGTATGCAATGTTAGATTAATTGATTGTTTTACGATATTAACTCCTATGCAT
Source organism: Dendrobium nobile (assembly GCA_022539455.1). Taxonomy (NCBI): domain Eukaryota; kingdom Viridiplantae; phylum Streptophyta; class Magnoliopsida; order Asparagales; family Orchidaceae; genus Dendrobium; species Dendrobium nobile. The sequence continues at coordinate 9,332,075 of CM039729.1, forward strand.
GTGATTTAGCCTAAGCTTATTTTATCACCTTATTCCTTTATCTTAGCGCTTAAATCGGCATAAGTCTTATTTAATATTGTTCTCGAAATATTAAGAGTGCAAATTTCCTTAAGCAACTCATCTTCACATGTTTGTTCTACACCAAGTTTCCTTCTTGGTATCATGAAGAACAACGGAGTGACAAGCTCTTGATAAAGCCAGGATCACCAGCGTACTTAGAATTACCTTGAGAATTTATAGTTGTGTGTGCCTTTCACACGTCATAATATATTGCAAAATCTTGAATTTCATTACCTATCCAGCACCATAAAAAGATGATAGTGGTGGCAAACCCACCTTTCCCATTTTACTGAAATTTATGTTTAGAATCATCAACTAAGAGATTCCCACAATCTTGTACCAATGGTCAAAAAAGAATATTAATCTTAAAAGAAATTTTAAATATTTAGGGACTTTTTTTCTTTTAAAAAAAAAATACATAGTAAAATGGAATACAATGTAAAAAAATGCAATGTACTTAAAATATTTAGAGTTAGATAGATGAGTGTAAAATAAATATTTTTGTGATTAGTTTGACGTAAAATGAATTTAGTGTAAGGCCCAATGACTGCGGTGGTGGCAACTGGCGGGCAGTGGCGGCTGCTGGCAAAGGGCAATGGCCACGGTGGCCAATGCAACATAAGCAAGTAAAGCCTTACTCTTATTGTGTATTTGAAATTCGCCCAAAAGTGGGAAAACTCTGAATACATTGAAAATGAACTAAATGGTGCATTCTAAATACTTCAAAATTTTACTCGGCACTCCTTTTGCTTCAAACCAAACATCGATATTTTCAAAACCCCTACATTTGGAATACATAATAGCACATACTTCAAACTAAGCAACCCCTTACTCTAAACCATGATGAATGAAAATTAGATGAAGATACCACTCGAGAATATCTTAACTTTGCCAAATAATGAGATGAAGATAAAACTCCATATAATCTAACAATTATGCAATATACATGCAACCTAATCTTGGGCAAAATTTAGTATAGCAAATAACAAGAGAATATAAACACATAAGGGAAGCTTAAAGAAGCTTCAAATTTACAAGTTCAATTGAATTAAGTGAAAAAGGGAAAGGTTCATAGTGTCCAAGGTTGTAGTAGTGAACTACGACTTCCCAAAGAACACCACTGACCCTAATCAATTTTCCATAACGCAAACGGTAGAACATAAAAAGGGAAAAAGGCAGTTACTTTCAACAGATAAATTGAGCTAAGATGAGAAGCTTTGCCCAGCAATGAAATCATAAACAATATACACAATAATTCAATCAATGTGGTTATCTTATATCCGAGCATTATTTTCTTCATTATTATGATATGAATTTCAAAAATTATTAAGTTGTAGCCAGCATTGAAGAATACAACAGCATGCACGGTAATTTGAAATAGCAGCAGGAAATTATGAACAAACTTACGTTCCAAGAAGAGCTTCCATGTCCTCTTCTTCGGCTTGAGAAACAAGCTCTCTTTCAACTGTAACTTGGGAGTCTCTCTGTGTTATAACAGATGCAACCGGACCATCTTGGTTTTTGACTTCATTATTGACAGTAGGAATATTTTCCTGAGAATATAACCTTTATGATAACTACCAAAGTCCAATATCATACAATGACATGCTACAAAATGACAGGAAAAGTCCTGTTTGGAGCTAACCAGTTGGCTGAACTTTTGTCAGCCAACTTCTGCAACTTGCAGATAAACAAATTGATTAGTATGACAAAAAAATTTGATTAAAAATAAAGGCCTTAATGTATGTTAGTTCAATGATCATCATCATTAGCCATATCCCAGCCATTGGGGACCAGCTAAAAGGGCGCATAACCAAGCACATGAAGCTCCCATCTGATGCAGGGCAACTTGGGGTTAGGTTTCTGGATCGTATGCTTTCACCTGATGCACAGTTATAATAATAATAATAAAGGATTCACAAGTCACTAGGTATCAATTATATATTTTCTTAAAATGAAAATAGGGTATAGTAGAGTGTAAGCTTGATGCGGACATCCAACCGTCCATGCCAATCCGAGGAGCTGAAGATCAACGACCGAGATCACTTTGCTTTATTTTCGTTTATTAAGTGTATTTTAATTTAGTTTTGCAATTTTTCATTTTACCCTCTTGTTTTATGTAAGCTCAAGGGGCGAATGTGTCTTTTAATTTCTCTTGAAGCCTATATATAAAGGCCCCTTCTCTTGTATTTGGGGGATGGATTATTGATAATGGAAAATTTTATTTTCGTATTGATCTCTTAGTGAGTTCAGAAGGATCTCTTTGTGAGTTCCGACTTTCCCAAGATCTCTTTGTGAGTTCTTGAGAAGAATTTTGCGGATCTCTTTGTGAGTTCCGAGATTCTCAAGATCTCTTTGTGAGTTCTTGAGGAGAATTTCGTGGATCTCTGTGTGAGTTCCGACATCCTTACAATCTCCTTTGAGATCTTGAAGTTTAAGAGCGTGAGGTTAGAAATTCCTAGATTTCCCCAAACTTCTCATCCTCTACCAAGCTCGGGCTTTTCCTCCCCAAGTTCTCCTTGCCGCCGGCCCTGTTGGCCCGTCCAGAAATTCACCCGCCGGCCATCCCTTGGGCCGACGCCCACCAACCCCTCTCTTCCTCCTTGGAATAAAGAAATTTCTTAATTATGAGAGGCTCACAATTAATGACAATTCAAATTCAAAATTTGAATTTGAATTAGCATTAATTACTCCTTAAATTCGTCCCTCCAATTAAGCCAATAACCATTAATTTAAATCTGAAATTTAATTTCAGATTTAAATCAATTAATCATTTAATCCTCACAATTAATGACAATTCAAATTCAAAATTTGAATTTGAATTAGCATTAATTACTCTTTAATTCGTCCCTCCAATTAAGCCAATAACCATTAATTTAAATTTGAAATTTAATTTCAGATTTAAATCAATTAATCATTTAATCCTCCCAATTAATGATTAGCTTTAATTACTCCTTAATTTCAGATTTTCATTCTCTCTCCCCAAATTGATTTGGGCTTTAATTAATCTTGCCACCTAGGCAAGTATATGGCATTTACGTTTCACATCAAAGCTCCCACCTGATGCAAGATTTCCTAATGCAACTAATATGATTCATCATATACTTTCATGCAAAGAAAAATAGTGGACTCACAAGTCACTGGTTATCAATTATATATTTTCCTAAATTGAAAATAGACAATAATAGAGGGTAAGCCTAATTGATAACAAAAAGAACGTAAATCTTTCAAAATTCAATAGAAATTTGAAAAATTACATTCAGAAAATTAATTTCACAAAATCAAATTTATGGCATACCTTCTTTAGATGAAAATTAGCAGCATTATGCTAGGTAATAGCAAATTATGTTGAAGAACTAGATAAGGAACAAAATTATTAAAGTGCAAAAAAATGTTTCACATTAACACAAAAAGATTCTTCCCCAAAATCAGGCAGCCATATTTATATCACTTGAGGAAATCATACATCCAACTTTCACTCACAAAATTGAAAACTGGGAAAAAAATTTATTTGAACCAGCACTTAGAACTTGCATGCCTCAAATCATTTGGTATAGACCCCTCAAACTAGGAAGTGTTAACCATTATCCTAAGGTTATGGATAGCACGTTTTCATTAGCAATAACTTTCTATCTTCATCAATCTAGCAATTTGTGGGCAGCAGCATTCAATTTATGTTGTGTAGTTAATTTTAAATTTAAGAACAAGACAGGCTTTTAAATTTATTTCTTTCCTTGGTAGTTATTCCTCTAACAACTTATATATAATTTCTCATCTTATTTTTTACACAAAATATGGGAAGAAAATTCAGTTATGCAAACTCCCATTTTATGTTCTCCACTCTTGACATTCTATTTTTCAAAATTGTAGCAAAAAACATTAAGGTTCTATTTCCTATGAGGCTGGCAGATCCTTTAAAATGGAGTGTCACCTCCCTGTCGATGGTTCGTTAGCAAACACTAAAAGCCAACTTCTTCCAATAACAATTGCCAAAATATAAGCACAGTATCCTAGAAAGAAGACAATGACAGCCGCCATGAAAAAGCTAGTGGTTAAGGTAGCAACTCCAACATTGAATCAGCCTTAATGAAAATTTTAGTTTCAAAACATTGAAAATCCATAATGAAATACTGGACTGCAAAACTCCAGAAAGAACCAGCAACAAAGATAAGTCCTATCAGAAGTCTTCTACCACTTAAGTCATATAGACAACAAGCCAAAGGAAACCAATTATTCTTAAAATAGAAGCTTCTTCTAGACCATCATCAAAATAAACATGGTCGCTCAAAATAAACATAGTCTTAGTGTTTTCTTTTAGCTAATCAGATTCATCACATAATCTATCACAATACTACAAAGGAAAATACTTTTAATTTAAAAGTTCTTTCACTTTAAGCCAAGTTGCTATAGGTTTCCTTCTCAACCCCTCTTTGCCACTCCAATGTTTTCTAGCCAATATTTAGCATGACAAGTTCATTTCATTCACAAAATGCACTTACCTTTCATCAAACATAGTTTGTCATTCAAAGATCTTATCTAAATATATAACCACTAAATACAGGCTTTAGGATCAATTCCACCCTCATTAATAAATCATTCAACCTTTAACTTTATCAGTTATTTTAACATGTATGTGAAAATTGTGGTATCTATGATTCCATAAGCATCATTGTTAAAAATCCTAAAGTGTCTATCAAAATGATTTCCATCTCTCCAATTAGAATTAAAATTCAAGTGATTGGTCTATCATTATGATTGGAATTCACACTTCAAGTTTTCAAAATGATTTACCATCAATTTATGTTTAAACCAGATTAATATGATCATTGGTTTAGTTTTGATTATTCAACCAATTGAGTTTTCAAAATTAACAAGACTGCATCCTTTCACGATCTATTAAATTATCCGAATAAGTAGCTCTGCTTCTAAATAACATTTTGATACAACCTAAGTATCTGGGCACCAATTTGTTACAGAACATCTCAGGGGTTAGATTATAACATAACTAATATGATGTGTCTTATGCTTTCACGCAAAGTAAAATAGAGGATCTATAGGTTACAGGTTACCAATTACATCGGAAAATTTCTTGAAACAAAAATAAACAGTTATAGAATCGAGGTTCAATTGACGATAAAATTATTGTACATATTTGACAATTTCAACCAGTGGCTAGAAATTTAAAAAAATAATAAATAAGCAAATAAAATAACTTCCACAAAATTAGATATTCTTTTTTTTTTTTTTTTGCCAAAATCAATAACACTAAACTACTCAATAACAAATTATATAGAAGAAAAAAACATGAACAAATTTATCAAATTACAGAAAAATCAGGCTCATGCGAGTACAAGGAGCTGACTTTCCCATATTCAACCAATCGCATTTGTACTGCACTCATTAATCCAACTTGTACTCAAAACATTGAAAACTATGACAGAATTTTTCTTCAATTCAAAACTTATGAATTATAAACTTCTTAAAATTTTTGGACTCCTCAAAACCAAGTTAGTAGATAATGTTAGCACAACATTAGTTCCAATGTAAGTTTTAAATAATCATATTTAAGTATAAATTCATCAACACAATCGACCTCCCCCAAATTCAAATTCCAATTTCTCAAAGCCCACAGTTGAGCCTATAACATTCTAATAATTGCACCCAACATGAGAAGCGGTAAACCACATACATCGTCCAAACATCACACTAATGAGCATGCACAACTACTGCGAAGATGATGTAGAACGAAGATGGAAGGTTTGCTACTTTGGAGGATTTCAGCCAGCCGAATGTTCACAATCCCAATTCTTCCCAAATAGGATCAATGAAATCTGGACCTCACTTGATGATGCTCTTGAACAATAGATGTCAAGGAAGAAATTCTCTTATGCAATCCTGTAGGGAGAAGAGCCCAACTCAAAACCTGAAATAAGTTTCAGGTTTTGGTGTGTAGAGGGGAGGACGTTGGGGGAGAAAACTTAGGATTTTGGGCTTTGGACAGCCTTAGAACTCTCAGGACAGCAAAATAAATCCAGCAGGGCTCAGCTTCAGCAGTCACGGGAAGGATTTAATGGAGGAGAGCTGAGTTACGGGAATTGGGAGGTTATGCCAGCAGGGGGAATGAAGGCCTGACGTGAAGCTGGGAGGAAATTAGAGAGTATTTCCTAATTCCAATTCTCAGATTTTGGAAACTTAAAGGCTTTGGCTGAATTTGAATTATTTCCTAAAACCTTTGTTTGGTTTTAGGAAAGTAATTAGAGTAGAAAGAGGAGGGAGACGGTCAAGCAAAGCACAATTTCAGCTATGTGAGAGTTACGGGATTGAAGAGGGATATTAGGAATTAATTAGAGATATGGATGGATGAGTCAGGAAACGGTCCAGAGGAAAAAAAAAATTTTTTTTTTTTGCCAGATTTAAATTCCCTTTTGAATATTTCGGCTGGAGTAATTAGGGAAAAAGGAAATATTAAAGCTGATTTGCATTTAAGGGGTTTTAAAATCGTATTTGAATTTTAAATTCAAATAAGTTTTAAAAATGAAACTTTCTAAAAATAGTTTCATAAATTAGGAAAGATTTTGAATTTCAAAATACATGATTTTGAATTTGAAATCAGCCCAAAATATATTCACCCAAATTAGGCAAGGATTTCAATGGGGATGAGGAGGTGGATGGTGGCCGGCGGCTATGTCGGAGATGGGGACGACGGCTTGGAGATGGAAAAGATGAAGGTGGACGTAGGTTGAGGATGGAAATGAAAACTAGGAACAATAAGAAGGAACAAAGGCAACAAAAACAAGAGATAGAAGATAAAACGATAGAGAGAAATTAAAAAAACAACCGCGAGCCTTGGACTCTTCCGAAGACTGACGGGTGATGCTTTGCCCTTCTCCATGGGACTTCAACTCACGAGCCCGGACCCATCCTGCGGCTGGTGACATCTTCGATTCCTTCCCATAGGAATCTCACTCTCGTTCTCTCCCAAGAAGAACACAAAAGTGGAAAACACAAAATTTTTCATCTCAAATTAACCCTCCTTTTACAATAGCTTAAGGCCCTATATATAGGCCATAACATGATAAAATAAAAATTACAAAATTGCCCCTTAGGCCATAATACTCATATAAACTATCCTAGGGGTACAACAGGAAATTACATTAATTAAGAACTAAAATGCAGAAAAATAAATCATAACTGAAGGTTTAAATCATGGCCGTCGATTTGCGACGCCTCCTATGATAGATGCGCCAAATCTTTGTACCGATGTCCGCATCAGAAGAAGAGCGCAACCCACAAGGACAAGACTCCAAAACCCACAGCATGCATTGCACGCCTGTAGCAATAGAAATAGTATGTTGCGCCTTCTTTTTCTTTTTCTTTTCTTTTTTCTTCTTTAATTTTAGAAGCAAACAAGGCTAAGAATTCATCACCCCAACTTGTTCCTCATCACCACCAAAAAACAGCTTGGGAAGAGATTGAGGTGTGCAGTCTTATCCCTCCATAAATGAGAAATTTAAACCCAAGTTGGATGAATGAGACACCATTCAAGAAATAACCTTTGTAATTTTTCGGTAAGGTTGATCAAATAGATAATAGCAAGACAAAGCCTAAATGAGAAGGCATGAGATTAGACACTATTTCACTATCTTAAATTTTACCTTAGCCCAAAGGGCCATCTCCACAACATCTATGCCAACAACCTTAGGAATATGGCCCAATATCTCCTTGCAGACATTTAAAACGTGAAGAAGCAGCCGGTTCCTACAAGTGGATGGTAACAAGTATAAAAGGGAATAAATTTATATTTAAAATCTGAATGATATAATAGCAAAAAACAATGGAAACACATAACTAACAGCATAAGTAACAATTATGGCGGTATCTCGGAATGAATTTGGAGATATGCCCAAGAGAACCTGTCATCAATGTTGCGCATTGTCCACTGTGGAGGTGTAACACTTTGACTTCTAAGATTATCAAATCCCTGAACAGAACACGGATTGAAGGTAATTTTCATTAGCATTAACAGAAGCTGAAAAGCCTGATTATCAAGAAAGTTTATATTTAAAAATAGGTTAAAATGAGAAGATACAGCACGAAAAATACCAGCATAAACGTACACCCACTATTATCATTTGGAACAACCTCCACTTTTGTAAGATGCTTCAGCTTGTACAGTTTTGCAGGCTAGAATGTGATAGAAATATCATAAATTAGATGTTACCTATTTATAACACATGGGATTACTCTAGATAGTAAGAGAAAACTTGATAACCAATACATGTAAAATTAAGAAACAAAATGCAAAATGAAATATCACTAGTGGAAGGAGAGCTAAGAATAGGGGGGGGGTGAAGAGGAGAGAGATAGGCATCCATTTTAGTTTCCTGCCAAGTCATTCAACAGGAACGCAATTTTCAAAAGCAAAATAATCCACAAAAGTTATAGTTAGATAACAAATATTTCCAATAACAAGTGATCTTCCAAAGTCCAATTACCAACCCATAACCTCTACAAGCTTCGAAATTTGATGACTTTACACAGAAAAAAATAGAAGGAACTCAGATTTGGCATTTTTCTTTACTTTTTAATTACAACAATAACCTTCTAAAGAATAAGGAGAGAAGACACGTGGCATACTAACTAATTTCTCTTATTTCCTCTTGCTTTTCCCCTCTCTACCAATTTTGTTGTTTTATACCTCCTAATCCAGGATCAAGACAGGCCTAATCCAATTGCCCGACATATAATTTACAAATAAGAAAGTTATATACAACTAAAGAAGTTAAGCCCGCACTCCAATCGCTAAATAAGATTTAAAATAAGTAAACCTTCTAATTTAACATAATAATATAGCAGATACTAATTTATTTGTTTAAATTATATTCAAAATAAATTTATCCATAGACAAGCATATTTTTGCTTCATACTTCATATCTTAAGAAAATATACTTTGCAAAAGAATAAATATATATATGCAGGTACATGACTAGTAGGGTTAAAGTTAGGCAGCTAAATGAAGAATTGCCTCAAGCATGGTATGTAAAGAGAATATCAAGGATAGTACAAAAACTTCAATTTTATTTTAAAGAAAAACAAGTAAACAAGAAATTTTATATAGATCATAACACTAGCAAAGAAATCATTGATATTCACATTGAGTGGACAAAATAAGAATGCTAAGATAAATGTATGAAAAATAAGAAAAAAGAAGTTATGATGGGTGTCTGGTAAAATAAGATAGAGTAAATCTGAAATAAAAATTTTAAGATGGAGTTGTGCTAACATGAAAGGATGAAGTACGAAATGGCAATATAAGGGGTATGGCGGAATTAGAATATATCAAAAGAAAAGATAATGAAAGAAGAAATTTTTGTTAGTCTTATATGGCTTAAGACGTGTACAACGGAGAGTAGAAGATTTACTATTATGATGTATGAATAAAAATGGTGAACCAAATAGAACATAGTTAAAAAAATTATGCAAAATGATGGTGACCGTCAGATCAAGATTTATATCAGTGCCACTGTGATTGTTTTTTTTTTTTTTGGGCTTAATTAGTCAATTTAATTAATGAAGATTTAATTCAAGAACATTAGATTAATTAAAGTACTTTTTTTAAATAATTTTTAAAAATTTTATGCCTTATCTTGATCAAGTCATTAATGTAATTATTATTCTTAGAGGTATTTTTCCTATAAAAAAAATGAAACCAAAGGCTCATTATTGAGAATCAATAATTAATGGATACTTGTTTCTACTATGATATTGATACACTCTCTCTCTCTTTCACTCCCATCATTAAATCCCTATCCTAAACTCTTCTCAATTTGGTAATTCTCATCCCATTACGAATCCATCTCTCCCTCTTCCACCCACTCCCCTGAATTCCTTCCCCGCCCACTTTCCTCACTCTCATCTCCCCTCTCACTGATACGGACATCCAACCATCCATGCCAATCCGAGGAGGAGCTAAAGATCGACGACCGAGATCACTTTGCTTTATTTTCGTTTATTAAGTGTATTTTAATTTAGTTTTGCAATTTCCCATTTTACCCTCTTGTTTTATGTAAGCCCAAGGGGCGAATGTGTCTTTTAATTTCTCTTGAGGCCTATATATAGAGGCCCCTTCTCTTGTATTTGGAGGATGGATTATTGATAATGGAAAATTTTATTTTCGTATTGATCTCTTAGTGAGTTCAGAAGGATCTCTTTGTGAGTTCCGACTTTCCCAAGATCTCTTTGTGAGTTCTTGAGGAGAGTTTAGTGGATCTCTTTGTGAGTTCCGAGATTCTCAAGATCTCTTTGTGAGTTCTTGAGGAGAGTTTCGTGGATCTCTGTGTGAGTTCCGACATCCCTATAATCTCCTTTGAGATCTTGAAGTTTAAGAGCATGAGGTTAGAAATTCCTAGATTTCCCCAAACTGATGTGAAACCACATGCAACAGAAGCTTGTTAAGAAAGTTTAAGAATAATTGACAATGAAATCTCAATTAATAACTTATTAAAATAACAAGCAAATTCATTAAAGATTCTTGGTTTTCAACTAGCTTAGGCGAAGGAGTGCATGTAGAATAACTAATCCTTGTAGATAAACAAAAATAATAGCAAGGCCAATAGCTAATAAATAACAATCCGCAACTTAATAATGAAAAATTTCACCTTGGCGATTTTCACTCGACTACACTAGGCTTGGCGGGAGAAGACCTTGCAAACTAGAATTGAGATCACCACAATAAAGAGGATGCCGGAAGCCTTCGTCCACGGGAAAGTAGTCGGAGTCGAAGGGGGTGGTGAATGGCAAATGATGATCCAACAGCTTGGTGGGAGATGCTCCTCGATTGACAATGCAAGTTGATATCGGATGCGGTCGATGTAGCCTTCCACGGTCTCGTCGTGCCCAAGTTGCACGTCAAAGAGTGGTGATGCAAGGATGTTCGTCCGTCCTTGCTCGTCGAAGAGGAAGCCGTGGTCGATCTCAGGATCGACCATGCATAGTTGAGGAGAAAGGGGAGAGAACGTTTTCTTCTCTTCTCTCGTTCCCCATTGTTATGATCATCTAACTTCACCCGAGAGGGAAAGGGGAGGGATCGGCCAAGGTTGGGAGAGGGAAGGGGCGGCGGCTTAGGAGAATGATTTGAGGTTAGATGAGGGGAAGAGGGGATTTACTCAAATCTGAAATTAGTTTCAGATTTTGAGTAAATTTGGGGTGGAAGTTACTTAGAATTTGAATTTCAAACCTCATGTGATCAATGCCATAAAGTGGCATTTAATGGGCATTAACCCCAAGCAAGGCCGGCGGCCAATAGAGGGGAGAAGAGGGGATTAATTCCCAATCCTGAAATTAATTTCAGGATTAAGTAAATTTGGAGGGGAAGTTTATTTGAAATCAATTTGAATTTCAAATATGAGATACCATTAAATGAGGCAATCAATGGGGAAGCCCATCCTAGGGCCGGCGGCAAGGTGAGAGGAGGGAGAGGGAGAATGGTAGAAAGAGGTTTCCAAATTTGGTGTGATGATGTGGCGATCAATTAACAATTCCAATTTAAATTAAATTGAAATTGGAATTCGTCTTGAAAACTTTCCAAATTTGGAATTCCAAATTAGGAAAGAATTTGAAATTTGAAAATTCAAATTTCAAATTTAAAATTTCGGATAGAGGGTTGGATGGTGGGTGGAAAGGGGAGTCGCCGGCAAGGAGGCCGGCCGGGGTTGCGAGGTGGTGGGCGGCGGACCTCTAAGGAGGTGGCGGCAACAATGAATTTGGATGGCTTGTTCTTGCGGTGGAGGAGAAGTGGGAGGATGAAACACGAACGAGAAGATAAGCGAGCCGCGGACTCTTCCAACGACTGGTGGGCCTTGCGATTTGCTCCCCTTGAGCTCTCTCCCTTCTCAAGCCCTCATGCAAGAAGAAGTAGAAATAACACAAAAATTTGTTTTCAAAATATTCATTAGTTCATTACATAAGAAATGGCCATATATATAGGCAAAATGACAACGGAAACAAAAGACTAAAATGCCCCTTGGGCTACAATAGAGACCAAATACCCATGAGGGTAAAAATGAAAAAACTAAAATAAAATAAATTACTACATAACATGACAAAATAAATAAAACTCCTGATCGTGGCCGTCGATCTCCGGTGTCTCCAATGGCACACATGTCGAAATTGCTGACGATGTCCTCATCATTTCCCCAAACTTCTCATCCTCTACCAAGCTCGGGCTTTTCCTCCCCAAGTTCTCCTTGCCGCCGGCCCTGTTGGCCCGTCCAGAAATTCACCCGCCGGCCATCCCTTAGGCCGACGCCCACCAACCCCCACCTCCCCCTCTCTTCCTCCTTGGAATAAAGAAATTTCTTAATTAAGAGAGGCTCACAATTAATGACAATTCAAATTCAAAATTTAAATTTGAATTAGCATTAATTACTCCTTAAATTCGTCCCTCCAATTAAGCCAATAACCATTAATTTAAATCTGAAATTTAATTTCATATTTAAATCAATTAATCATTTAATCCTCCCAATTAATGACAATTCAAATTTAAAATTTGAATTTGAATTAGCTTTAATTACTCCTTAATTTCAGATTTCCATTCTCTCTCCCCAAATTGATTTGGGCTTTAATTAATTTTGCCACCCAGGCAAGTATATGGCATTTACGTTTCACATCAGTTTGGTATCAGAGCATGGTTGCTCACCCGGGATGCGAACTCGACGGAGTCGAGTCTTTTCCACCCCGGGAGAATGATGCGGACATCCAACCGTCCATGCCAATCCGAGGAGGAGCTGAAGATCGACGACCGAGATCACTTTGCTTTATTTTCGTTTATTAAGTGTATTTTAATTTAGTTTTGCAATTTCCCATTTTACCCTATTGTTTTATGTAAGCCCAAGGGCGAATGTGTCTTTTAATTTCTCTTGAGGCCTATATATAGAGGCCCCTTCTCTTGTATTTAGAGGATGGATTATTGGTAATGGAAAATTTTATTTTCGTGTTGATCTCTTAGTGAGTTCAGAAGGATCTCTTTGTGAGTTCCGACTTTCCCAAGATCTCTTTGTGAGTTCTTGAGGAGAGTTTAGCGAATCTCTTTGTGAGTTCCGAGATTCTCAAGATCTCTTTGTGAGTTCTTGAGGAGAGTTTCGTGGATCTCTGTGTGAGTTCCGACATCCCTACAATCTCCTTTGAGATCTTTAAGTTTAAGAGCGTGAGGTTAGAAATTCCTAGATTTCCCCAAACTTCTCATCCTCTACCAAGCTCGGGCTTTTCCTCCCCAAGTTCTCCTTGCCGCCGGCCCTGTTGGCCATTCCAGAAATTCACCCGCCGGCCATCCCTTAGGCCGACGCCCACCAACCCCCACCTCCCCCTCTCTTCCTCCTTGGAATAAAGAAATTTCTTAATTAGGAGAGGCTCACAATTAATGACAATTCAAATTCAAAATTTGAATTTGAATTAGCATTAATTACTCCTTAAATTCGTCCCTCCAATTAAGCCAATAACCATTAATTTAAATTTGAAATTTAATTTCATATTTAAATCAATTAATCATTTAATCCTCCCAATTAATGACAATTCAAATTCAAAATTTGAATTTGAATTAGCTTTAATTACTCCTTAATTTCATATTTCCATTCTCTCTCCCCAAATTGATTTGGGCTTTAATTAATCTTGCCACCCAGGCAAGTATATGGCATTTACGTTTCACATCACTCACTGATTCCAGTCGCTCTTAATTCCCTTTTTTTTGTAATACACTGCCATTTCTCCTTCAATCACACAAGAAAATTCAAAACACTTGATTTCAATCTTTCATTGCATCAATTTTGATATCAAAGCAAAGTAATCTATTCAAGAATACATGTCATTGGGTCTCACCTCTCTCATTCATCTCCTTCAATAACTTTCATTTGTCATTCACCATAGAAATAATCATCAGTACCTCATACAACACAATCATCACAACCACAACTATCAAAATTATCTCCACCATGCAACCACCGCCACCACTATAATATCCTTTTAAACCCTAACTCCCACTATCAATCACCCCTTCCATCACAAGTTTCACTATCCAAACCACATAATCCTTCACCAATCTTCAGTTTTATTCACATGTCAAATATCAAAATTTAAAATTAAAATTTTGAATTTCAAACATTCCAATTCAATTTTGAATTCAAACATTCAACCATCTAAATTGGGTAAGCAAAAGTAATGATAGCATCATCCAAAGAGCCTAGACTAGTTCAAAGCATTAACCGTGCCTCCTTGGACTAATTTTTACTATGAACTACATCCTTTGCGGCACACACCGAGAATCTAGTAGTCTTAATGTTCACTCAAGAAAAATGATTTGAAATGAATCTTACCTTCTAGGCTTAGGGTTCCATTTTTCTTGAGGTAGATTGATCTTTAAATAACTAAATTTTCCCCATGCTTATATCGGGGTTTATATAGATATGGGGTCTCAACTTCCTATGAGTGTAAGCCCTCATAGTTAATTATCCCTACCACTCTTGGTAGAGCATTTTATATCTAAGCTTGACAATCTAAGATTTATTTTGATTAATGAGGGGAAGCTTATGGAGGATGGAGGTAAAACCGATCAAGATCCCATAATTCCATCATCTGATGTATACCAATGATTCACAGTCTACTAATGTTAACGTCCTATCCTACTTGTTAATGGCGAATGTCACACCATGGCGCAAAGATCCTATTTGAGCCATGGCGCAGAGCGCACGGCGCGACACGCGCCATTTTGAATATGACGCAAATTATAAAAGAATTATAAAATAATAAGCATGAATATGAAATATCATTAAATTGAAAGATAAGCTATCATAATAACAAGCAAACAATGATAATACAAATAAATAACAATCTAACATAATTTCAAGTCCAATAAGTAGTTAATCTTCATACAACTAAAAGATATTTAAATGAAAGCAAATAGCATTAAGAAGATAATAATATGCAATTTAACATTTATCTTAATACTTTTAATATATTTAAAAATTAGAAAATATATTATCTTAAAAATTAAAAAAATAAATAAATATAAAAAATATTTATAATTACATTAAAAAAAGTTTAAACAGATGGCACGTGCTATTTTGCGCAGTGTGCCATGCGCCATGGCGCGCATGTGGCGCAAATAGCACGTGCCATTTTGAACGTTTGCGCCGCGCCATACACATGGCGCCGTAGGTACGCTGCGCCGCGCCGTGCGCCATGGCGCGCGTTATTTTGCGCCATTGACAACTATGCGTCCTATAAACTGCAACATCAAGGGAATCTGATTAGTAACCATGGGATGTCTCCTCGCAGATATCCCAAACAGACTTAGGTGATTGGGTATTGACTTTGGTCTGTTATAGTTTAAGTTTGGGAATTGGAACTTATTGTTTCCTTTAAGAGTTGCTCATTATTCGTCTTAGTTTGGAGCTTATTGCTCTTTTTAGGAGTTGTCTGATAGATTTGTTTAGTTTTGGACTTATGGCTCTCTTTTAGGAGTTGACTAATATATTATTTATTTTGGGACTTATTGCTCCTTTATGAGTTGTTCAATAGATTGTTTAAGATAGGACTTATTGTTCCCTTTTAAGAGTTGTCTGTTAGATTTGTTTAGTTAGGATAATTTTAAGTCATTATTTGCTTCACACTTTTCTTTAGTTTCAGCATTAAATGGCACTCTTCTTCTTCTTTTTTTTTTGGCATAATATATTGTATTTAATTGCGATTATTTGTTTACTTGCAGGTACTAAAGTCAGCATCAATTGGAAGCCAAGGGTTTGGTTATTATTATTATACTTTAGGCAGTTAGATTATTGTACTAAGAACATTATATTTAGTGCACAAACTCCTTTGTTTTAGGAATAGTAATGTTTCAATATAGCTTTCTTTTTTTTATTAATTAATTAGAAATTTTTTTAAAGGTACTTCATAAAAAGAAAAGACACCTATATAATTTAAGACAAAATTAGTTTTTTTTTTTTTTACCTCAAATTTGAAATCTCTCTTTTTTTTTATTATATTTATTCTTTTTTTAATTTTAAGGAATTTCGATTTAACAAATATATCTATATAGTTTATGGTAGAGAAAATTAGAGTTTGCTCTCAAATTGGAAAATTATAATTTACTATATTTTTTATCAAAATATACAAAAATGTATATATTTTTATTTTTACTCCTCTTTTTTTAGAGAATTTCTACGAAATTTCGACAACCTCCCGGCATCCCAGACCCGCATAGGGAGGTGTCAGGTAGTATGTTGCCTTTGTTCATCCTGGCCGAATCAAAGATACGACAGCACGAGATCTTATAATTTATTCTTTCCTGATTGGATCAAAGATACTATGACGCAGGTCTGTGTTGTCTTTGTGTGGGCACATAATCTGTTTATTATCAATTTTATTTAACAAAGGAGACCACTAAAAACTCAAGCATAGAGGGATCGGAGCCGAGTTTGTGCGAACTAAAGGAGGCAGATTGGGCCAAAATCATGAGAGCGAGCGAGATCAGGGCGCCAAGCTGCACTCGTTTGGGATCGGAACGCCGGGCTGCACGGGTCTAAGTAGTGGGGACAGACGGCCCGCGAGCGGAAGTAGAGGCAGTCACGCGGATCTAGGTAGCGGGCAGTGTCGGGGCGCGAGTGGGAGAGGAGGCGATCACGTGAGTTTGGGTCGCGGGAGTGGTCGCACAGGTGTTGGAGAATTTTTGTATCCTCAAACGGATTGCATATTTTATAATCGGGCACGGCATAAGAATACGATATATTACCCCGAAGGGTAAAAATACCATTTTCTTATGGGCTCAATAATAAAATTTACAATTATTTAACAGAGATTCCCCCACTCAATGTTTGGTCGAGTGAGGTTTATTTATTCTGGGGTACAGACATCCCATAGGGGCAAGCCCCTATGGTTAATTACTTCCCAAATTTGGTTTGGGAAAACTTTTGATTAAACTAGTGGTTTTCATTTTTTTTACTTGGAAGTCGTTTGAATGTTGGCTAAAACTGATTTTTGTTGTTTTAAAATCCATGAAAGTCTTGCTTAAAGGTTTTGGCCCTTTAGGAATTTCAAGGAAGAGATTTGATCAACTTAGGATTAGATTTTGGGAATGAAGGCCAAAGGAAGTGAAGTAGGGGCACTTGATTCTGAGGTGAAACTCAGAGGTGCCCAAACTATCCTATATTGGGCTTTACATTTTTGAATCTAAATTTAGTTTGAGTTGTTATTTTATTAGAAGATTGGGGCTTACATCCCAACAACATTTGTTGGAGGAATTGCCCGAAAGATGAGGGCTTATAGGGTGATTTGGAATCAACCCATGCCTCGGACCCTAAGACTAAGGTGAGGACCACCGATAGGTAGTGCCTCGAACCTAGATCTGACGAGTGCAAAAAGGGACTTACAGGCTACACCTCACAAGAGGTATAACCCGCCCGACCTCTGGATTTATTGTCCCGCCTTGAAGGGACTACCAGCTAAACTCCCCCTAATCGTTTTTAAAACCATGTTGTCCGGTCTCAATGCAAATGTGGAGTGATAGAGTTGTTTTTATTTAGAAGATAGGTCTTACAACTTGGCTTTGAGGCCAAGATGCCTTATTATGTGGGTATGCATATGCTGACTCATAAAGAAAAAGACTTTTGTTATCTAATCCTTAAGTTGAGGCATTCTACATGTGACACATTTTTGGCTATGCATGTTTATTTCCGTTTTGAAAACTTGGCTCCTTGAAGGGAGCCATGCAATTTTTCTTATTTGAAAGACATGGAGCCTAATTTGATTTTATTATTAGGTTGCTTACATGTTAAGGGGTAGAAAATTTAGTTTTTAACCTAAGAGCCTAACGTAATCAAGTCCAGGCCACACCCACAGAAACAAAAGAAGAAACCTAAGAAAAACATGCTTTTCTAATGCGCACCCAGTAAACACTTCAACACATGCTTTTATTTATAAACAAAATGCAGAAATGTAGATAAAGTCCAATTTATTACAACCAAATTTGGCAGCTGAGTTGCCTGCCATTATACAACCCAGTTGAATTAATTACAGACTCTACTTGTGGGGATCTTCAAGCTTTAACCTTCAAGGAGGTCTTTGAGCTTCATTTCCAAAAATGATACTTTCTTCTTTGATCCTCCTTGCTTTCTAATTCAAACCCCACAAGTTTTACATCCTATTTCTACCAAATACATGATAAAAAAAAAGACTCAAATCTGCAAAACAGAGTTAGGAGGCAGTTTATATAATTAAGCATGTAATCATCTCAAAATTGGCCTAACACTTAGAGTGCTAAGTGCTAGGCCCCCTGCTTCTACCCTATTGGCCATGTCTCCTGGGGGGTATTAAGCAGCGCCTGCAAGCAAACAGCATTAATAAAATTATGACATTTACCCCCTTCTTGGACATGACCACCTGCACAGAAAAGCATATATATTTCTATACTAACCACTTAAGGGCAAGTGCCCACACGCAGACAATCCAAGGGCAATCAATCCACAACATCAATCACATGCGCACACAAAGAAAAGTCCTAATCCTAGTATGCCTAAGGGGTTGTGCAACTAAGTGTGTGAGGCTTATGTGGTATGTCACACTAAAGATCCTCCTAGAGTTTGGGTCTAAGGAAGGTGCCCAACATGTAATTTTGGGTTACATGTTGAGGGATTCTTCTTAGCTTTTGAAGCTAAGAAGGGAAGGGTAGGAATCCAACATTTAGCTTTTGGGCTAAATGTAGGAAAACTTCCCCTAGCTTTTGGAGCTAAAGAGGGGGGAATCTCCTACAACTTTGGAGTTGGAGGAGAGTTGGATCAAACTCATAGCTTTTAGGCTAAGGTTGGGAAGATTCCTTAGACTTTTTTGGAGTCGAAGGAAAAGAGGGATGACTTGTAATTTTGGTTACAAGTCATCCAGAGTTATATGGACTTTTGGGTGTCCAAATAACGGAATCCCTCCATCCAACTTAAGTTGGAGGAAAGGAATGGAGAAGAAGGGGTGCAACTTGGAAGCTACAACCCCATGAACATTCTTCGAACATTTGATGTTCGAAGAGCAATATACATTCTCATAACTTGATTTAAGAGAACGAAAATATCTTCCTACAACCTTTGAGTTGCAGGAGGATAAATTCTCTACAATTTTTAGATTGTAGAGAAGAGAAAGAGAGATGCAATTGGGGATTGCAAATCAAAGAGAGTTCTTTAGACATTTATTGTCCAAAGAGGGGAATGGGAGAAAGCTAGGAGTTTCTCCTTTGCTTGCTATGGGATTATTTGTTGAATTTGGTTCAACAAATAAATGATTTTGGATTGAACTACTTGTTGATTTTGACCAACAAATGGGTGACTTGGATGAGACTTTCATACAACTTTTAAGTTTGTAGAAAGGAAAGGGGGAGATGCAACTTTGGGTTGCAAGCTTCCAAAACCTCTTTGAACATTTGGAGTTCAAAGAGGGGAACTCATTCTCCCAACTTGGGTTTGAGAGCATGAAGATGGATTTGGAAGCTCTCCTACAATCTTGACTTGTAGGAAAGAGAGAGAAAAAATGCAACTTATGGGTTGCAAGCTTCTAAAACATTCTTTGAACATTTGGTGTTCAAAGAGAAGTGCACATTCTCCCAATTTTGTGCTTTAGGAGAATGAGAGGGTCTTCCTATAGCGTTTGGGTTATAGAAGAAAGAAGCAACAAGCAACATTTGGATTGCATGTTGAAAGGGATTCCTTGGACATTTGGTGTCCAAGAAGGGGTATTCATTTGCTTAATTAGTAACTAAGCAAATGATGAAGACTAGGATTTGAGTCCCATGTTTAAGGAATTACTTATTGGTTTGTGTTCCAATAAATAAAGGGTTTGATAGATTTCCTACAACTTAGGGGTTGAAGGAAGAAAATGTAACTTAGAGAGTTACAAAAATTCATGAATGCTCTTTGAGTACTTGATACTCAAGGGGAAGGTCATTCACTTGGTTGGAACCAAGTGAAAAGGGATAGATGCTCATTTGTTAATTCTATGACTCAACAAATGAAGAAACGCCTTAGGATTTGGTCCTAAAGTCTAGATGATTCATACAATGATACATTTGGAGCATTGAGATGTCCCAAATAATCATGTATGAGAGAGAAGGATTGTTGATTTTGTTTCAACATTCAAATGGAGGATTACTTAGAATTTGTTTCTAAAGTTTGACTATCATGTAATGATAATTGATCGGAGCCTTTGGAGACTTCAAATTATCATACATGGAGGAGTGGAACATTCATTTGTCAATTGTATGTCTTAACAAACGAAGGGAAGGAAAAGATGGGTTGGTTCTATGTTCCAACACAAGGGTTAATAGTTTAGAGTTTGGTTCCAAACTACAAAGATTCATGTGTAGGAGGAGCACTTAGAGCCTTGGATAATCTCTAAATAAAACACATGAGTGAATTGTTTGTTGATTAGGTGCTTCAACAAACTAGGAGGGAGAACTTGGAAGTTGGTTCCAAGTTAGAAAGAATTGTGCAATGACATATTTGAAGTTTGAGGTGCTCCAAATATTATTGCATAAGAGATGTAATTTGTAGTTTTTGGGCTACAAATTAAGGGGTCATCTACCTATATAGGTTAGGCAAATGAGATAGGCTAGATTTTAGAATCCTAAGCCTAAAAAGGAATTCTTTCATTGATCTTAGTCTCAAAACGAAAGAAATGGAGAACTTAGATTTTTGGCTCTAAGCTACAAGATTTTCATATAATGATAGGTTTGGAATTTTAGAGAATTCCAAATCATCATTTATGAAGGGAGAAACATTTATTTGCTAACTTTGTGTTGTTAGCAAATGGAAATGGGAGAGAGGCTTAGGATTTGTTTTCCTAAAACCTTGATTCATGCACTATAATAATTGGGACTTAGAGAACGTCCCAACTATTAAGTGCAAGGGACATGTACATGAGGACGAGGACTTCCAACTCTCCTACAAATATTTTGGATTTGCTTGAAAGAGGGAAGGCAAACTTCCTAATGCGTTGGAGGGTTTTCCCAAATCAAACTTGATATGATTTCGGGGATTTGAAAGTTTCTAGAAACCTCCTAGAGATCCATTTTGGCAAGATCTAAGAAGGACCTAAGAGTAGACACGAGATGGTTTATAGCTCTTAGGTTAGAGCTAGGATTCACACAATCCAACATTTGGAGCCTTGGGGATGCTCCAAATATCATGTATGAATGGGAAAAACATAGGGGAGAGAGTTCCCCAAAGTTTTGAATGAACATTTTGGATTCATTTGGAGAGGAGAGAATTGATCTCCTACGATTTCTAAGAAGTCTTACGATTGGATTTGACATCATCTAAGAAACCTAGAAACGTGAATGTCGTTTATATGTTTAAGGGGATGAATATATGCTAAGTTCAACTATCATTGCACTTGAGTCCCTTAATTTACAAATTTGATTAATCATGCTTAGGTAATTTCAATGTTTGGTGGAGTATGATCCATAAACATCGGGATGTCATGGAATACACCACATTTGCTTCAAGAAGCATTTGGAAATTAAATAAACATGCCTATAAATTTGTAGATTTTGGGTAGAAAAGAAAAGCGAGCAAACAACCCTTAACACATAAATGCATTTCAATAATTTCATTATAAACCCTCAATTTGGAAGTTTCGAAAATGGGATTAGATAATTCTAGGCATGGGCACTCATGGGCTTGTGAAGGCCCATGAAACCTCAAAATCATCTAGGATTAAATGAACCCATTTACTCTCCTTCCAAACCTCTAGGGGTTAGGGTTGTTCCAAACAAGTGGCAATCATCATTCTAAGCAAAGTAAACTTGACGGAATGACTTGTCATGAATTTAGTTGGTTATGAATGTCGTGAGGTTTACAACATAAGTCTTTGGAGACTTGTAGTAAATCTCACGACGATTTGTATCAAAACTCCACCACAAGTTTCCGCCAAATTTATTAAACATTGAACTTTAGCAAACATACATACCCTAAACATATGTCAATTTTGCCATACCGCGTCGACCTAAGGAGCCTAACCTAGCATGCAACACTATAAAGAGAAGTGTACATCCTAACATTTGATTTCTAGGTTGAAAAGAAAGGCTTACCCTATAGTTCAAGCATAGGTAATGGAAGGGTTGCATGAATGCAAAGACATACAATTTAAAAGGTGTTGGATACCAATCCAACATCTTCATACGCATCAAAATCCTCTTCGGACCCTTACATAAGAGTCACCTAATGGAAATCGACCAATTTCCATAGTCTTTGCGAAGTGGACAGCCAACATGAAGGTTTTAGGGACCAAGAAATTAAAGTTTCTAAGGACCTAAGGCTTTGGATCGTCAACCACATTGCAATTGGCCTTGGGAGCCTTAAGGTTTCGCCTAAGTTTTGGTGGTATACCTTCCCCGGGTTGTCCAAGCGCTCCGATTTTTGTCCAAGTTGCTGTCCAAAGTCCGCTCCAAGCTCCAAGTCGCTGTCCAAGGTATTCCGGACGTCGCCGCTGCTGTCCAAGCTACTCCGGAGGGTGGATTTGCTGTCCAAAGCACTCCCGACAGCAGTTTTCAGCGTTTGACAGCTCTCGGAAGCTGTATGGCTGCTGTTTACACGCTCCAAACAGCAGGTTTTGTTGTTCGGCAGTCTTTCGGAGCTAACTTCGTCGTCGAGAAGTCGCCGGAGTTGAAAGAGAAGGGAGGAGAAGCCTTCCTTTGCTGTCTGGAAGATTTAGAAGCTCTCCCTTGCTGTTTGGAAGTCTCCAACAGCTTTCTAACTCGCCTCGAGGTTGCCGGAGACGAAGAAGGAAGAGAGTAGGGACGTTCTTCCACAAAAAGTGCCACACCAGCCCAAATCCAGACGGAATCGGGGCTTTGGACCGAACCTAAGGTCGGCAGCTTCGAGAGACCGGGCAGGTGAGTGAGACGAAGCTCTCAGGAGGTCCGGCCGACCGTCCAGGTGGAGTCGGACGCGGGTTACACGCGAGAGGGAGGTCGGTCGGGGCTTCCGCACGCGAGAGGGAGGTCGGTCGGGGCTTCCGCACGCGAGAGGGAGGCCGATCGGGGCTTCCGCCTGGTGGAGTCGCACGAAGCTGGAAGCTCTCCGCCTCTGCTCGCTCTCTCTGTGTGTCGGGACAGGCGAAGGAAAGAACAGGGGAGCCGAATGAGGCTTCCCACTCGTTTCGTCCACTTAGGGGCGCCAGCACAGAGCGAACGACGCCCCCGTTCCGTCCCATCGGACAGCCTCGTTGCGAGAAACGAGAGAAAAATCTATTCGAGTAGATTTGGCTGCCACTTGAAGTGAACTTGAGTGGGATTTGAGAAGAGATCTCAACCCTAGATCAAGAAATTTGATTTTTGGAAATCAAATCAACTTATGATCTCATTAGCTAGGGTTGAAATTGAGTCCAGATTGGATTCGACCCGAACCGATTTGGGTCGGTTTGGGTCCGATTGAGTTCGACCAACTTAATTCCATAAAATTGAACTCGAATCGGTGTCGAATCACGTCGAATTAGGTTCGACGATGCTCGACGGGGTCTGAATTGATTTGATTTAATTTTAATTTAATTAAATTGATTTAATTTAATTAAATTGGAGTCTAATTTGAGTCGAATTGTCTCGACGTCGATCAACTGAGTTGATCGAGCGCGATCGAGCCTAGTCGGGCTCGATCGGGGTCGGGTCGGTGCGAAAATATTCGTCAACAACAGGTATGGGTCACAAGCAAGAGTCGGGGCGTGGTCGTGTGGGCTTGGGGGCAGGGATGCGGTCGGGAAGGAGCAGGGCACGTGCACGAGATCGAGCCACGAGCGGGAGTCGGTCTGCGGGTCGGAGCGAGATCATGACGAACGGAGGCCGGCTGGAATCACGAGCGTGAGTGGGAACGGACAACTGGAGTCCTCCAATTTTTTAATTTTTTTTGTCGCGCCTCTTCCAAATCAATGGCTTTTTTTTTTTTTTTACTGATAGTTAAGTTGATTAGCATGGCATTGGTTTCCTTTTAGATGAGGAAAATTCCATGTTGCATCATCAAGAGGATTGGAGCTTCATCCAAGAAGATTTTATACTAAACAGAGCTTGAATGGTCGCTTCTTAAGATATAAACTTTGACTTTGTTTAATTTATTTGTTTTGTTATTTTGCAATCTATTAGCACGTCATTGATCCATGTCTAGAAAATCACAATGTATGAGAGATTGTGTCCCTTGCAGTCTCACATACTATCCAAGTCATTGCAAGAGAAATAACCAAATTGAGAATTTGACTAGACACTATAGAAAGGGCATCCTTTTGTCCACTCCTAAACCCATTGGAAAGACTAGAGTAGATTGCAATTTTTTCACTATATCTAGCATTCTCTGCTTCCTGTTGATGAATGATTGAAAACATTGATTTCTACATAAACTTGAATGCTTTTATAAACTATGTTAATAGTTTTATTGCTAATTTTTTGAAAATAAATAAATTTAAAATATCATGCATTTGCATCTAAAGTATCTATTAGTTGCATTCATTTCACATTTTCTTAATAGTTCTTCGCCTAGCATAATAATTGTCATTTAGCCATGACACTTGGTCATTCAAAAGGAAGGCATGAAAACCTAATGCAATTTGTTGAGAAACTGATAATTGCATTGAAAATTTTAGAGAAGCATAGGATAAATTTTGATCGTAGAGACAAGGAGCTTGAGAAAAGCTTCAATCTAACTGTGTAATGATTAGATTATCTGTCCCATCAAATAGATATGTTAAGAATCCCCTTGATACTTAGAGGGATTTTGGGGAAGGAACGTCTCGGGAATATCCTTCTAAATCCACCTGGTCCATGAATTAATCTTAGAACTCAAACTATGGCTATGAATGATAGTAGAAATAATTCCAGTAATAGAGTTTAACAATATTGTCACACATTCCTCCAAATGACAATGACATTTTGTGGGGTTTATCATGTAGATATAAAGCTTCGAGCATGTCATAGTCCTCTTTATGAATTAGTACAAATAGGCAGTTACCACAAATAGTGCCAAGATGATGACTATCGTGACATGTCAAAGAGAGACAAGGTCGAAGCTGCTACTTTGATGGAAAGCACAATCCAAATGCCTTTTAAGATTGGTTATCGCAGATAGATGACTTATGACATAGTTTCCTAGCATCACATGGATGATTGCCAGTTAAGTCAGAAGAGTAGTAATAAAACTAAAGTAGGTTATATTAAAACTTTCTTAGTCAAAAGATTTGTGCAAAATGGAGTTAAAACCTCTTAGAGAACGAGAAAAAATAAAGAATGTTTCATAAAGCCAACCCCAGAAAGTTAGGATATGACCGACTGTGATGATAATTCTATCAATATTTTATTCAGTATTGTGCCTGACTAGGATTAAGGCAAGCTTGCATATGCAGGTTCAACACCTCTGTGGCTTATGAACTAGTTTAACTCAGATCGGATGCATATAAGCTACTCAAACAGGACATTTTTTCAGTCCCAAAAACCTTTTAACCGATTGGACCAATCTGTCTCACCACACACCCATTTATTAAAACTTGGTCTAGTCTATCTCACAGTTTTTACACTCTTTTTCCATTTGGAAGACCACCTTCTTATCCCCCTCACCCTGTAAATGTCCTCAATATTTCCCTATCTTTCATTCTGTGATGTGGAAGCCCTTCAAGAAATACAATAACCTAGATCTGACTTTTCTAAACTTCCAGATGAATATGGTGAATATAAAAATGATTAAACAACATTCCCGATTGAACTGAATTAAAGTCATTACTCTTTTTGAAGCTAGGATTAGTTGCAAAAAGAAAGAGAACTTCTTCACAGTATTTGAAGATAAGCAAATCCATAACCTCATAATCTATTAAACTCCCCCCCCCCCCCCCCCCCCCCCCTTGGGTGAAGAATAACATTTAATCCAACATCATTAGCTTAGAAACGTTTTCTTGCACAAGTTTGAGGAATCTTCATGCATGTGTGAAAGTTATGGATGGCCCACAAAATTCATATGCATGTTAATCACAAAATAACAGCTAAATTCTCTTGGAAAAGTAGAATCAAACCTCAATTACTCCACCAGAGGAATACTTCAGGACGTGAAGGTGAGCTTTAGGACTCTGACCTTTGGATGGTTGTGTAGCTGCAAAATTACATAGCCGTTCAGCAGATATATCTTTAAAAATTCAGGAAAGGCAAAGGAGATTAGACCCACGAATCATTCAAAAACTCATCTTTTTAGATGAAAACTTATGATTTTCAATCAGAAGTGCGTGAGTGAATGAGAATTATGAAGAGTCGGAAACAGCAAATACCCTGAGCATTCCACTTCCAATATGTTGACCCAATCCTTCTGATTATGCAGCACAATACAAAGAATTGAGGATTCTATGAAAATAAAAAGAAAAGGACTCTGAGGAACAATGGCAGAGCCAGAATGGGCGCGGTGGGGAAAGGCTCCCACTGGCTACGCACAATTTTTTTTAAGCAGGATAGTTCATTTCTTATAAGTATTTTAGTGCATAAAACAAAAACCTAAAACTTTAAGGCTCACTGCTACCAAATGATTCCAAAAAACTTCTTGCCGCTCTCCTTGATCTCACTCGTCGCTTGTGATCCCCTCAACGCTTGCCACCAATCAATCGCCATAAGCCCATGAGTTTTCTCATGGCGGACTTCAATACCATAGCCTCTTAGAGGTTCCTCTGCCTCAATAGTTCCACCCATCTCTTCAAGTCCAAGTTCTCCCTTATCATCTTTCTCCTGTATTTTAATTATTGTTTTTATAATGAAGAAAGTAAAATAATTTCATCATTTTAATTTGATTATTAATAAGTTAGAATAATCTAATTATTATTAATAAATCCTTTTACTAAGAACTAAGTAAGTTTTTACTGTTCTATGTTTTGTAGTCAGTGAGATGATTTTGTTCATATAATTTGTGATTTTTTTTTTCAAGAACTCCAAATCACTTTTAGCATGAATTTTAAAGATGCAAACCAAATAAATTTAGTTGTGCACGTTGCCTAAAGGAGGATCGTAATCTTTTATTCAAGTAAGTCAAAATATTAATATTTGGATTACTTTTTTTAATATATATTTATATTGCTAAAATGCATTTGTTTTTATTTAATTATAGATTGTTATAGATTTTATTTTTTCTTTTATAACTATGAAAAGATATCTCAAAAGAAAGATTGTCGGTCCCAAGCTCAAATGAAAAAGATTGAGGATATTTTTAAAATCAATAATTTATGTCCAATAGAAAAAAAAATCTTAACTCTGCCACCGCTAAGGAAAGAGCTCTAACATACAAGCAATTGTTGAACGCATTGTAAAGGTCGTGTTTTGGACCTAAAATTTCAGATTTAAATCTTTAACAGAAAATTTAATGACATCTAATGGAATAAAAGATGGTGTTCAGATTGATGACAAATGGTAGCTTAAGGGAATTTCACCTAAATGTGAACTTCGTCATTTTTGCTTTTTCTTCTCTAACCAGAGTCAAACAGGTCAAGTGTTAACAAGTTTCAGGGAATAATAATAAATCAGCATGCAGGATACGTGCTCAAGTCTCTAACTATGCCCATAGAGAAAGCAGATGAAACCTAGTCAAAATCCATTTTCATCCGCCTACATGCCAATAATCAAACCAAAAAAAAAACATGTGAAAATATTGTGAATGAGACTAAAAAATATTTTTCATACAAAATAGTACAAATGGTTTCATACAGTAACAAATCATCAAACAATATAACAATATGGATGTATTGAAAAACTATGCTTGCAAAAGTAGACAAATATTTCAGAGAAAATAATTGAAATTAAAGGACCATTGTCCAATGATCGGTGAAAACTGCTCTTTACTTAAAGTAGGAATGTATTAAGCAAAAGTATTAGCTTCAGAGCTACAAGATGAAGTGCCAAAAGAAACATTAAATTTCATTCACATAGCTTCAAAAGAAATTTGGGGGAACTTAGCTTCAAAGTGCAAGAAAGTGAGACTTGAAGCATCAACTAAGTTTTTCAAAAAAGAAAAGGATCAAAATGATCCCTCAACTCTTTGTAAGGAACCAAATAGTCCCCAACTCTTTTGAGGGACCAATTTGGTCCCTCAACTCTTTAAAAATAAATGGGACATTTTTTGTCCTGACATCTAATCTTGGAGTTAATGGTGTTAAATGTAAGGGCATTTAAGTCATTTTTTAATTAAACATTTATTAAATGTAATTTCAAGTATTATAAGTTTTCTAAAAAATTTATTAAATATTTCTTTGATAAAAAAATTTAATAATAATTTTAGTTTTAATTTCAAAAATTTTTGTCATATTTTATAAAATAGATGTCATTTTCAACTTGGTCACACATATTTTTATCCATCATAATTTATAAAATATGACTATATTTTTCAAAATAAAAATTAAAACTATTACTAATTTTTTTATTAAAGAAAAATGTTTGGTAAATTTTTTCAGAAAAATTATAATTACTTGCAAATTACATTTAATTACTTTTTAATTAAAAATGACCAAAATACTCTTACATTTAACACTATTAACTCCATCATTAGATGTTAGGACCAAAAAAGTCTCATTTTAAAGAGCTTAAGGACCAAATTGGTCTCTCAAAAGAGTTAGGGACCATTTTGGTCCCTCACAAAGAGTTGAGGGACCATTTTTGTCATTTTCTCTTTTTCAAAACAATGCTCCTAGTAATGCTCTTCATCAATTCCAAATTTTCAGATGTCCTTGGAACAAAGTAATGTACATTATGGTATCAGTGTATCAAATTGTTCCATGAGGATGAAGTCAAGCAAAACATTAAATGATCTTTACTCAATGTAGACTTATGATGACCAAATTGTATTGATAATCTCAAGATAAATAGGTAACCCATAGCATAAAATCAACATTGTTTACAAATAATGATTACTCCATTGAGTAATGTAGGAGGTGCAAAATGAAGTGGTCGTGATTATTGAGAATGTGCAACATACAAAAACAAGCAATTTCAGCTTGACACAGAAAATGATGCCATTGAGTACCAAAAATAAACAAATTTGAGGTTTGTATTCATTATTGTGTGATTACTAATTAGTTACACAAAATAGTTCAGATAGTGTTTTTGATCATGATGCCACACATCCATCTTAGCATTCTCATTTATGACACTCAATTTAGATATCAAAAACCTTTTATAGTTCAATCTTCGTATCCATTAAATATTGTCAGTCATATTATGATTTTATAACATTTGTCTTTAAGTCTTCATGACTTCACAAAATTTCTAAGGCATGTCTTTATCTTAACCCACCATCCTTAACTCTAAAAACTATACTCTTACATATATTACCATTATTTTGTGTAATAAATCCAAAATACTTAAATCTATCACACCTAAAAATCACCTTATCTTCTAATGATGATGATGATAAGAATATACATCATGCCGACAAAAAATTATCACTCAATCTTTATCATATTAATTCTAACGTCTCTAACTTATAAATATTGCCTCCTAACTTCTAATTTATTTCAATGGATATCTCAATAATTAATAAAAGGAGGATCTATATATGATATCTATTGATTTAAAGAAAGCATATGATAAAGTTTCAAGAGAAGTGCTGTGGAGAATTCGAGAAAATAAAGGAGATAATAATATTGATATTTAGTCATTAAGGATATGTATAAAGGAGATGTTATTTGTGTTCTTGTATCTTTTTTGCTTTAATCATGGATATTCCTACTAAACATTTGTAAGAGAATGTACGTTGGGTAGGCTTGCTGCTGATGATATTCTTCTTGATGATAAAACTAGAGAGGAAGTTGATGAAAAACTTGAATTATAGATATCAAATTTAGAGTCCAAAGGTTTTAATTTGAGTAGTTCTAAAACTAAATACATGGAGTAGAATTTTAGTAATAATAGATCTAGTGGTGAGATTGTGACATTGAGTAATCAAGTTATTAACAAGAGTGTATATTTTAGATATCTCGGGCCAATTGTTCAAAGCGATGGTGAAATAGATGGGGATATTCTTAGTAGAATTCAGGTTGAATGGCTAAATTAGAGGAATAAATCAGGCCTGTTGATTGTTGTGTGATTGAAAAGTACCTCTCAAACTTAAAGAGAGAATTTTATAAAATAGTGGTGAGAACTGCAATGCTTTATGTTGAAAAATGTTGGCCATTAAAAAAAACATAAATTTAAGCTAAGTGATGTATAGATGAGGATACTCAGATGGATGAGTGGCCTTACACTTAGGGACAGAATTGGAAAGGAATATATAAGTGAAAAGATTGGAGTAGCTCTAGTGGCAGAAAAGATAAGAGAGAATCATCTTAGATGGTTTGGTCACATAAAACGCCAGCCTTGTGATGAACTTGTTTGGAGAATAAATGTATTAGATTCGGCCTATATCAAGAGAGGCAAAAGTAGACCTAAAAAGACTTAATTATGAAGTATTAAAAAGACCTTTTTATTTGATTTAAATAAGAATTTAACTCTTAATATAACACAATCGAGAAAAAAGGATTCATATAGCCAACCTCATATAGTGGGAAAAAGGATTATTGTTGATGTCTCGCTAATTAGAACTATTAGTAAAAAACATACACCACACTCTAAATATCTTTTGTCAATATCTTCAAATTCAATGCAAAAAGATATGAGTTCGACGTCGATCACTAATGTAAACCCACATCAATCAGAAACTCTTGTGTCACTCCACAAAACTACTAATACTACTAGGTGGTTAATCATGCATATATTTAATAACTTTGACAACTTTGACGTATCATTGGAAAACATTTTTTTACCATAGATCACATCAAATAAATTCTTATGGTATATAAATCATAATCCTTCTCAAGATCATTAAAAATCATAGGATCATTTTTTTTATTCTCTAAACTTTTTCATTTGTTGTGTTAACACAAAAATTCTTCCAAACTAAAACTCCTAGAATAAAATTAATTTGACTATCCAAAATTATTATAAATTTTCTAAGTATACCATTACTCTTTCCTATACTTTCATTGTATAACTCATAAATTTAATTCTTTTATAATTAACACAATTTTGAACATCATCTTTATTCTTAAATATTGGTATCAAAAATTTTCTCCAATTATTTGGCATCTTCTTAAACTTTAAAATAATAATGAAAATATTTATTAATCAAATTAGAACCAACAATCTCCCATAATTTTTTAAATCTCAACAGGCATCTTCTTTAGACCAAAAGCCTTACATATATGCATCTTTCTTATAGCTAATTCCACTTCACTTTTTTTTATCAATCTAAAATATATTTCATTGTATTGTTTGTTATACTCTTCCAAAATATTTTTTTGAAGCACTCATTTGGTGAAATAGATGGGGATATTATCAGCAGAATTCAAGTTGGATGGTTGAAGTGGAGGAATGCATCGGGCTTGTTATGTGATAGAAATGTACCCCTCAAACTTAAGGGAAAATTCTATAAGATGATAGTGAGGCCTGCAATGCTTTATGGTGCCGAATGTTGGCCATTAAAAGAGAAGCATAATACTAAGTTAAGTGTGGCAGAGATGAGGATGCTCAGGTGGATGAGTGGCTTTACCCTTAGAGATAGGATACGAAATGAGCATATACGTGAAAAGGTTGGAGTAGCTCCAGTAGAAGATAAGATTAGAGAGAGTCGCCTTAGATGGTTTGGTCACATAAAACGGCGGCCTTCCGATGACCCAGTTAGGAGAGTAGAGGTATTAGATTTGACTTATATTAAGAAAGGTAGGGGTAGACCTAAAAAGACTTGGTTAGAAAATATTAGGAATGACATTTCTTTATTAGATTTAAACGAGAATTTGACTTTTAATAGGACACAATGGAGAAAAAGGATTCATGTAGCCGACCCCACGTAGTGGGATAAAGGCTTGATGTTGTTGTTGTTGTTGTTACTCATTTATTGATTTCTACAAATAATTGATGTGAAACGTACATATAAGGATGATTTAGATTAAGGAATTTGCACGCTTAATTTTAAAAACCACAATAATTATATATTTATTTTGATTATAAGCGACAAAATAAAACACAAAGAGCGGTAAGACAAGCTTAGGCTAAATCACATGCATAGGAGTTAAGATCATAAAACAATCAATTTAACCTAACATTGCATACATGATTGGTTTCAACATTAAATCTCAATATTATCAATAAGATTAGTCACTACAAGAAGACCCTTCACTCAACTCTTCCAATTACTAGGTTTTAGCAGAGAAGCATTAACATGATCTTCATGAATATAATAAAACCACAATCAAGGATGCAACTATGAAGATAGAGAGTCGGGTGTCGAGTTTACCCAAACAAAGACAACAGAGATACGCACTCCAGCGAGGTCGTTTGAAAGCTGGGAAAGAAGTGGACAGCAACCATGAGCCTTCTTGAACCAAGGAACAGCCGGGAAGAGATGCAGAACTTCAGGACAGCAACGGTTTTGATGTGGATAGATCATGGACAGCAACCTTTTAGGTGCAAAAAACTTTGGATTGCTCTTCTGGGCTGCTGAATACTTGGGACAGCATATTGTGGTTGTATTCCATCTCTTTGGAGGGATTCAACTCAAGAAAGGAACAAATCCAAGAGGGAGGGAGGAAGGACGAGGTCGGCCACTCAAGGGGAGGGGATTGCTTAGCCACTTAGGATTTAGGGTTTGGGTAGGAGGGGGAAATAATAAATCTGAAATTAATTTTATATTTCATGTATTAATTAGGGAGGGAAAGGAATTTGAATTTCAAATTCAAATTCAAACAAGGATTGGGGATTAAAAGGCAAGAGGAGGGGATGGCGCCATTGATGGGGCGGCGACAATTAGAGAGGGAGAGGGGATTGGGGGAAGGGGATTATGGGTTTCCTAATTTATCTTTGCAAATTAGGAATGAGGGAATCAAATCCAATTTAATTCAAAACCAAATTGAATCCCCTTTAAAAGCTTTCCTAATTTGGCTTTTTTAATTTGGAAACTATTTGAAATTCAATTTGAATTTCAAATTGAATTAAATCTTTCCAATTTAATTTGTGCTCATTTAGGAAGGTATCAATGATGATTGAAATCATCATTAAGGGGCAAGGGGGCATAGGAGGCCGACGGTGGGCTTGGGTGGTTGGTTGGCGGCTAGAGTGAACCTGGGGTGGCCGGCGGCTAGAGGAGGGGAGGTGGGGCTTGGTTCGGTGGAAGGGGAAGGACTGTAGGGGAAAGCCAGCGGTGGGAAGGTGGAGGAAGAGTAATCCGACGGTTTGGGTTGGCTTGGAGATGGTGGCCGGCGGTGGAAGCCAAGGAAGGAGGAAGAAGGAAATACTAATTACTAAACGTGAGTCCCGGAATCTACCGGCGGATGACGGATGATGTGTGACCCTCTCTTAGGGTTTTTCCTTTCAAGAACTCACAAAGAGATCAAGAACAAGCAAGCTGAAATTTTATTCATATTAATCATTAATCCAAAATACAAGAGAACTAGCCTATAAATAGACCTCATAAAAAGAAAAGAAACAATGACTAAAATGTCATTCAGGCTATAACACCACATGACCACCCATAGGGGTAAAATGGAAAAAACAGAAATATAAAATAAACTAGTACATAAAACACATCAAAAGATAAACTCTAGATTGTAGCCGCTGATCTCTGATGTCCTCATCAATAATACTTTCATATTTCCTTAGTGGCTTCATGTTACAACTAGTTCAAATGAACAAGCAACGCCAGTTCATTGAGACACAACAGTTTAGTCTTATAAAGAGACACAATAGGAAAGAGACCGAGTGAATGAAATACCGAGAGGAAAAGGCTATGGTTCCATCTTCTAAGGTGAAGGTGAAGGAGACGAAGGGGTGAGTGCACGATTGCATTGAAGATAGACATAAACAAACAAAAAAATCAGTGCGAGAGTTTCTTGTTGCATGATTTCGTCTCTTACAGAATGTGAGAAGTCAAAAAATTAGCAGACGCAAAAGCCACAGAGAGAGACAGGGTTGGAGAAGGATGAAGAAACACAAAGAGACGAAACTGAGAGATGATCAAACCACTTTTGATGTTATCAATTTCATTGTTGTTTTGGACTATAAAAAGGAAATCAAGAACAAGGCAAGCAAGGCTAGTAAAAGTTGGGCTTTGCAGGCGGCAGAGAAAATGATAATGTCGATGGTGAGACAAGAAGCGAGAAGCCACCATATGTACTACCTTTGATAGAGAAAGGACTTATTGGCAAAAAACAATGTATGCCGAGGTGTTTGTTGTATGAGTAGGCCGAACAGAGAAGAATAGTTGAGCGACAAAAGGAGAAGAAATATGGGAGACCAAGAGTGAAGAGTTGAGTATACAAAAATTAAGTCCAAGCAATAATAAAATTTATCCAAATTTTATTTCTTTGTGATGGAATAAAAATAAAGCTGATTTAAAATCTTATTTCATAAGCCCTGGAACTATAACTATTATCGCCAAGGAAATTTTATTAGGATGTGGAATTTAGAAGAGCAAACCAAGAAAACGTCATCATCAATTTTATAAGAAGCGGGAAGAAAAAGGAGGAATCTTGAGGCATGTTTATAAATTACTTTATGATAATAAAATTAGATATTTAAAATATTTTGTATTGTGAACTTAATTTAGAAATGCTAGGAGTGTAATTTAGTAAATTGAATGAGATTAAAAAGGATAATGTAATTACGATAAGATAATGGTGTTTTGAATATGTTGACATGCTTGTAATATGAATATAGTGTTATATTTAGATTAGAAGTGTAATTTAGATTAGGTTGACCCATTTAATAAGCATGTTCGATTCGGGTCTTCAATTTAGACCAGTTTATTAAATGGGTAGGGTTAGGGTTGACCCACGAACCTGCCTTTGACCCAAAAGTGACCCATTTAATAGTTGTTTCTTTTTATTATTTTACTTGTTGGTATAATAAACTTATTTTTTATAAATTAACCTAAACTCTATATTTGATAGATTATAAAAAAATTTAATCAAAATGGGTTATCAAGTCGAGATTGACTCATTCAGATTGCCAAGGGGTCGAATTGTCAAACGGGTCAAGAATTCATACCCAAACCGGACCCGTTGAGTTATCGGGTTGACCCAACCCTACCAGCTAACCCGGGTTACGAGCAGGGCAACAGGCAAGCGAGGGTGTGAGCTAAAGGGCTAGCGCAGGTGCGAGATGCAAAGCACGAGCAGGAAAGGTTGTAAGCGTGAGCTGCCATACAAGAGCATGAGTGCTAGGTTCAAGCATGGGTGCGAGGTGCGAGGTGCGAGCGCAGGTGCGGGGCAGGATGCAAGCCAGAGTTGCAAACAACACAAGCACGGCTACCTGTGTGGGTGTGGGTGTGGGTGCGAGAACGCGAATGGGCATCCAGAACTCGGGTCAAATTCGAGTTAGCAGGTAGACCCAACCAGACCTAATTTTTCAAACGGTTCATAATTGGAACTCGAACTCGACCCATTTGTCAAACGGGTCAACCTGAACACGAAATTTTCAAGTCGGTTTTGGGTTGAGTTATCAAGTTGGGTCAATAATTGACACCCCTACCATTAACCCATTTTTACACTCCTATTTTAGATATACTACGCAACTTTTTTGTAAAGATTAATAGTTGCTAGTCCTTATCTAGATTCAATGAGAAAGATAAACTATAGGTTGATTATTTCAAAGGTAATCAAGTTAAGAAATTGGCTAAAAGAAGAATAATTTATATAATTAAAAATTAGAACAGAGAATGAGAAAATAATTGAATTAACAAAGACATTTTATATGTTTAATTATTTCACCAAAGGAGGTGAAATTAAAGAGTCAAAAATGGCAAAATAAGTTATCTAAGATTGAGGTAAGTGATTACAATTTTATTTTTGGCAATTTACAATTTTTATTTCTAGCATGATACAATGAGCTACACTTACATTCCTATGTTAATGCTATCATTTAATTATTAATAGAATGCGTCCTTTTCTCGCAAAAATATTTTCATATTGTGATGATACTATATGAAATGTGTTTTAGTTCAATTATATAAGTTTAGAAAGTACTTATTTAAATATGATATGAGGAATGAAAGAAAATAATAAAAGATATGCATGTACATAGTGAAATGAAGTTCAACCCCTTATGATACTGACTGGGGACGGATGTACAGTACGCATAAAATGAAAAATGATTGTGCAATAATAATTGTATATTTTAGATGGTGCTTTTGAAATAGGTGTTATTAAAAGATATGATATATCAAATACATTACAAAATACTATCTTTTATAAAATAATGCCGCCATTATCTCACCAATATGTCTATTTAAATTCTTGTAAATGAAATGTTTAATGATTACTTAAGACGACTCACATGTATATTATTTTATATTTTTATTTAAATTGTTATATTATAGAATTATAATTAGCCATCGATATGTTGTATGAACTAACTTGTTATAAATGAAATATTTCAAGTAGTGCTCCTATAGATTAAATAGTTAACAGAGAACTGAGAGAAGATATCTCGTACAAAAAAAGATGAGAGAGTGAGAAAAAATATTTAACGATTCCATGCATTTGATTTCAATTCAACTATTTCGAGATCTTTGGAATGTGTATATGGTTTAAATTGTTGTGAATAATTAGTGGTGATTTGTAATTTTAGAATATATTTTATTAGATTGTTTTAATTATTGATTGAAAGACTTTTAAATGTCATTTGATCGTTTATTTCTGGCTTCATTCCAAGTAATTGAGTCAGGTTGTGACATTTCATTGTTAACTAAGATCATTTTATCTTCACTTTTAATGCATCTAACTTAACTAAAATCTCTCGATCTCTTACCTTAGTTATCTTATATCTATCCTTTTCTACTAACAAAGGCCATGGGCTGATCTTCCTGGCTATGTATAGGCATCATAGGTCAATTCAAATGCTTTAGAAAAATCAAGTACTCACTAAAGAAGTGGCAAAGTCATTAGAACCTTAATTTGAGCAAAGTTTTATCAACACTATAATCCATACAAAATTTATGATTTTTTTTAAATATCAGCTCCTAAAAGTTCTAATGAATCCTTTATATACACTAGCGAAAAGAGGAACTGCAAATCTTAGTAAATTAATCCTTTTTTGGATCATGAAAAATAATTTTACCCCAACCACAAAAATCTTAAAATAATCCCCAAACTATTTGTATGTTGTCAATTTAGTCTCAAAGTATCATTGCTCCAATTTAGTCCCTTGAATAAGCATAATTGATCCAAAATGGACCATGTTGTAATTGTGAATAAAATCAATCTCAATTTAATCCCAAACGGAAAAATTTCATTCAATTTTGGAGAATTTTGTCACTTTTACTTTCCTAAGGAGGATTCTTCTGCATTGGAGATAATAATGTAGTAGCTTCAACCAATTGATTAAAAAAATACAAAAATTTCTCATTGGGCAAACTCAAATAGTTGAACTGAACTCATTTTCATAAATTTTTTGCCCCGTTATTATTTATGGCTAAAATTTTTTTACCTATTTAGTTTTTTGAAACTAATTTGACTGTAGTGAGGTTATGGATCATTTATCATTCATTAGGATTAAGTTTATTTATAATATGAACTCGTGTGCATGGACTTTCATTATTACTTGGATGAATAAATTTATGAAGAACTCCTACTGCCTTTGTTTTTTTTTTCCAACTTTTAAGATTCAACAAACTGAGGTCTCCAGAACAACACATCAACAGCTTGAGTATTCACTATTTGGTATCCTTTTATAGTGCTTTCTTCCAATATATCTCTACTAATCTCAATCCACTGTGTGCCCTACATAAGTTCACAAGTTTCTAACCAAAACAGGGGCATGAAATATGGTTTAAACACTCAGTAAAAAAAACTCCGGTGCCAAGTCTATTCTGATCCCTATAATCCAGATAATCGTCCATATACTCGGTCTTATAGTAATATGTGTATAAACATACAACCGAACTTGGAAGAGTAAATGGAATCCTAAAATCCACCTAAGCCGGTAATCAAAGGAGAAATATATTGCTTCTTCCTTATACATTTATCCTCCGTCACTGAACTACCACGTGAAGCTCCTCAACACATCCTGCAACTCTAGGAATGTTACCTATCAAACCAAACTGAAACAATTAAACTTCCCTTCCCAAGGAAATAATTCTAACTTACTATAAAACCCTGAAGAATATGACATTGACGATCTGTAAGAAAAATTTAACGAAGTGATTAGGCATTGTCGCATATGTCTTCTCATCATAGCAACTCCGATCTCATATTCAGGTAGCCCTTCAAAGTTCCCACTTAACAGAGTTCATAATAAAGCAGCACTAGATCTTTCTAGTCCAACAGTTGAAGTCAAGCTCTTTAAGTTTAAAGTATAGTTTACTAAACCTAGGTTTCCACCTCCTCCTGCAGCTTGCAACTTGTTTAAAGGATGAGAAAAATATCATATTCAATCGATACTACCATATACTATCAACCACCTTTCTCAGAATACTCATCAACCCAAGTTTCTAATCTAAGAGAACGGCGTAACTTCCAGCATCTGAAACGACAATAAGATATAAACGAAACTCCACCAAGTAACCCTAGCTCTACAATTCGAACAAGAAATGACCATCGCCATCAATTCCCAAAGTAAAATAAAGAATCTCGAAAACGTAGAGCAGAAAGCCAACAAAGAGTATTTTACGGAGCGAATCATCCAGATTCATAAAAAGCAAGTAGCGTACTGGTGAGTGCCAGGACCCTGGGCTTGGCCATGTGCCGGCCAAGGCCAAACCGGCCGGCTTTACCGAGGATGCTCCGACTCTTTGCCACACGGACCACCACCAACACCCTCTCCCCGCCGACAGCGGGCTCGCACGCCCGCCTCAACTCCTCGTCGTCCGCCCTCGATTTTGCCATGATCTCTTTGTTCTCTCTCAGGCGAAGTGTGAGATCTCTTCTGCTCACCTTCTACTTTTTCCGATAAAACAAAGGAAAGCATAGGATGATGCTAGTTAGAAATCTGACACTTAAGCCGTCGGCGAGCGGAATGCTCCGCTTGCAGTCATTCGGTTGGCAAAACGCTCGCGGTGAAAGTAATTGTTCGCGATTTCAACGCGTATATGATTGACTGTCGTCACGTGATGAGCACGTGTCGCAAAAGAACTGCTGAAATTTTCTTAATTAGTCGTGCATATGATTTTAAGAGGATTTACTTATATATCATCTTGTGTTTAAATCATAAAGCATACAAAAAATTCTTTTTAAATAGATTAATAGTTTTATATGATACAAAAATTAAATTATAAATAAATATAACATTTTTTTAATATTGAATATAATAGATAAGAATTTTTTGATATATCGATAATTCCCACTAATTTTAAAGCTATGAAGTCAACATCAAATTAAAGATATTAAAAGCAAAAAAAGCTGAAGAAAATGTATTAAAAAATAAAAATCAAGTAAAAATGTTAATCTTAATGAGAGCCAATTGATTCAATATTCAAAGAAAAAATCAGACAAAAAAAATTCTTAGAGATATTAGCATGGATATTGGGATTGTAAGGTTTTCATCTCATTAAACATTATTTTTAATGTAAATTTGGGATCTTAAAACATTTAATAAGCTAATTTGGCAATGTCCAAAACAAAATTTAATGACCAAATACACTTCAAATTTTATAAATTTTTTATATGGTTATTGTCTCGTTGCAACAATTCCAAGCACGTCAAAATCATCATAATCCAAATAAATATAGGCCTAGAATCGATTGAGCCAAATTGGGTTTGACCAATCCGAGTTAGCTTAGGAAACCAAAAAAATCCCCTCATCTTCTCCCTTGCATAAGGAGCATTTGAACACCCCTTAGGAGTGGTGGTCTCACACTAGTTAGGTGAGTAAATCAAGTGGTCTCATGCCATCTTATCTTTACAAGTGAACATTTTATGGAATCATATCATGTTGTGGTGTTCCAAAATTATCATAGTTCATGCATGTATGAACTTTCTAAAATTTTATGACATCTACAAAACTCTGATTCATTATTTGTCAAATAGTTGCCCTCGATGAGATAAATATTTTAGCACAAAAATAATAACTTACCATACTTATTTTCTAGCAATCCTATATTTAATCTCTGAAGATTTCTAAAATTATTACATGCAATATGAACATAAGAATTTCATTGATTTTGTTGGGCTTCTAGCATTGAGAGCTTCAAAATTGTGCTTAATCCGTCAATCAAAGACATCATCATGATGACTGCCATCGGACCATTATTGGGCTATCATCTTCGAATCATAGATGGTTGCCCAAATAGGTCCATCAGGTTGATATGAAAGATGAATTGTTCCATCAACTTCTAATTAAGGTGAAAGTGTGAGATAAGCTTTGCATGGATAAGGAATATTCCAATGAGAAAGGTAGAAATGAACCTCCTAAATTTTATAATAGCTAATAATAAAGATCAAATTTATGAACATTCTAGAACCTTAACTATCATATAGAACTTCAATTGATCATTCTTCACATTCACAAATTCCTCCCATGCCACCTCATGGTCTTTCATCCCCTTGTTTTAAGAGGAGGACTTCCCCATTTAGGTGTTTATAGATTGCCAACTACATGTTGCCAAATCCCACCTCATTCTAGCACATGGATTATCTTGGCCATGTAGTAGTCCATCAACACCAATTTACCAAGTTTCCCCCCATTTCATGAAATGATATTGCCCATTGACTTGAGAACCACAATCCCTCTCCTTACTAATAGAGAATGAAAATAAACCAAACACATAACCTATCATATATGTACACTTGTCAGATTAATATTGGTGTGCTGTAACACCTCTTATTATCCTTCAGTCTATATATAGCTTGTACTCTAGGTGTATTAGACATCCAATGAATAACTCTATTCTTGTGTCTTGTCTCTCTTCTTGTTCTCTTGAGTCCTGCGGTATACTACAGAGGTATTAAATCTCTTTATGGTATTAGAGCGGGGGAGAACAAGTTTCGAAGCCATGGCAAGTTCTTCCTCATCCCAGCTCGGCAAAAATCAAGAACAGACAATGCAAGATGAGATCACCATCCCATCTTCTCTGAAATTCATCGTCGGAAATCTCAAGAACATCGTTCCCATTCCTTTATATGCAGACAACTACCACCTTTGGCGGTCTCAAATCATAAAACTATTACGCGCCAACAGGTTTGAAAAGTTTCTTGATCCATATATATCTCTGCCTGCTCGATCCTTAGCTAGCTCGGACGGATCAACCACCCCCAATACCCTTTATGATCAATGGCTGCTTACCAATCAAAATCTGGCGGCAGCTATCTGTTCTACAATTTCCTCCTCCATTCTTCCATATCTTGTCAATCTTGATTCCACCTCTGCCATCTAGACCACCCTTGAACTCAGATTTCAATCATCAAATCACTCCAAAGTGATCCAGCTAAAGAATGATCTTCACTACATCTCTATAAAGACTTCCATGACCCAATACCTCATGGATATAAAATCTTTGGTTGATCAAATAGCCTTTGTTGGATCCACGGTTGACACGGAGGACATCATCCTCTATATCCTAAACGGTTTTCCGACA
This sequence comes from Dendrobium nobile, assembly GCA_022539455.1. Taxonomy (NCBI): domain Eukaryota; kingdom Viridiplantae; phylum Streptophyta; class Magnoliopsida; order Asparagales; family Orchidaceae; genus Dendrobium; species Dendrobium nobile. Next base: position 9,373,756 of record CM039729.1, read on the forward strand.
TCCTATCAAGCCTTCAAAATGGCAATACGCATGATGCTAACGCCCACCAGCCTCGATCAATTGTACCCCCTCCTTCTCAGTGAAGATATCAACATAGCTGTTGAAGCAGTTTGCAATCCGCAATTGCCCGACCCCAATCTTGGTCTGTACACTCAACATGGTCACGACAAAAGATCTCGCGGCAGAAATCTCTCTCATGAAACCTTGTCCACTCGAAATCAGTCAGACCCTCCTACGACCTGCAATATATGCCTCAAAAGAGGCCTCTCATCCTCCGCCTGCTGGCACCGACTGAATATGAACTCTACTCCCGCCACCACAAATTATACAACTCGTTCCATGGTCGTTGCTCCCGAATACTACGAATAATCTCTCTTGGTTTGAACTCTTACATTAGCACAAACCTGAATACAAACATCTTAAAACATTCGAATGTGAATGCTTCCCTCTCCTTCCATCTTCCCTTAGTAACAAGCTTCAACCCAAAACGAAATCATTAGTTTTTTACGGCTACTCTGAAACATATAAGGGCTTTAAATGCCTTAACATTCAATCTAATAAGATCTTTATGTTAAGACATACCACATTAAATGAAACTAATTTTCCTTTTAGGCATCTCACTGAATCGGTTTCCCATACTCCCAATCTTATTTCTCCATTTCTCCTCACTCCTATCTCCACCATCTCCACGACTACCCAAAACTGTAATCACTCCAATCACAGTGAATCCTTACCTCAATCTATTTCTGCTCCAGACAACTGTCCCATTGCTCCTCCTAACATCCCACCATCTGCAACTACTGGTAATTCCTCATCTCTTGCTTCTTTACCCATTCGCAATCCCAGTCATCCTATGGTCACTAGGTGTAAAACGGGCCAGTTAAAACCTCGAATGCAAATGAATCTCATTCATCATCACCCTATTGCTAATCTTGATCTTGTCCCTCAAAATTTTACCTAAGCATCCAAACATTTTGAGTGGCGTAAAGCTATGGCTACTGAATTTTTTGCTCTTCAAAAGCAAGGGACATGGACTCTTGTGCCACCACCAGCTAACACATCTGTTCTCGGATGTAAATGAACAATTCACATTAAACATCTCGCATATGTTTCTATCGCTCGTTATAAAGCCAGGTTGGTCGTGCAAGGAAACAACAAAGAGTACGGAATATACTACAACGAAGCTTTTAGCCCGGTGGCTAAACTGCCTACGATCCTCATTCTTCTTAGCATTGCCTTACACTACAACTGACCAGTACAACAGCTCGACATTACCAATGCATTTCTTCATAGCGAGCTATCCGAAATCATCCACTTGGCGCAACCGAAAGGCTTTGAAGATTCATCACATCCACACCGCATTTGTCGACTTAACAAGGCAATCTACATACTCAAACAAACTCCTCGCCAATGGCACAATACGTTCACTAATCAACAGTTCCTTGCAGTATTTAACCATCACTCGCCCAGACATTGCGTACTCCGTCAACCTCCTCTCGCAGCATATGCACGATCCTCAGCCTTCTCATACGTTCCTGCTCAAGTGACTCCTCAGGTATATCAAGGGCATAATGGGCTACGGGCTTCTTGACATAAAGGACAATCTAGTCTTGCAATCATTTTCGGATGCAGGCTGGGCAGGTGACCCGGTCTCCAGAAAATCCACCTCAGGCTACTGCTCATTCCTCGGCACGACCCTCATCTCGTGGACAGTCAAAAAGCAATAAACTGTCCCTCGTTCATCCACAGAATCTGAATACCAAGCACTTGCAGCTCTGACGACATATATCATTTGTCTAAGAAGGATTCTACACGACTTTGGCATTTCTTCTTATCGTCCTACAGATCTCTACTGTGACAATACATCCGCCATCGCTTTAGCAACCAACCCCGTCTTCCATGCTAGAACCAACCATATAGAAATCGATCAAAGATTTGTCCGAGATCAAATTCAACAAAACAACATCCGACTACTTCCCTTAAACACCACGGACCAAATCGCTGACATACTCACCCAACCTCTCTCCACACCTCGTTTCAAGCTACTACGCACCAAACTAACAATCACACCGGAATCATCAGTTTGCCGGGGGATAATAGAGAATGAAAATAAACCAAACACATAACCTATCATATATGTACACTTGTCAGATTAATATTAGTGTACCGTAACACCTCTTATTATCCTTCAGCCTATATATAGCTTATACTCTATGTGTATTAGACATCCAATGAATAATTCTATTCTTGTCCTCTTATCCTGTCTCTCTTCTTGTTCTCTTGAGTCCTGCGGTATACTACAGAGATATTAAATCTCTTTACTTACAATAGAGTATATTATTGAGTGTTTCACAATGCTTATAAACTTTAAATCACCCAATCCCCATCTTTTTAGAGGAGAGATTGCCTCATCATATTCACTCATCCATCAAATCTCAATTGCCCAATTGACTATTTTTATAAGAGGCATCTAGTCGCCTTTAGTAACTACCATATCTTATAAGCCAAATAATATGCCCCCCCCCCCCCGCCCACAAGAGAGAGTTTTTCCTAACTGGCTCCATCAATGCTAACTATATGTCATTCATTCACTTTTCCAACAAAAGGGAGGGATGTCATAACTTTCCCCAATAACTCACTAACTTTTGATTATTCATTCCTCTATTTTTCGGAGGTATTTTATAACTTACCTCTACTATCAAATAACATTTAGGCATTTAGCCTCTCTTTTTATAAGATCTAGATTGCTTCTGGCACTTATTAAATTAAGGTCATTCAATCTCAATTATTTTGGAAAAAAGATTATTCTAACAACTTTCATCCATTTAGTCCTACATTCCTCTTAGATAGGAACATCCACAATATCTTTAGAAAGGATAAATCTAATCATCTTAACTAACCTTCATATGTCACTCTATCATGAGCTATAGATTATATGATATGCACCTCCAAGCAAACAACAATCTATTCATCTTAAGTGGCCTTTGTGGTTTTAATACATTGTTGTCATCTTTAAGTTTTGTAATCGATGAAAATTTTGTCGGTTTTCAACATTAATGTTGATGGGAGTTTTGTCGGCACCAATTGAAATTGACAAAAAAATAGTGTTTGTCATCCATTGATTTTCATGATATACTTGCCTAAAAATTGATTTTATCATGCACTCTCCATATTTCTTCCACTATACATCGTACTTTTTCATCATTTTCCCACATCTCATCACAATGTTGGCCATCTCTCCCTGTTCTTTACTTGCTCAATAGCTATTTTTCACTTTACTCATAAAATGTGGTATGATTACATTTGTCATGGATTAATGCTCTTTTTGTATTGTTACGATGAATTGAACTTTTTTTTCAATAAAATGATCATGAATTTTATTTACTAAATAAATTTCATATTGATATTTATGCAATAAAGTTGTTATTAAGAATCTATAGTGAAATTGTCATAGTCTATATGAAAATGTAAATCTATATTTTTTATAGATTTATGTCGCAACACATGATATTATCATAATTCATAACAATTGATGATGGAAAAAGCATTGTTAAAAAGGATAATCATTAATTTTTTTGTTGGTACTACTTTGAAATGGTATTGTTTAGCACCCATGACATTTTCATTGGTAATGCTAACAATATGGCGTCATAAGTGATTTTTCATTAGTGCGCGCTACTTGCAAAATTTTCCAAATTTTGATGTAAATATATTAAAATATAATGTGTTATCTTTATTCAACATAAAATATATCTTATATATATATATATTACGTTAAATAAGTTAATATTTGTTGTGGACTAGAATATACGCGGCGATAGAGTTTTAATTATTCTTCTTAGCGTTATACGGATATCCAGCTCACACACACAGAGAACACAAGATTTTTTACGTGGAAAACCCTAAAAAGGAGAAAAACCACAGGGCCTAGCCCAGTTGAAAAGATTTCACTAGAACTTGAGTTGGTTACAATGGGCTGACTCGTCTCTAAGTACGATCAGATTACAAGTAGCAATTGTACAATAGAAGTCCGGGTGTCGAGTAATGGTCTGGTGGAGCACAAGGCGTTAAGTGGTGGTCCGGTAGAGCACAGGGCTTCAGGTGGTGGTCTGGCAGAACGACGGCGTTAAGCGGTGATCCGGTAGAAAACAGGGCGTCAGGTGGTGGTTCGGCGGAGTGAAGGCGTTAGGCGGTGGTTCGGTGGAGTACAGGGCGTCAGGTGGTGGTCCGGCGAAGTGACGGCGTTAGGCGGTAGTCCGGTGGAGCACAGGGCGTCAGGTGGTGGTCCGACGAAGTGACGGCGTTAGACGGTGGTTCGGTGGAGCACAAGGAGTCAGGTGGTGGTCCGACGAAGTGACAACGTTAGACGGTGGTCCGGTGGAGCACAGGGCGTCAGGTGGTGGTCCGACAGAACTCCGGCGGTGGTCCGATGAAACTCCGGCGGTGGTCGAGGAGGCTTGGAAGCAAGAGCGATCTCCGATCTCTCTCTCTTTTCCTTCAGCTATGGGGGTTCCTTTTCAAGAGGAGAGGGGGCTCTATTTATAGATTTTGGGAATGACATGGCCCGTAAATAGGTGGAGGATCAAGGGTTAGTTGGGAGTGGTTGGATGGACGGCCGATCTTGAATCCCTTGATCATGAACCATTCGATTGACGTTTAAATGTCGTAGTGATGTTGGAATTTATTGATCTTGGGCTCGTTGGATTCGTCTCGTCGAGCCGCTCGATTTGACTATAAGCTTGTTATGTTTGGAATCCGTTTGGTAATCCAAATTGTGGTTTGAATCTTCCAACAGCGCTTCGAGTCCTTTATTTGGACCTATTTGGGCTCAGATTGGGTCGAATTTGGTGTCGTTGGGTTTGTATTTTCGAGACGCTCAGTTCGACTGTAAGTTTGCTGAAAACGGAGTTCAGATGCTCATGATTTTGAGTTCAGATGCTCATGATTTTGATTTCAGAACTTTCCAACTTGATTTTGCTTTGAGATTAGTGTCCTATCAAAATAATTTTTGTATGATGTATCAATATTAATAATGTTTTAATATGATTTAAAAATCTAAATATTATATAAATTAATATAAGGATTTAAGTGTTATATATGTATATAAGAAATTTTTGGTATGTATGTGAATTCTCTAAATGAAAAAAAATTCATAAACTTAGATAATTTTTTATAAAATGAGTGGTATAATTATCATATATAATAGGTTAGTGAGTTGGATTTAATTTGAGGGGCCATTTAGTTTAATGAAAAAAAGAACACAAAGGAAAATGAATCGTAATGTAAAAGAAATGCAAGGAAATTGAAATATTTTTGAGCTGTAAAATAAATCCATGTAATTATTTTTGTTTGTCTCACTTCAAATAAAATAAATGTAAAATAAATCCCAATGATGATGGTTGTCGGTGGCTCGCAATAGCGATGGTGACGGACAACTGTTGGTGTCCTAAGACAACCATGACAAATTTTTTTTTTTGAGAAGTATTTAGTAATAAGCCAAATTTCTGTGCATTTAACAATAAGCTAAATCTAATCATTTTCAAATTCATCGGAATTGAACTAGAGAGTGTATTTCAAATACTTTAAAATTTTACTCTTGTTGGATCTTGAAATATTCGCGGCGGTAGAGAAATAAACAGTCTAACATCTCAGCTTTATACAAAAGATGAAACACACAAAGATAAAAGAGATAAGGCAATATTTATAACAGTAACCAAGATTTTTAAGTTATCTAATTCGTAAAAAAAGATAATAAATTTTGAGCTCATATTTCAATTAGTAAAATTCATTAGAATATCTTGTGAAATTCTACTATTATTTTACAGGAAATTTTATATAAATATCCTGATTTATAAGAGAATCATTTCCGTTAGCATTATTTCAACGCTTCCCACTCGCAAGAAGAGCGCCACGGTTCCGTTTGCGACGAACGCCGAATCGAGGTGGCCCTACGCTTCTTGGGCTCCGTCCGTTTGAACCGCTCCACTCTCTCTGTCTTTCGCTTTATATATCACTCACACACGATTCAGAAGGAATCGATTGTTTCCACTTGATGGGAAGGAGAGGCAGGGAAGGGAGGAAGAGAGGATAGGATGCGGTATTGGGAGGAAAAGGGCAGGCGGAGGAGTCGAATTCATGCATTCCCTCTGTTCTTGTGGTTCGGCGAGGTTAAATCTGTTCGATGGATGGGATTCCAGGATCGTTCGGCACGGCGGCCAGTTTGTCTCTTAGGCTGGGGCAGGCTTTCTTCTCCATCGCTTCCCTCCTTTTCATGTCCGTTGGGGTTGAGTTCTATAGCTATACTGCTTTCTGGTATGTTTCGATTCCTTTCATAGATTTTGTTTGGTTGGGAAAAGTCAATGCGATTTCTGTTGTTTAGTTGTGATCTCGTGTGATTATGAGTTGAAGTGTTTAATTGGGGCCTGCGTTGTGCTGTTTTTATCTGAATGTTGCGCGGAATCAATAATTGGATGTAATTCGATTCATTCAATTGATTCAAGCGATTTGGAAGAAAAGGAAAATTGCAGAGGCCAATATTGCTCTAGATAGTCACGGTGACCGCTATACGAATCAACAATTTGACTTCTAGCAAATGATGATTGCCTGATTTCAAAGCTAGTTTCATCAGTTTATTGTCTGAAAAGTTTCTAATTAGTCAGATTGTCCCCTTAGCCAATCTAGTAACATGTAATTTTCTTGGTTTTCTAATTTATCCATAGATCATAAGAAATCCAAGAGAATTCCTTCTATCACGCGCATCGATTGATATTTATGGATGTGAAGCTGGTATTTATTCAATTATCATTTGGTTGTTCAATATCAGAAATGGTTTTTAGATTGGTTGATTTCAATAATGGAGATTAGTGAGGAATGTATTTTGACATGAACAAAATATTTTTCAACATGTTAAATTCTTGAAAATATTTAATAAGAAAAATTGAAACGAGTAAATCACTACAGTAATATTGTTGATATAACATAAGGGTTGAAAATAAAAAAACTGGGAAAATATATTGGAATATGTGTTAGCATTAGTTTATGAAATTAAACCCATTATCAACATTAAGTACTTGTGATGTAGAACGAAAAAGGGAGGGGGGGGGGGGATAATATAAAAAAAAAAAAAAAAACTGAAATTCAATTTTAGATTTCACTTAGTTAAGGGATTTGATTGGCGGAATTAATGAGATAGGAGAGAGGGTAAGGGGGCTGGCTAAGATAGGGGGGGGGAGAAGTGTTCAGGTTCGATGAATGTGTCTAGGTTCAATGAACATTAAAATTAGAATTAATTCTAATTAATTTTAGATTGAGAGAGATTTGGGGGGTTTCCTAAAAGAGATTTACTAATTAGAAAAATTAATTTAAATCAAATCCAATTAAAAATTTAATTAGATCTAATTTAAGTAACTTCCCTAAAATAGAGATTCTTATTTAGGAAACAAATTCAAATTCAAAATGGTTTGAATTTTAAATTCAAATTTGTTACCAAATTAAGAAGGCCAAAATAGGAAGGGAATAAAGGAGGGAGTTCAATGAGGCATTCAAAGCTTCCTAAATTAGTAAATTAAATTTGTAATGAAAGATTTCATCCCAATTTAATTCAAAATTTAAATAGGCTATGAATTAGTAAGTTTCTTAAAATAGGATTTATAAATTAGGCAATTATTCAAATTCAAATAGATTTGAATTTGATCATTAAGATAGTTACCTAAAATATGAAAACTAATTCAGGAAAAAACTTGATGGCAAGTGGAGATAGGAGGAAACCAAGGGGAGGGCCGACGACTTGTGGCTTGGCTGTGAGTGGTGGTGGAGCTAAGGCCGGTGTGTTGGAAGTAGGGAGTGGAGCTAAGGCCGGTGTGGTGGAAGTAGGGAGTGGAGCTAAGGTTGGTGTGGTGGAAGTAGGGAGAGGATGAAGATGACGACTAGGAATAACAAGGAGCAAAAACAAAAAAAACAAAAGATAAAAGATAAACGATAAAACCACGAGCCTTGGACTCTTCCGAAGACTAACGGGTGATATGTTGCCCTTCTCCAAGGGACTTCAAGCCACGAGCTTGGACTCATCCTGCGGCTGGTGAAAACTCCGATTCCTTCCTATAGGAATCTCACTAATGTCATCCCAAAAGAACACAAGTGCAGAACACAAATTTTTATTATAATTCCAGCATTCCTAATACAAGAGAAGGGCCTCTATATATAGGCCTCAAAAAAATTAAAAGATACATTTGTCCCTTGGGTTTACATAAGACAAGACTCTTAAATAAAAGGATAAAAAGGGAAAATTGTAAAATTAAATCAAAATACAATTAATAAACTAAAATAAAACGGAGTGATCTCGGCCGTCGATCTTCGACTCTTCCTGTGAATATCGTCCATCGTCGGATGTCCGCATTAGCTTGTGTTTATTATCATGTTAATGCTATTTACAGCTCCTTAATGGAATTCTATCGGATAGCTAGTTTTGCTTTTGTTTCCTTGTCCAAGACAGCAAGGTATAACCTGAGAATTACAAACTAAGTTCAATTGCAACCATAGAATAAGAAGAATAGCAAGTTATTGCATTCCTTTGGCTCTTTATGTTCTGTTTTTTTATTTTTATTTTTATTTTTATTTTATTTTTTTTATTTTTTTTATACTTTCGGTGTTCAAGAAGTAGTGCGGACTTTGTATAAAACTTCATCTAATTGTGCTACATTAGAGGTGAGGATTGCAGTTTAAGATGAGTGTACTTTGTTGTATAGATTTGTAGTGTGCATTTCAAAGGCAAAATCTTATATTTTCAAAAAGTAGTGAAAAGGTTTAGCCTCTTATTTCTCCAGAAAAGAGAGCTCTCTTCTTTATATGTGATTTCTATGATTTATATAGGTAAACAATGCTAAGTCTAGGGCATAAACACATGCTCGAATTGGGCCAGGCCAATGAAAATATTTGAGTTTGATTCAAAAATTAATTACGGAGTATGTATGGATGTGATACACTTAGATTGAGGTTGCAAATTCCAATTTCAACGCTTTCATGAACCGGCTAACCTTTTGCTTTTTTTTTTGTTTCACCAATTTTTTAACTAGTTCATCCAATTATTAAGCTTGGGCAATTTTCATGAATTTTTTTAGCTTTTTTCTTTGAGATGTCTTTTATTTTTATAGTAGTTGCACCATAGATTATCTTTCTATCTTAGTTTCTTGAGATGTTAAAGCAAAAACTAGCCTTGGTATTGATCTCAGAGTTTCTTCATATGCTTCTTCTTTTATCTTCAAAGTTGGTTTGTTTAATTATGGCTTAGTTCCTTTATACTTCGCAGTCCTATAAACATATTTCAGTTCTCTGCTTCCATGTATCTTTTTCTGATAATGTCTCTTAATATGGACTGGCTCAGAATACAAATAATACTTTTTCTGAATTCAGTAGACATTTCACTTGATGTGAATTTTCATTATTAACATAAGCTGGTATAAAATGTGACCCTACTATTATTGTTGCTATTATCCCTACATAAACTTCTACTTTTTAAACTGGCAACTTTTGCTGTCAAATGGTCTCTTCTTACTGCAAGTTTCCCATTTATGCGTTACCCTTTCCATATGTTGCTCCAAGGTCAGGTGCTCTCACTAGTTCAATAAATCTTTAATGCACAGAGGAATTAGGGGTTGTGTTAATGATCTCTTTGGCCTTTCAAAAATCTATAACATTGCTCAATAGGAATAGCAATAAGCTGTGGAGCATATCATGATAAGAATGTAAACCAGAACTCATATTGAATCACATTCTTGGATCCTTTAGTCAGATTCACAAAACTCTCCTATATTACCTGTTGAAGGAGGGACTTACCAATTTCTAAAGACTTTTTCAAATCCTTCCTAGGTGATTACTTCCTTAGGTCTACCCTAAAAAATTTTCAAGTGTTGCCCTCTCCACCACCATTTTGTCTCGCCTTCCAACACAAAGATAGCTAGAGACACTCGCTGATGTAGAACTAAATACTTTTAAATGGATGAAATAAGATTTTGCACGATTCCTTGATAAGAGCAAGTATGATTACAGCTATTAGCAATTTAAAATGATAAAATAAAACGAGAAAGGGGTGCCTACGCTTAGACTAAGCCACTTGCCAAATGCTTGATTTATCAAAATAACGTAGAATATCAATAAAATGTGAATTAAGTAGCTTGCAAACAAAATCCCTACGCTAACGATGATATTAAAAGCATAGAGATCAAACTCAAGTCCTACGATTACTAGGCTCGGCATAAATAGATGAACAAGACCTTTATGAATCAAGCATATCAAAAGAACAAGTTGGACAATGAAAATACGAGAGAAAGAAGATGGGTAAACCCTTGTCACGGTTGAGTTGCAATCCTCCACTGAACGGTGCCAAGTTGTCCTTCTATGGCTTCGACAAGAGTGTCTAGAATGTGCTCTATATACTCTTCAACGGTGTTGTCGATGTTCGGATTGACGTCGAAGAAGGTGGAGTGAAGGATGCAAACCCTTGTTCGTCATAGGCGAGACCGTAATCAAGATCTGGATCGGCCATGCATGGCCTTTGAAGGTTGAGATGCTGAAGACGATCGTCGATGCTCCCCTTGAAGACTCCTCTTGAGAGGGAGGAGATAATCTTGAGAAATCAAGAGGGGAAAGGGGAAGGAGGTGGCCGGCCAATGATGAGAGCAATGGTAAGAGATTTGGTTCATATTTTGGGAGAGGAGGTGGAGGGAATTCTAATCCAATCCGTGTGACCTTATGAGACCACCTATCGTTTGATAGGAGCTACAAGAACATCCATTCTTTTAGTTGGTGACCGAGTGTTGTTTTGCCAGTTCATAAGTGACCTCTGGAACTCTTCCACCGGAGAAGGTGTCTCTAGCCGACTTCAGAGTCGAGGGGAATGTCTTCTAGTGAAGGTTAGCTTGCTATCTCGACTGAAAGCACTTCCTTCACAGTCAGAGCTAGATCTTCACTTCCAGAATGACAGGAGCGAGTTAGACGTCGCAGGGAGGCAGCTTACTTAGCTCATGATGAGCTAGATAGGAGCACTGATGCTTTTGACACCGTGAGAGATCAGCGAGCGCTGCAGTCGAGATAGAGGGCTTCACCTCTAGGATGAAGACACTCTGGAAGGAGATTACAGGGCTGATGTCTTGCAGAGCGAGTACTCAGATAGCACAGGATGCACGGGCTCGGGTGATCAGTAGGGAGCAGCGACTGAGACACTTCCTAATTATCCTCTTGATTGAGAATAATTAAAGGAAGATAGAAGGGGGGGGGGGGGGCAGGAAGTATGAGAGAGGGATTTAATTTATTTCCAATAGGAGATATTCCTCTTTAGAAATAAATTAATTAAGTGGACTTAGGAAATTTTGGCCAAAGGAAGGAGGGGGAAATTTGAATTGTTTCCAGAGTGGGGATTTGGGTTTAGGAAATAATTCCTAATCTTCCTCTATAGGGGCCGGCGGCATTAAGAGCTAGGGAGAGGGATTAAGGAAGCTTTTAATGCTTCCTTAAATTAGGGACTTAAATTTAGGATGAGATATTTCATCCTAGTTTAATTTAAATTCAATAGGCAAGGTTTTGGAAAGTTTCCTAAAATAGGGATGATATTTTAGGTAACTTTTTAAATTCAAATAAATGTGAATTTTGACAAGTTATTGACTTACCTAAATTACTCAACCCAATTAGGAAAGGAATCAATGTAAGCAAGGATGGAAGAGAAGAGGTGGGAGGAATAGGGTTGGCGGCATGGTGGGTCTTGGTGGGGGTTTTCGGTGGAGTGGAGGGGGCTATGGTGGCCGGCGGCTAGGGTGGGGGAGCGGGTTAGGTGGTTGGCGGCTAGGCGATTAAGGGAAAGGAAAATCTAGACACAAGAAGAACCATGAACCCGGCCGTCTCCAAGGTTGGTGGGTGATCTGAAATTCCTCTCCTAGGGATCTATCTCCAAGCACTCTCAAGATCTCTCCAAGAACTCAAGCAATGGCAAAAGTTTTTTAATCATTCATTCATTAACATGAAAAGAGAACCATGGGGCTATACATAGTCTCGTACAAGGGCTCAAGAAAATGAAAAAAACGACAACGCCCACTGGGCTTACAAACGACTTCCCTTAAGTAAGAGATAAAAACGGAAACACTAATAAAGCAAATACAACATGACATAATAATAAATAAAATAAATAAGACAACTCAGAAATACATCGACTCAATCGTGGTCGTAGATCGACAGCCACGTCTCTGATAGACTTTCCACGCTCTAATGTTTCCATAACTCGCTCTCACTAGGACATTTCATCCTATTCAAGATCTTTTCAATTTTGATTATCCATTCCTCAGCAACTGTAGTATCCACTCATCCTTTAAATAAAGGTAGCTTCAAATGCAGAAAGAGTTTTAAGTGCTTGTCTAGCTCTACACTAATATGTGCACATGCACACGCATTGCTACTTGGAACTGTACGTGTTACTAGTATAGTTGCTAGTGGTACAACATGTGTTGTCAGTTTTATAAAAGACTATATTTTTCATCATTTTCATCATTTTCATCATTTTCATCATTTGCGTTTGCATCATAGTCTCCGACATTATAGTTGGAGGATTGGACATCATTAATACATTCTCTGTTTTGAGTGTATTGCCCTTAACGGGTGCATGTTCTCAGGACACACATTTGTTATATCGGGCTGCCTTCACTGACTTTTAGTTCCCACAAGTACTCTTTCAATTATTTTATTTGTAATTTATTATATCAGAAAATATACATTTATATAACTATATGCTCATATTGATACCTTTAATCTTATATACTAAATGCAATACAGGGTTGGGGTTATACTCGTTACTAACTTAAGAACACTACACCCACCTATGCTTTGTAGTAATCATATTTGATTCAATTATCTTTTTTTAATGCTAAATTTAATTAAGCTTTCGTAAATAAATATTCAAAATATTAAATCTTGCTCTAATACTATTTTCTGTCTTGCCCCATGCCAACCCTCTTGCCAATCGATGTGGTACTCAACAGAGATAAACATAAGATTCATGTTACATTCATAACTCAACATAATAATAATATTCTTGACGTATTTCACCACATTTATCTATAAAATGCAAGCATTCTAAATATTCAATTTATAAAAAATATATATAAATACAACAACTAACGACTCTAAAATATTTTTATAAGCAATATTCTATATACCTCATCTCAAAACTCATCTTACACAACTATACAATAAAACATAAAATTTAAATTGACCTGGTTTATTTTGACTTCCATCTTATCATTATTTTATAATAACAATCATAATAAAAGTCTGATAAGGTATGAGGCTTAGAAAGATATGCAATTTTAATATATAATTCAAATGTAAAAAAAAAACAATAATATGTTTGTATGACTGAACAAAATTCATAAACTAAACATTATTTACATTCTAGATATTAAAATGTATAAGTTATTTATGAAAAATAAATTAACATATATATAGTTACATGAACTATTAATAACAAATATTTTTTATAATGTCATGGATAGAATAATATATTGTCAGTTACTAATTTGAACATTTAATTTTGAATTTGTTTATATACATATTTCATTTAGTAATAGTTTTCTTTTTCTCATTTTATTTCATCTTAAGCCTATAAATGTGTCATGTCTAGATGTCTAGGTTCTTTGACCATCATCATAACATAATTTAGCCCTTAAGGCTTCATCTTGATGTTTAATAGAGCTCAAGTAAAATCCAATATTATCGTTATTGAATTATCTTGTGGTCCTAATACCTCCATTGGGGTCTCTCTTGCCCCATTTGTGTAGGTATCAAAACATCTTGTTGTCATCCATCAACTAACATGACATTCCTCAAGTTTAATAGTTTTTAATCAATTATCTAATTTGTAATTAAACATTTTATACATTATTTTAAAATAACAAGTAATACAATACATGTATAAACATGAAGACTGTAGATAAACCATTACTTTTCTTTTAAAAAAATTATAAATTACTGAAACATTTATATAATTGTTAGATACTTAATTTTGAGTTTGAATCATTAAAATCTATGCGTGGTTGTTTGTATATGAATATTAAATTGTAAACATTCATTTTACAATATGAATTTTTTTTAATATATTTCATATTTACTTTAGCTCAAATGCAAATATACAGACAAAAAGACTAAATAATTTGCTTCTTGAGTTAGATGTTTGGGTATCTTACCATCGTGACGATTGCCTCTTAAATTCCGACACCTTGCAATTTTTTACAATTGCAAATTACCTATGCAACTCAAATGTTATTTTAAATTGAACTTCGTTATGATTTTCAATTAAACTTCTTTATGATTTATTTAATATTAAAATTGTTTTAAAAATTAAATAAATTATAAAAAAATATGTGCATTTAAATTACCTATTTGCGATAATGTTTTAAAATTACCTATCATGCATTTATGTCTTAGCCATGTATTTACATTGGCATTGTATCACGTTGCACACTTTAAAAAAAAAGTATAAAAAATTTATTTATTAAATAATAATTTTCTCTGTTGATTATGTTTGATTATATACTTTTCTTGTTTATGATTAAAGTCTTCTTATATATTATATGATATTTTTACCATACACTTATATACATATATGACGCTACATGAGCTATAATATTATCATATTATATTACTAATATTATCTTGTAAGAAACCTTAAGGTAGCAAACTTTTAAAAAAAATGGCACGGAGTTTATATCTTTTTAATTTATTTTTACTGCTTTACATTACCTTTTTTACTTTATATTGATTGCTCTGTAATGCTATATATTAGTTGGATTTTTGGTGATGACGTGCACAGTCTTAGGGTCACACATCACAAATTTATAGGAAACATTTTATTTAAAATAAAAACATAAATAGTATATTATTCCAGCAAGTGTAATGATTGAGCATACATGTTCATTATATTGGACACTGATAGCTGACTTGTCAGCATCTAGACTTGATGCATTTATTATGTCTTTCATTTTTGGATAAATTATTTAGACATATTTTTCACATACAAATTTCTTCTCCATTTAGTTAATTTTAAGATATAACTACCTTTCTTCATCATATATATATATTTAATTGGCCTTTTCATTTTCATGTGCAATTAGGTAGTTAGTGGCATTCTTGACCCATATTCTACTACTACTTGGGAATATGTAAGTCCAGTATTTGGGCTTTTTTGGCCACAATATAATCTAGTTGTAAGTTCTTCATCACATTGAAAACATGCCAGAGATAACTTGATTCTACATGATCAAACTATAAATCTCATTTTTCACATCTTTTAACATATTCTTTACTTCTATTTGGGAAATTTCTATACTACTCTTTGGGATTTCCCCTGCCATAATGAAAAGATATTCGAGCATTTTTTATCTCACATGATCAATATATAAGCCTTATTTTTTTTTTCTTTTCTTTTTCTAAAAAATTAATGAGCTATCCATTTTTTATTCCATTCTTGATATATTCTCTTGTACCTTGAGAAGATATTTGAGAATTCTTGATCCCACCTAATCCTTTTGCATTGCTTCTTATCTTCTCTACTATGTTGAATAGATTTTTAGTTTTTTTGGTCTTACACTATCAAGTTATGAGTTTTATCATTTATATCTACATATCCCACCTATTATATATTGAGAAGACATTCAAGCTTCTTGATTATATATAATTAAATTTTGTCATTTTTATATCTTATATATCTCATCTATTATTATTTCATATGATTCACATATTCCAGAATTTTTCCTCTATATGGTAGGGGATATCTATAATATGTGAAGAAAGAGATATACTACTTGATTATGTGGAATCAAGAAGCTTGAGTGTTTTTTTTAATACGATAAAGGAATATATAGTTGAGAATGATAATACTTATAATTTGATCAAATGAGACCAAGAATTTTAAAAATTTCCTCAATATTAAAGTTAGGGTTTATATCTTGATCTTGTGAGGTCTAAAATGTCCGAATCTCTTCAATGTGGCATGGGTGATCCCCAGAAAAAGTAGAGAATCTTGCCAAAGAGTAATAAAAAGGCACCAAAAGATGTGAAAAATAAGACTTACAACTTGATCGTGTAAAATCATGTAGTTGGACCTTTTTGGTCACATACTATCTAGTTGTAAGTTCTTCGTCGCATTGAAAACATGTAAGAGATAACTTGATTCTACATGATCAAACTAAAAATCTCATTTTTCACATTTTTTAACATATTCTCTACTACTATTTGGAAAATTTCTCTACTACTCTTTGGGGATTTCCCCTGTCATAATGAAAAGATATTCGGACATTTTTGATCTCACATGATCAAGATATAAGCCTTATTTTTTTTTCTCTTTTCTTTTTCTACAAAATTAACGAGCTATCCATTTTTTATTCCATTCTTGATATATTCTCTTGTACATTGAGAAGATATTTGAGAATTCTTGATCCCACGTAATCCTTTTGCATAGCTTCTTATCTTCTCTACTATATTGAATAGATTTTTAGTTTTTTTGGTCTTACGCTATCAAGTTATGAGTTTTATTATTTACATATATATATTCCACCTATTATATGTTGAGAAGACATTCAGGCTTCTTGATTATATATAATTAAATTTTGTTAGTTTTATATCTTATATATCTCCTCTATTATTATTTCATACGATTCACATATTCCATAATTTTTCCTCTATATGATAGGGGAGATCTATAATATGTGAAGAATGAGATATACAACTTGATTATATGGAATCAAGAAGACTGAGTATTTTTTTAATATGATAAAGGGATATACATATGTGAATGATAATACTTATAATTTGATCAAATGAGACTAAGAATTTTAAAAATCCCCTCAATATTATAGTTAAGGTTTATATCTTGATCTTGTGAGGTCTAAATTCTCCGAATCTCCTCAATGTGGTAGGGGTGATCCCCAAAAAAGATAGAGAATCTCCTCAAAGAGTAATAAAAAAGACACCAAAAGATGTGAAAAATAGGACTTACAGCTTGATCGTGTAAAATCAAGTAGTTCGGCTTTTTTGGTCACATATCTAGTTGTAAGTTCTTCGTCACAGTGAAAACATGTCAGAGATAACTTGATTCTACATGATCAGAGTATAAATCTCATTTTTCATATCTTTTAACATATTCTCTATTACTATTTGGGAAATTTCTCTATCACTCTTTGGGGATTTCCCCTGCCATAATGAAAAGATATTCGGGCATTTTCGATCTTACATGATCAAGATATAAGCCTTATTTTTTTCTCTTTTCTTTTTCTAAAAAATTAACGAGCTATCCCTTTTTTATTCCATTCTTGATATATCTCTTGTACCTTGAGAAGATATATGAGAATTCTTGATCCCACCTAATCCTTTTGCATCGCTTCTTATCTTCTCTACTATATTGAATAGATTTTTAGTTTTTTTTGTCTTACACTGCCAAGTTATGAGTTTTATTATTTACATATATATATATATATATATATATATATATATATATATATATATATATATTATATATATATTATATATATATATATCCCACCTATTATATATTGAGAAGACATTCGGGCTTCTTGGTTACATATAATTAAATTTTGTCAATTTTATATCTTATATATCTCCTCTATTATTATTTCATACGATTCACATATTCCAGAATTTTTCCTCTATATGATAGGGGAGATCTATAATATGTTAAGAATGAGATATACAACTTGATTATGTTGAATTAAGAAGCCCGAGTGTTTTTTTAATATGATAAAGGGATACATATATATATATATATATAAATCTCCTTAATATTATAGTTAGGATTTATATCTTGATCTTGTGAGGTCAAAAATACCCGAATCTCCCCAATGTGATAGGGGTGATCCCCAAAAAAGATAGAGAATCTCCTCAAAGTGTAATAAAAAAGGCACCAAAAGATGTGAAAAATAGGACTTGCAGCTTGATCGTGTAAAATCAAGTAGTTGGGCTTTTTTGATCACATACTATCTAGTTGTGAGTTCTTCGTCACATTGAAAACATGTCGGAGATAACTTGATTCTTCACGATCAAGCTATAAATATCATTTTTCACTTCTTTTAACATATTCTCTACTACTATTTGAGAAATTTCTCTACTACTCTTTAGGGATTTCCCCTGCCATAATGAAAAGATATTCGGGCATTTTCGATCTCACATGATCAAGATATAAGCCTTATTTTTTTTCTCTTTTCTTTTTCTACAAAATTAACGAGCTATCCATTTTTTATTCAATTCTTGATATATTCTCTAATACGTTGAGAAGATATCTGAGAATTCTTAATCCCACGTAATCCTTTTGCATTGCTTCTTTTCTTCTTTACTATATTTAATAGATTTTTAATTTTTTTGTTCTTACATTATCAAGTTGTGAGTTTTATCATTTACATCTATATTGAAAAGACATTCGGGCTTCTTTATTATATATAATTAAATTGTCATTTTTATATCTTATATATATCTTATATTATTATTTCATACGATTCACATATTCCAGAATTTTTCCTCTATATGGTAGTGAAGATCTATTATATGTGAAGAATGAGATGTACAACTTGATTATGTGGAATCAAGAAGCCCGAGTGTTTTTTTAATATGATAAAAGGATATATAGATGTGAATGATAATACTTATAATTTGATCAAATGAGACCAAGAATTTTAAAATCTCCTCAATATTATAGTTAGGGTTTATATCTTGATCTTGTGAGGTCTAAAATGCTCGAGTCTCCTCAATGTGGTAAGGATGATTCCCAAAAAAGGTAGAGAATCTCCCCAAAGAGTAATAAAAAAGACACCAAAAGATGTGAAAAATAGGACTTACAGCTTGATCATGTAAAATCAAGTAGTTGGACTTTTTTGGTCACATACTATCTAGTTGAAAGTTCTTCGTCACATTGAAAACATGTCAGAGATAACTTGATTCTACACGATCAAACTATAAATCTCATTTTTCACATCTTTTAACATATTCTTTACTACTATTTGGGAAGTTTCTCAACTATTCTTTGGGGATTTCCCCTGCCATAATGAGAAGATATTCGGGCATTTTCGATCTCACATGATCAAGATATAGGCTTTATTTTTTCTCTTTTCTTTTTCTACGAAATTAATGAGCTATTCATTTTTTATTCAATTCTTGATAAATTCTCTTGTATATTGAGAAGATATCTAAGAATTCTTGATCCCACGTAATCCTTTTGCATCACTTCTTATCTTCTCTACTATATTGAATAGATTTTTAGTATTTTTTATCTTATAATCAAGTTATGAGTTTTTTCATTTACATTTATATATCCCAACTATTATATATTGAGAAGATATTCGGGCTTCTTGATTACATATAATCAATTTTTTTCATTTTTATATCTTATATATCTTGTCTCTTATTATTTCATACGATTCACACATTTTAGAAATTTTCCTCTGTATGGTAGGCAAGATCTATAATATGTGAAGAATGAGATATACAACTTGATTATGTGGAATCAAGAAGCCCGAGTGTTTTTTTAATATGATAAAGGGATATATAGATGTGAATGATAATACTTATAATTTGATCAAATGTGAGCAAGAATTTAAAAATCTTCTCCATATTATAGTTAGGGTTTATATCTTGATCTTGTGAGGTCTAAAATGTCCGAATCTCCTCAATGTTGTAGGGGTGTTCCCCAAAAAAGGTAGAGAATCTCCCTAAAGAGTGATAAAAAAGACACCAAAAGATGTGAAAAATAGGATTTACAACTTGATCAAATAGGCCCGCCATATCTCTTTCATGTGATGGAGGAAATATCTAAAATGAGACTTCTCATTTGATCATGTGTGGCCAAAAAAGCTTAAATACTAGACTTATATCCTATATAGGTTAGAAATGACATTAACTATCTAGTTAAATGTGAAGGTGAAAATATTTGTTAAACTTTGATGAAGAAAAAGATAGATATACCTTAAAATTAATTAGATGAAGGAAATATATGTATATGAAGTTTATTTTTAGGTTATCTATTATAAAGTGGATCCAAAACTATATGAAGACTTATGAAATTATGATATGATGTATACATAAACCAGACTAGAGATTGATAAATCACCTATTTGTATCTAATATGACAAACTCATATACTTAATCACAACTCTTATTAGAACAATATAATAGATTTATTTTTATTTTAAATAGATCTTATTTATAAATGGGTGATATGTGACCTTAAGAGTATACTCGTCATTGCAAGAAATCCTGGTATTATCAATCACAAAACAATCAGTATAAAGTAATAATATATTGTAAAGTAGTCAAAATAGATTAAAAATGAAATATAAATATGGAATTATTTATATTTTGCTATCCTAAAGATCCCTACAAAAAATATGTTAGTAACATAATATAATATCATAGCTCTGATCATGCTATCTATGTGCATATAGGTTTATAATAAAAGATTATATAATTTATAAATAGGTTCCAATCTCAACCAACAAAAAATATATAATCAAATATAATTAGCTTAATGAATTTTAATTTCATAAATTAGAACTCTATATTTTTTTCTAAATGCATGTAAGCATGATATAATGATAATATAAATACATAATAAAAACATACAAATGAACTATTTACTATTTTATATGATATAATGTCAATGTAAACTACGAGCACAATTTTCATTATATCATTCGTATTTTGTTTGATGATATGTTGTGAGCTTCAAGTATATTGATTGATTCATGCTTTGGATTCCATTGATTTATCCAAAACTAATATTTAATTATCTAATAATTTTAATAAGTTTAATTCAATTTAGAAAAAAAATGATAAGCTGAATTGATAAATTTAGTTATTTTAATATAGATTATTAATTCAAATATGTGCAATTAAACAAATTTTATCATCCATTGGTGTCCAACTCGAGTAAGCTCAAGTGATTCTTTCATGTGTTAAATATGGTCGGTCTTCAAATTCGCAATTCAATAACATTTATGTTTAAGATTTTAAACTAACCCAAGTTTGTATAAATTTTGTTATAAAAAATTTCAAATTCTTGCTTAAATGATTTTTCTAAATTAGTGCTTCCTAGAATTGTATATAATTAATTGTGTCTAATCCTACAAGCCACATTAGTTTACTCTGACGAAAACTATAGTAATTCATATCATGTCATACCTTTACAAATCTATATTCTCTGTCATGACGGTCTCTGCCATTTTCATACTTCATCTAGCCTTCTCCCATTCCACAACCTTTCATTCCATCTGGAATGGTCAAGCAATCTAGAACAATTGCTCTTATAGCACTACATTTCTCTACATCAATCTATAGCCCATCATTTATCCTTTATATTTCTCCACGCATCATCACATGGAGGTACATACTTGTTTAGCAAATTTTCTTAGACCTATAGGTTATTATAGAGTAATTTAGGATAATATTTTGTAGATTCTTGAACTATTCTAAGCATTAAAAGATTTATATCTATCTTTCTTTCTCATATATATTTGATTGTCATTTTCACTTACATATGCAACTAAGTAGTTAGTGACATTCTTCATCCATGTAATATGTATGATGTGATACCATGCAAAGGAACAAGATTTGCTTGGGGATTTTAATATAAGATTATTAAACCTTTGCTAGTTATAGATTTCATGCTTACCCAAGTTAGGTTTTCAGAATTACAATTAGAGACTATGCAAAGCATGTAGTTACAACTAGATTAACGAGCTGCTATCAAATTAACAACATAAAAATAAATAGAGTAATGTTATGGCAAAACAATAATCCACGGCTAACAAATAGAACTCTTCACCTTGGGTTTCTCACTCACGCTCTTGACGGTGGGGCTTTAACGGAGGAAGATTGAGAGCAAACCGAGCAATGCCACTAGGAGACAAATGGTGCCCAAAGTATAGTCCGTTGGGAAAGTAGCTGGTGGCGGGGAATCCACGGGATGACTAGTGATCATCCAATGTCCGGGAAAAATGTGCTCCTCGATGGAAGGTACTAGCGTAAACAGGATGCGATGTAAGTAATCCTCCACGGAAGAATCCACGTCTAGGTTCACGTCAAAGAAAGGAGATTCAAGGATGTTGGTTCATCCTTGATCATCAAATAAGGAACCATGGTCGACTTCCGGATCGGCCATGCATAGTGGTGGCGACGGTTGGGAGGATCTCTCTTGAGATTGGTGAGGAGAAGGTGAGGGGATGATGGGAGAAGACTTGGGAGGGTG
Organism: Dendrobium nobile; assembly: GCA_022539455.1. Lineage (NCBI taxonomy): Eukaryota > Viridiplantae > Streptophyta > Magnoliopsida > Asparagales > Orchidaceae > Dendrobium > Dendrobium nobile. Next base: position 9,396,041 of record CM039729.1, read on the forward strand.
AGGGGGCGGCTAGGGTTGGGGGGTCTTTGGGTTGAAACAAGTAGCTTGGGGGGAAAGGAGATGAGAGGGAAAATCTGAGGTTCAATTTCAGATTTTCATTAAGGGGAAAGGCTAATTTGAAATTCAAATTAACACAATTAAGGGAGTAATGGGGGGTCGGCGGTCATTAGGGGATTTATGAGGGGGTTTAATTGTTTCTTAGGTGGCAAAGTGGAGAAAGAAGGGGGAGAGAAGGGGGGCCGGCCATAGGGGTTGAGGAAAAGGGTCTATGTTCAATGTATATGGGGCCCAATTGATTGCATCCTTAATTAAATCAAATTTTGAATTTAAATTCAGATTTGATTTGCATTGAGTAGAGTTTCCTAATTTGGTGTAATCGCTTTAGGAAGAGATTTGAAATTCAAATTTCACATTGAATTCCATTTAGAAACTTCCTAAATAACAAAGAGGCAAATGAGGAAAGTAATAACAACTCTTTGAATTTGAATTTCAAATTCTAATGCTAGGATCAATGGGGGCCGGCGGGTGGGGATCCAAGGGGGGGGCAGGTTGGGCTGATTTCGGTGGAGGAGGTGGGATTAAGGGAGGGACGGATGAGGGAGGGGCGGAATCCAGCGGCTAACGAAAAGGGAAGGGGGGTGGTTGCTGGCCGGTCAGGTGGTGGTCGGTTTGGAGAAGCCAGCGGCTAGGGGAGAAGGGAAGAAGAGGAAGAAAGAAGATAGGAACCAAGAGCTCCCACAAAGGGGGAATGTTGGGTATTTCTTTGAGCCTCTCCTAGGCTACTCCATTCTATCTAGAACTCACAAAGAGATCCAAAATAAAAAGCTGAAATTTCATATTCATCATCTAGTACAATGTAAGAGGCCTCCTATAAATAGTCCGAAATGAAACGAAACTAGAAAGACACAAATGCCCTCGGGGCTACAATAGCGATTCAATACCCGCAGGGATAAACTAGTAAAATAAAATGCAAGAACAAATAAAATACAAAATAAATCACAAATAGAGGCTCTGAATCGTAGCCGTCGATCTGCGCCGCTGCCGACGGTACATGTGTCGAAATATGATGTCCTCATCAATGCAAGGCTAATTTCTTGGCATTTTTGTTCACACAATATAAAGTTGTAAGTTCTATGGAACATGTAGCACATCGTTCATGATAGCTTGTTTCCACACGATCAAACTATAAATCTCATTTTTCGCATCTTTTATCATCTTCTCCATTTCTATTTAGAGATCTTCTCTACCACTCTTTGGGGATTTCCTATTTCATAATGAGAAGATATTCATATATTTTTGATCTCACATGACTAAGATATAAACCTCGCTTTTAATCTCTTTTTATCTTCTACAACTTTGATGATATATCCATATTTTTATTACATTTTAAATATATTCTTTACTATATTGAGAAGATATCTAAGTATTCTTGATACCATACAATTAAGATATAAGTTCTGCCTTTTACATCTCTTATTATCTTCTCTACTATATTAAAGAGATTTTTGAGCTTTTTGGTCTCACATGATCAAGTTATAACTTGTATCATTCACATCTTTATATCCTCCTATAATATTGAGAAAATATTCAGGCATCTTGATTTTACAAAATCAGATTGTCTCATTCTTCTCATCTCATACATCTCTCCTATTATAATTTCATACAATTTAAATATTATAGAATACTTTCTCTATATATGGTAGGAGAGATCTATAATATGTGAATAATAAGACATACAACTTGATTATGTGGAATCAAGAAATCCGAATGTCTATAAGAGGATATGAAGATGTGAAAGCTGTCTTATAACTTAACGATATGAGAACAAAATTCAAAAAATCTTTTCAACATAGTTGAAAAGAAGAGAGATAAAAGATGAAGCTTACGTCTAAATCACGTGTGACCAATATTACAGAAATATAATTTTAATGTAGTAGAGAATATATCGAGAATGAATAAAGACTTTTATATTTCATCAGTGTGAGATAAAATATAAAGAAATGTGAAAAAGGAGTTTATATTTTGATCTTGTGAGCGCTAAAATGTCTGAATCTCCTTAATGTGGTAGGGGAGATCCCAAAAAAAAATAGAGAATATCCTCAAAGAGTGATAAAGGTGTTAATAATATTTTTTTTATGTAATATTAAAATTCAATTTTTGTATTAATAGAAATGATTTAATTTAAATATAACCTAGCATGCATAAGTAAAACAATATTGTTTTGAGTTAAACTTCTTTTTGATTTATTTATTTAGGATTAAAATTTATTTTTAAAATTAAATAAGTTATAGAAAATTATGACATATTGTTCATTATATTGGATATTGGTAGATGATTTATCAACCTCTAGCCTTCTTGATGTGTTTATTATATACCTTACTAAGATTTTATATAGGATTGATTCATTTTAAGATATATTACTTAGACACACTTTCATTCATGTGCAACTAGGTGGTTAATGGCATTCTTGACTAGGACAATATGTAGGTTCAATTGTTGGGCTTTCTTTTTATCACACTATCTAATTGTAAGTTCTCCGTCACATGGAGAATATGTTTGCGACAACTTGATTCTACACGATTAGGCTATAAATCTTATTTTTCACATTTTTTAACATCTTCTCCACTACTATTTGGGAATTTTCTCTACTACTCTTTCGGGGATCTCACGTTCCACAATGAAATTATATTTGGGCATTTTCAATCTCACATGATTAAGATATAAGTCTTATTTTTTATTTTTTTCTTCTACTACAACATTAATGAGATATTCATTTTTAATTCTATTCATAATATATTCTCTACTACTTAGAGGAGATATCTTAGTATTTTTTTATGTTAGCCCCACCTTTCACATCTCGCTATATTGAAGAGATTTGTGGGCCTTTTGGTCTCTCGTGATTAAGTTATAAGTCTAATTATTCACTTCTTTATATCCCCTCTATCATATTAAGAAGACATTCATACTTCTTGATTACACATAATCAAATTATCTCATTCTTTACATCTTGCATGTCTCGCTTATTATAATTTCATATAATTAAAATATTCTAGAATTTCTCTTCTTTATGGTAGGGGAGATCTAGAGTATGTGAATACAACAACAACAACATCAAACCTTTATCCCACTACGTGGGGTCGGCTACATGAATCCTTTTTCTCCATTGTGTCCTATTAAAAGTCAAATTCTCATTTAAATCTAATAAAGAAAGGTCATTCATAATATTTTCTAACCAAGTCTTTTTAGGTCTACCCCTACCTTTCTTAACACAAGTCAAATCTAATACCTCTACTCTCCTAACCGGGTCATCGGAAGGCCGCCTTTTTATGTGACCAAACCATCTAAGGCGACTCTCTCTAATCTTATCTTCTACTGGAGCTACTCCAACCTTTTCACGTATATGCTCATTTTGTATCCTATCTCTAAGAGTAAAGCCACTCATCCACCTGAGCATCCTCATCTCTGCCACACTTAACTTAGTATTATGATTCTCTTTTAATGGCCAGCATTCGGTACCATAAAGCATTGCAGGCCTCTCTACCATCTAGAGTATGTGAATAATGAGACAAAGTTTCATTATGTAAAATAAAAAAACCTGAATGCTAAGGGGTTATGAAGATATAAATGATAATACTTATAATTTGATCATATGAGATCAAAAATTAAAAAAATCTCCTCAATATTATAGTGAAAAATGGAGCTTACATCTTGAACATATGAGATCAAAATTGCTCAAATATCTTCTTAATGTAGTAAAGAATATATCGTAAAAATAATAAAAATTTTGATGTCTCATCAATGTGATAGAGAAAATAAAAAGATATGTGAAAAGTGAGATTTATATCTTGATCTTTTGAAGTCTAAAATGTCTGAATCTATTCAATGCGGTAGGGGTGATCCCTAAAAGAAGTAGAGATTATCCTCAAAGAATAATAAAAAATATGCCAAAAGATGTGAAAATGGGGCTTACAGCTTGATCCCGTGGAATCAAGCTAACTTCAATGAAGAATGCATGTAAAAGTGTAAAGATTTGTCAAACTTTGATGAAGAAGAAAGACAAATATACTTTAAAATTAATTAGATGGAGGAGATGTTTGTATGTAAAGTTTATTTCTTGGTTACCTATTATAAAATAGATTTGAAATTATATGCAGGCTCTAAGATTATGATATGATAGATATATCAGCAAGGCTAGAGTCTGAGAAGTCACCTATTTGTGTCTAAATAATAAACTCATATGCTCCATCAAAACTCTGATATAACCACATACTAGATATGTTTTTTTTTTATTTTAAATAGATCTAACTTCTAAATGAGTGATTTGTGACCCTAGAAGTCTATTTACCATCATAAGAAATCTTGGTATTATCAATCACAAAATAGTTAACATAAAGCAATAAATATGCTGCAATATAAATATCAAAACATTTAGTAACAAAACTGCATTGTTAGAGGTCCTCAATAATAACTGTTTACTTGTGGTGTAAAACCATCAATTTGAAGACATGTCGTGTCTTTAATGGCAAGTGATCGTTTAAGAATGAATCATAGCGATATGCTCAACAAGATATTGACTCTTTGAGAGTTAAGATTATTTTTAAATTTATTACCTTGCGCAAATAGTTGTGGAGGATGGATATTTTTTTGCTTTAGGTTATAGGAGGTGGGTTTTACTTGTGAATTTTATATTTTATTTATTTTTTTTTGAGATTTTTATATTTTATTGGGATTAAAGACCGAGATAATTTATTGTTGGAATTTATGAATTTGTCTGATTAATATTTTTTTAAGCATGGTCATCATCAAGATATTTGAATGATATCTTTTTTTACTTCCAAACTTGTTAAAATTGCTTATTTGTGGAGGGTCAAATTAGATTTTAGTTATCTTTTTTCTCATCCATGCAGTATTCTCAGACAATAAGTTTGAACATTTTGTATATTTTTTGGAGCAAATGTAGATATTTTAACATTGGTGCTCCCGCATTTTTTTGATGCATATGCATGACACACTTGCATATTTTTCAGTGCATATGCACTTGCATGATGCATTTGCACACTTGTATGATTTTTGGTGCACTCATATAGTGTGCTTGCATAAAATCTGCTAGGAATATTAAAGGAAAAAACTACTGATAATAAAAATTGTTGGTGGTGGAATTAAAAATGTACAAAAAAAGATAAAAAATAAGAAGATTTGTTATTAAAATTGGTGTAGCTATAAAAATTATGATAATTGAGAAATATATAAAGAGATTCATAAGGAGTTTAAGAAAACAATTTGCAATGCAAAGATTGTAGCTTTTAATGATTTATATAATAGATTAGATTCTAAGGAGGACGAAAGATAAATGTTTAATTTAGCTAAACAAAGAGATAGAAGTAGTAAGGATTTAATTCAAGTGAAGAGTAAACATGATTTATTTAGAAGATGATATTCAACAAAGGTGGATGAGATATTTTGCTAAACTTTTCAATGAATATTATGAGAATGTGATTGACTTTAGTGAACTTATCACCCTAAATAAAAATAAAGATTTTTGTTTTTATCGACGTATTAGTAAAACCGAAGTTAAAAAGGCCTTAAAGAAAATGAAGTGTGGTGGACCTGATGATATTCCAATAGAGGTGTAGAAATGCTTAGGAGATGAAGGAATTTCTTGGCTTACGAAACTTTTTAATATTATTTTGAAGACTAACAAGATGCTAGACGAGTGAAGAGTGAGTGTGTTGATTCCTATTTATCAGAATAAAGGTGATGCACAAGGTTGTGCGAATTATAGAGCAATTAAGTTAATGTGTCATACTTTAAAATTATGGGAGAGAGTTATGGAGCATAGGTTGCGGCGTGACACTAATGTTTCTCAAAATTGATTTGGATTTATGTTTGTAAGCTATACACTTATTGTGAGGTTTGATGGAGAAGTATAGAGAGAATAAGGAGGATCTACATATGATTTTTATTTATTTAGAGAAAGCATATGATAAAGTCCCAAGAGAAGTGATTTGAAGAGTTCTACATAAGAAAGAAATTAATAATGCTTATATTCAAGTTATTAAGGATATGTATGCAATAGCTGCTACTTGTGTTCAAACACAAGGTGCTTTGACCAAGTATTTTCCTATTTCAGTTGGATTATATCAAGGATCAGCTTTAAGCCTATATCTTTTTGCTTTAGTCATGGATATTCTCACTAGACATGTCATGACCCGGCCCGATAAGCTCTAATTAATGAGGGGAATAGACGATAGTACAGTAAACACTTAAAACTTTCATTCCAAATTAACATAAACAAATATTCATCCAAATACAAAATAGGAAAGAGCCACTAAACATTTATTTCAAGCATTTCTATTACATCATAAATAACAACTCATAACATAAAACATAACTACTACAATTGGACCACATTAAATAATTCATCACATGACATAAAATAATAACAAGGAACCTGTCTCTTTGGGATACTTTACGATGGTAAGTGACATATCTATTAGCCATCAAAGCTTAACAGGTTCTTCTGAAAAATATTCCCACAACCAGGGATGAGCTAAAACTCAGCATGTAACAAATAATTCTATTAATTTCATAAAGCAAGAAAAGGAATTTCATTATGCATGTCATTTTCATTTTTTTACAATGCATAAATAACTAAAGAAAGAAACAATACAAGTGTCATAAATTCCCATTTGGTATGCTTATTCCATATGTCCTCCTCGATAACCATTTTCTTTTTCATATAACCTTAACCTTTTTCATTTATACTTTATTCATTTCATTAATGCTTATAATATAAACTTATACACCCGTAACGGAAATATCAAAATTTTTGTACTTATCATGTACACTTTTAATTTTTGGCCATTATTTTCATTTTCAATCTGCTCCGAAGAGCCATTTACCAATTGCTCCAAAGAGCCATTTACTAATTTGAATACTCTGTATGAACATGCACATTATATTATGTATTATCGTAAGAGAAAATGATAACAGACACCCAATCATATGCTCCTATCTAATGTACTGTTTTCATGAAATTTTACATGTAGACATTTAAATAAATTTAAAAGAAAAGCATGTACTATCATTACTTACTGTAATATAACATGTAAAGAATTAACATGCTAATTTCAACTAATAAAAAATATTAAAACATATGCAATTTAACATTGAGAAATAAGACATGAAATTAAAAGAAATATTAGTTCCTACCTCAAAAAGTAATAAATAAACCTTCTACGAATAAACTACGTTGCTTATGCTTGTGGCATATACCTTCCCTTATATCTAACACCTAAAATTAATTGTAAAACATTATTACTAACTCATTAATCTTGACAGGTTTTCATTAAATAAATATTTTAATATGAATTAATTATTTTTTTACTTAATTAAAATTTTTAAGTTCAAATTATCGATTAAATTCATCATTTTTCTAATTTAACCCTCTACCAATTCCTATTTTAAATTAAATAAAACTCCATTATTGATTTTACTTAAAAACAATATTTTGAAAATTATATTTTCATTATTTCCATCCTATAAGCTTGCCAAAATTTCCCTTTCACCTAATTAATAATTAGGTTAGTATATTTTTGGATTATTTTAATAAAAAAATTAGAAAAGTTACAATTTTGTGAAAATATTTAACTTCATTTATTAAAAGTATTCCTAAGATCATTTGAAACAAAAATCATTAAGAAATTTTCTTAGAAATCCAAAAATATGAAAAACTCTAATTTTGAAACCAAAGAAATTTTTTGGAGAAAACTTCATTTTCATGTTTTAAATCATTCCTCCAACTCTCCCTAACGGCAAATTATTGGGTCAGGTGACCAGAGGCGGAAAATAAGTTCGGACATCCAATAAAAATTTGCCGCGTCACCTTGCGCTTTAGTTGCACTTTTTGACTTGCGCTTTAGTTGCGCTTTACCTGCGCTTTAGTTGCGCTTTTTGACTTGCGCTTTAGTTGCACTTTACCTGCGCTTTAGTTGCGCTTTACCTGCGCTTTAGTTGCGCTAAATTTAAAATAATATTTTATTAATATCCGGACCTATCTCTGTGTTCGGTCACCTGACCCAATAATTTGCCCTCCCTAAACCCTCCCTTTAAAATTTTAAGTTTTCATAAAACCCTAAAATTTTCATCATGACAAATCTAAAACGAAAAAGAGGATTTCTAGGTTTAGGTACTTACCTTCTTTCTTCCTAATGCTTTCCCTTTGTTTTCCTTCAACGAGGCCACTGGAAATCGCCACCGTCGATGCCCCAAGGCTTGGCCGCCGACGCCCTCTCCCTCTTCTTTCTTCGTCCGAATAAAACGAGGCTTGCGAAATGGAAGGGACCGAACTTAAAGCCTTTGGTGGTTAGGGATTTCTACAAGACCAAAATACCCTTGCATGCCTTTGTTTCATTAAGACCCTTATGAGCTATTAAGTAATTTTTACATTAATAAACTTCGACAATTTTTATCTCCCAAACTGTGTGAAATTTACTATAAGTTCTTTATACCAAATTGATCGAAATTAAATGTACAATTTTATAAAATTAATTTCGTCTAAATCCGACAACTTCAAAAATTTGCTTAATTTCGTCGTGATGCGTCACAAAGCGTCGTTACGCTACGATTCAGTGTTTTTGGGTTTTACAAGACATTTGCAAGAGGTTGTACCCTGGTGTATGCTTTTTGCTGATGATATTCTTCTTGTTGATAATACTAGAGAGGGAATTAAAGGTAAACTTGAATTATGGAAGTCAACTTTAAAGTCTAAAGGCTTTCGTTTGAGTAGATCTAAACTGAATATATGGAGTGTAATTTTAGTAATAATAGATATAATAGGAGATTGTGACTTTGAGTGATCAAATCATTAATAAAGAGTACACGTTTTAGATATTTTGGGTCTATTATTCAGAGTGATGGTAAAATGGATGGAGATATTATTAGTAAAATTCAAGTTGAATGGTTGAAGTGGAGGAATGCATCGGACTCATTGTGTGATACAAAAGTCCCTCTCAAACCTAATGGAAAATTCTATAAGATGGTAGTGAGACCCATAATGCTTTATGGTGTAAAATGTTGGCCAAGCATAATATTAAGTTAAGTGTTGCAGAGATGAGGATGCTCAGATGGATGAGTGGCTTTACTCTTAGTGACAGGATACGAAATGAGAATATACGTGAAAAGGTTGGAGTAGTTCCAATGGAAGATAAGATTAGTAAGAGTCGCCTTAAATGGTTTGGTCACATAAAGCGGCAACTTTTCGATGACTTGATTAGGAAAGTAAATGTATTAGATCTGACTTATGTTAAGAAGAGTAAAGGCAAACCTAAAAAGACTTGATTAGAAAATATTAGAAATGACATTTATTTATTAGATTTAGATGAGAATTTGACTCTTAATATGACACAATGGAGAAAATGGATTAATGTAGCCGAACTCCACTTAGTGGGATAAAAGCTTCTTGTTGTTGTTGTTGTCGTCATATAGTGTGCTTGCACATTTCTTGAGATGAGTCAAATTTATGTTCATTTTTATTTAAGCTCGCAAAACATTCTTAGGCCTCAAATTTAGGAATTTAAAGCATTCGGGAGCACATGTGGGTAAAATAATTTTCAATAATTTGATGACTATTGCACTTTTTTATGCATTTTAACACTTTTGGTGCATTTGCACAACACACTTGCATGCTTTTCGATGCACATACACATTGCATTTACATTCTTCTCAGTGTACATATGTATTTTTACGCATCTGCATGGTGCACTTACATGCTTTCTAGTGCATTTATATAGCGTAGTTGCACACTTTTCAATGCCTTGATTTATTTTCTTGCTTTTAGAATGGTGTACTTATTGGAGCGGTTGTATGCTTCTCGATGCAATTGCAAACTTTCAAGCAGTTGGGGTTGGGCTAGTCAAGCGATGGTCATGGTTGAGGGTTAGAGTGGTAGTGAACAAAGATGGTTTGGTGGTGCGAAGCAGCTTGATGTGCTTGATAGCTACTGTGTGTGTGGGAGATTGAGGGAGATGGTGGCTTGTGAAGATGAGGCTAGAGGTGAGAGCCAGTGGAAGAGAAGGATTCATTGTCTTGAGGTTATCTTAATGAGGGCTAGGCAGATTTAACTTGAACCCTCTTCTTCTTCACACGTTATTAGTCCCATTGACAACCTTCTTGGATGAATGGATGTTGTGATTCCTTCGTTGCCTTGTCATTGAGGGTATCAAAAGTTTGGGGTGGAGGGTATGGGGGGATCAATTCCAGACCTAATATTTTTTCCTTTACATGCCTCAGATCTTTCCTTATTTGTGATCACAAAAATTTCTTTCAAATCTTAGAAGAATATCGTCGATAAATATGGTCCAACAAAATTTCTAGTTTAAGTAAAATCTTTCCTACAGAAATCTGCGCAATCATTTTCTTATCCCATTTTCATTACTTCACAGCTTTCTAGTGACTATCATGGGCTTGTTGATCCCATGGAGCGCGACACTGGCAATGGTTGACATATACTCTATTTTTGTTGGTTGTCATCTTCGCCTACCTGGTGTCATGGTGATTGTGGTTCTAGGAGACTGGGTACATATCCTCTTTATTTTTCTCTTTGCAAAGTAATGCAGATTTTTCAAATATTAACAGTGTAAATTTTGCAGTCTTTATCAATACTCTCATTGGCCGCAGCTTGTGCAGCTGCTGGCGTTGTGGATTTCCTTATCCATACAAATGGCCCTTACTGCCCTCCCAAGTATTGTGGGCGATACCAGGTTTCTGCTGCAATGGCTTTCCTCTCATGGGTTCTTACTGCCCTGTCTTTCCTCATCAACCTATGGCTAATGGCTTCTTTGTGAGTTATCTTGTTCTAGTTTTCTGTTATCTAATTATTGAATTCATAGAATAATTTCTCGGTCTTCAAGCAGATTTCGAGACTTCAGTTTGTATATAAAATCCAATGTTGAATTCAAATTGCGACTAATGAGCTAAGCAAGTCAGCCTTTTAGTAAATTGGTTATTGCAGTAGAAACCGAGAGTTTTTATTCCTTTTCTCCTCTAAAATGTAGAGATGAGGTACAGTGCAAATAAAGATCCATATATATATAGGGCTGCTTTCTTACCTTCGCCTTATTTGGATATGGCTCCACCTACTCCTATTTTCCCTCTAGCTTGTGAGAAATTATTATGTGCGGAGGCCGGATGCAGCTCTACGTCTGGAGGCGAATCAGGTGCAGCCATGACAACGGTACCGAACAATACCAATCGAAACTGTGACATTACGCATTCTGATTGGCCTCCAAACGACGTTCAGCATCTGTGCAGAATAATTAATCCTAGCTTATGATGCAGAGAATGAGAAAAAAGATATTTTTATTATAAAAAAATTCAGTCACTTGCATTTCAATGTATATTAATAAATAAAAATATATTTTAGTATATTTAATTTATATTTAAAAAAACTCATAAAATTTTAAAATATGTATTTTAATTATTTTATATTTTGAAAACAATATATTTTAAAAACATTCCGTCAAACAGCATCTAATTATTGATCATCAGATCTTGATCAAAGGTTTAGAAGGACGATCTTCTTGTTCATGAAAAATCGTTGAATGAATGTCAGATCATAAAATTAATGGCTTATAATTAATGATGTTTTATTTTTGGCAAGAATGTATGATAAATCACTATGGCTCAAATCTATGATCTCCAAGCCGAGGATCATTTAGATCATTTCACTCAGTAATCTCAAATCATTTAGATCATTTCACTCAATTGCCATCTTCCCCAAGTTGCATTTGAACCATTTCCTTCCTCAACTTATCCGCCATCTCAAACTCTCCCGCCTTCTCATACCCACAGATAAACGCTTCATAAACCCTCGCATCAGGCTCCAATCCTCTCCCCGCCATCTCCGCCTGCAACTTCGACGCCTCCTCCATCCTCCCAGCTCCACACAACCCCATTATCACCACCTCATAACTCCGCCTCCTACTCCCCAACACCACCACCTCCCTCCCCATCTCACCCCTCAACACTCCTAACCCTTCCTCAACCATCCCCTTCTCACACATTTCAACAAGCATCTCATCCACAGTCTCGGCCTCCGGCCCAAATCCCTTCCTCCTCATATCTTCATACACCAGCATCGCGGCTTCGACATTGCCAGCTCGACAATGCCCTTTGATCAGAAGCTCCAACGTCGTCCCCGTCGTCTTCAATCCTTCCATCACCATCTCACGGTAAAGCTCCTCTCCCTTCCCTACTTTCCCAGCCTCGCAGTAACATTTTATCAGAGTATTGTACGCGGTAGTGTCAGGTTTGATCCCTTTCTCCGCCATTTCTTCCCATAGCCTCCGCGCTTCCGTAACGTCGGAGCACCCGGCCATTTGAATACTGTAGGTGAACGCGTTCGGATCGCACCCGCATCGGTCCATCTCCGCTAGAATCTCCCCGTTTGATTCTGCTCTCCCGTCGCGGTAAAGCGCGAGGAGAAGTGTGTTGAATGTTTGTGGATTAGGGCGAAATGATTCAACGAGGTCGCGGTAGAGATTGAGGGCGGCCGCTGATCCGCGAAGGTTCGCGGTGGCGCGGAGGAGGGAGTTGGCGGTGGAAGTGAGAGGGCGGATGCCGCGGGATCGGAGGGAGCGGAGGACGGAGAGGGCGGGGTCGATATTGTGGGAGTGGAGGTAGGCTTGGATGAGGAGGTCGAAGACAAAGGGGGCTGAGTCGCAGGATCGGTAGGTGAGGGCTAGGGTTTGGAGGAGGGAGGAAGGGGGGGTGTTGGGGTGAGAACGGATGGCGGCGCGGAGGAGAGATAGGGCGGCGGATCGGAGGCGGGAGCGAGCAAGGATGTGGATGATGGTGAAGTAGGAGGTGAGATTGTGGTTGCAGAGGGAGTGGTCACGGGACCAGAGGAAGAAGCGGAGGGCGAGGCGGGGGTTATTGCGGAGGTGGATGATGATGGCCGAGGATTCGGAGGGGGAGATGCCGGAGGAAGGGAGGATGGATTTAAGGAAGTTCCAGCGGGACCGACAGCGTTGGGAGCGGAGGATGGAGACAGCGGTGCTCACGAGACTGTCGTTGGCGTCGCCGGAGACGCTGGGGATTTCCGGCGATGATGAGAAGGAGTGGGAAAGGGAGAGGGGAGGGAGGGGGTGCAGGAGGCGAGTTTGGTATCGGATTGCTGCCATTTGAGAGTAGGAATCTAGGCGGGAGGATGGAGTCGATGGACTAAAAATGAGAGTTTTCTTTTTTGAACTCCGGGGGATCCGAAGGAAATTTGACTAGGAATTTCTTAATCAAATTGTTAAGGGGTGGTTTGGTATCTAAATTTTCTCCGATTTAGGCCGGATTTCCGGTAAATCCTGCGAAATGTTTTTTGAGCCATCGGTACATCCCAGTCCTCCATAAATTCCAGATTTAAGAATTTAATTTACGGTGTAAATCCCTCGGTTCGGCGGATTTAAGAATTTACGGAGTGAGATTTACGAGCTTGTGAAAGAGCTAGCTCCCGTCGTGAAGGAAGGAGGAGAGGTTAACTACGCAGCAAGCGAGCGAGCTCCCGTCGTGACTTACGATCCGAGGCCTTCGAAGGAGGTGACGTAGCAAGCGAGCTCTGGTCATGCAAAGCACAGCACACAAAGCCTAAACAACCATGAAGAAATGACGACTACGAAAAGCGACAGCAGTGAAGCGCGGCATGATGAAAAGCAATCCTAGACAACCTCCTAAATTAAAAATGAATCAAAGTTAAAATTATTAATAAAATTTAAATAGTGATAATTATTTAGATTAATTAAATAATTAGTAATATAATTAAGAAATCTAATTTAGCTTAAGTAATTGATTATTACTAGAATTGGTCATTAAATTAGTTTATTTATATAATTTAAAATAAAAATAGTTAATTATATACTTAATAGTGTAAATAATTATTAAATGATTAATTAGTAGTTGAATATTTAAGTGATCAATGAGAAAATTAATAAGATAATTAATAATTAAAAGTAAATAAATAATACTTAAATAAGTATTATGATTATTAGTTAAATGATTTCTAATTTAAAAAATAATCAACAAATTAATTAGGGTTAAAAATATAACTAGATAATTAGTAATATAAGAAGTAATTTGATAATTTGTAATAATTAAATTAGCTCCTAAATATATTATTTATCATTATAACTTATTAAAGATAATTAAAATTAAAGTTAGTAAGTATTTTATACTTAATACACAAATTAAATTAAATTTATAAATGAACCAATTACCTTAAATTTTGAATTATGTTGTCAAATAATTTCTTAGAATTTAACATGTCATACCAATTAATTTTTAGGATTTAATACCCTCAAGATTTACTAAATAAAAAAAAATATAAGTTTACTGGATTTACTAAATCGTACTAAAGTTAAATACTACTTGTTCCCAAACAACTCCTAAGTATATTTATTTTTAATAAAATCTTATTTAAGATAAAACTAAGTGTGTGATTTCGAAACTTGATATTTTGTTTTTTTTTTTATAATTAGGCAAATTTTAAATAGGAACGGGTGACTAATTTAAATTATTGAAAGAGCGTGATCTATCAAAAATTTAGAAAGAGCGAATTCATCAAATTGTTTGACGTGGTGCTGAAAGCATGAAACGATTTGACGAGTTCTAAATGCGTCAAATTATTTGGTGCATTCAACTCATTAGAGAGACGACAAAAAGAGAGACAATGAGAGAGTGAGAGCGAGAATTGATGGGGAGAGAGAGGGCCGATTTGAGTTGAATAATATTATTTAACTCAAAAGTCTAAAATATAGAATTTAAATATTATTTAAAAATTTTAAGGCTTTTTTATATAATATGAAATATTAGGTAAATATTATTTTTAATATTAAAAAATTGATTTAAAATTTATTCAACTATCTAAAAAATAATATTTTACTTGAATATAAGTTTTTAGAAAAAAAATCATGATAGTTCTCCAAAGTCTTAAAAAAACATTTAAATAATATTATATAAAAAGTCTAAAAAAATTTAAATAATATTTTTAAAATAATAGTTAAATATTATTTAACTCAATTTTTTAAGAAAATTTTCTATAAAATATCTAAAAAAAATTTATTTTTTACAATATGGATTATTTAACTCAAATCAACTTTCTTTTTCTCTCGCTAGCTCTCTCTCTCTCTTTTCCCGTCTTTTTGTCTCTCCATCTTTGTCTCTCCATCATACTTTCTCCCTGTCTCTTGTCCTATTTATTTGGTCCGGTTGACCGGATGCAAGAAACATCCGGTTGTAGGCAAAATCGCGCCGAGGTGTACCGAGTTTTTTGAAAAAACTCGGTACACCTCGGTATAGGCGCGATTTTGCCTACAACCGGATGTTCCTCTGCATCCGGTCGGAGGACGTAATAATTGTTCGTCTCTTGTACTCTCCTGTCATCTCTCTAATGAGTTGAATGAGTCAAAAGATTTGTCGCATTTAAAACTCACCAAATTGTTTGATGCATTTAGCACCGTGCTAAATGATTTAGGGAATTCGTTCCTTTTCTAAATTTTTGACTGATCATGCTCCCTCTGCTAATGTAAATTAATCATCAGCTTTTTTCTAAAATTTTGTCAGCTAATTATGATGTGCCTTATTCGAGTGCTAATCGTAAAAAAAAAATTGAGGCGATCTAGTTAGCTGACTGAAGCTGTTTGATAGCAAGTATAATGCGTTTCAATTCAACGCTGTATTCAGATTTAACCTGTTTGTCTCTATTTATGCCAATTTAAGATAATTGATTTGTTGTTATTATTATTTTATCAAGACATGATTAGTCTTGTTTATGCTAAACATAGATAAATAATATGAGTTATATTTGAATGCATGAGTTGATTAGTTATTTTAAATGATTTAAAATTATATTTATAGAGACAAGATTTTTGCATGCACTTAAATCTCTCCTCTAGAAATATATAGATTTTGTTCTCAACCTAATTTTATTTATGATCTATTTCAGACAATTGTAACGTTTTATAGAATTGGTTGTAAAGTTGTAACGGAGAAAATAACTTAGCTATTTTGGTTGTAAAAATCAGCTTTTCACTAAAGAAATTTATGAAGAACAATGAGAAAGCAACAAGAAAATATTATATAAATGAAATTGTAGTTGCTTTCTGAAAAGTAAAGCTGTGAGAAAGTTGTCTCAAATAAATCTTTAATCTCAGCTGAATTAAATCAATTTTGATTCGATATAGACTTGGCTCACTGATTAATTTGTTAGTTTTTATCTAAACTTGATCCATATTTTTTGTTCTTATAAGTCAAAGCTCAAGTCTATTTACCTACATTTGAATATTTTAAACTGGCCTTAAAATTTTAAAACATACATGCACATATTTTTAAGATGTATTTATTGAATATTGGTTGTCACTGAAAAGCACTTTGAATTAGGCTTCTTTTGGGACAATATTTTTTAAAGCAATTTTATAGTAATCTTTTTTTTTTTTTTTTTTTTAAGGAAAACCCCGGCATACACATTTATTAAAATAAAACATACAAGTCCTTAAAGAACCAAATGCTCACTAAAAATACAACATTTGAAATAAAACTTATGAGCCAATAGTTCTACCTATTACAATAAAGAAGCAAGAGGAAAGAAAAAAAAAAAAAAACCAAAGGAGCACAAGCTTGGAGCAGAAACAGTTGGCATTAGCAATCCATTTGCTAAGGAGCCACACGGACTGAACAAATAACCTACAGGGAGAGCAAAACATAGAACCTGCAAAGACAAAAAGGAAAAAACAGTAACCAAGCAGGCTACAAATAGCTCCAGCCAAAGACCACCCCACAAAAGACACTTAAAACCCCAACTCACAAGCCATACAACATATCTAAAAGGATAACCAGAAGCTAATCAGAGAATCAAGACAAAGCCATCCAGATAAAAGTAAAGCATAATCTAAAATGCCAACAGCCAAAAGAGGCCCATAATAAAGCCAAATAAACCACGGAAAAGTAATGGAACCAAAATAGGTGGCAACACCTAAAGCCCAGTTGTACAAGCAACAAAATAAAGAAAATAAACTCCACTAAGAAGATTATTTCTTTTTTGCTTTCCTCCGTTTGTGTTTGTCATTTTTATTGAACAAACATTTGTCAGCAATATGAATAACATTTAAGTCGTATATTTCTTGAGAATGCATCCCTTGCAACACCATTTGTTCCCCAACATCCCCATTAGCAGAGGATCCAGAATTAGCAAGCCAGTCACCTTGAATCGCCTCATTATCATTTGATTTTGCAATAAATTGAGCTAATAAAACATTGTTAGCAACAATAGATATAGGAACATCAATGAGAGAACATTCAACATTCGCATCCACATGATATTCACCATCTGAGACAACTACACTATTAATAGCCATAGCATCTACACCAACACTAGCATTTCAACTCTTAACTGGCAAGCCCGAATCGTTAACAACGACACGACCATAGGAACCACTGACCATAAAAAACCACAACATCATGATCACCTCCAACATTAGAGCTAGGAGACATAATGGGACAATCCATAAGGCTAACTAAACAAGGGTTGGAGTCCAAAATTTCATTTTCACCTTCTCTGTTTTCATAGGACAAAACCATGGGTAAGATTGCAGTCGACGGAGTAAGGACCTCATCAGTGTGACCGACAACCTCATCAGTGTGATCGACAACATTAGTATCAATATTCACCGCATAACCCGTTTGTAAGGGAATTCCCTCATTAACCTCTACATTCACCTCAATATCAACATTCACCTCATTAATCACTATAGTATCCATTGGCAAAACAGGCATTAGAGTTGGAGCATTATCCAGATTTTTCACAACAGCAGTTGCAATTCCATCCGAACTAATATTAATCTTACTACAAATAGTAGTATCAGCATTAACCAATATTGGAACAAAAGGAGTGGGGCGACATTGGCCTTTGGAATGCCCGATACATTTACATTGAGCACAAAATGGAGGGAAATCCTCCACTACGACATGTTGGATATAGTCGAATTTTTCAGGACATAATCAAACTCTATCAGGATATTTTTTTGTAATGTCAATCTCAACCAATACACGCGTTACAGAAGGACGAGAACCCTTTGCGGTCACATTATCAACTTTTAACGGTCGCCCAAACAGTTGAAGAATTCAGGGAGAGAAGAGGTGTTGTCGCAGGTTAGGAAAAGACATCCAAATGGGGATAACCATGGATTCAACACCTATATCAACTAAGGGAGACCATTTGGTCACTTTCATGTAACAGTTGTTAACCAAGTATGATATATGGCAAAAAACTTTGTTGTAGTCAAAATCATTACCCAACTTAATCAAGACATACAACTGATCTAACAAGGTAACAAAAAATTCACCATTTAGCTTAAGATTGAAAAAAAATTTCCGAATAGATTCGAGAGAGGGGTGATGAGAAGGAAAGAAGTCAAATAAAGCAAATTGTAGAGGAGTTGCCAATGCAAGAATCTCCTCCTCCGAGATCCATAGAGATGGCAAACCACGAAAGTTAGTTGTCTTTAGGTCAGGAAAACACCCTGATGAGGACATCGACAGACGCTACCGACATGTTTATCGACGAAGGAATCGCAGATCTACGGCTACGATTCAGCACCTTTACTTTTGATGCATTTCTTCATGTTATGTTTATTTAGTTATTTATTATTTTCCGAATTTACCCCTTTGGTGTATTGTCTTGTTCTTGTAGCCTAAAGGCAATTGCGTACTTTTCCTTCTTTTGTCATGAGTAAGACCTATATATAGTGGTCTAATGTGTTGTAAGAATTTTGATGAATGATATGATATTATATTTTGTCTTCTTCTTCTTCTTCATCTTCTTCTTTTAATTTCGCAAGTAACTCCTAGTCGTATCATATCATATTTGGTATCAGAGCATGGTAGACATGCACATCATGTACTAGAAAACATCCTAGGGTCTAGCCAAACATTAGTCTTAAAATTTGCATGCATATCATCGTCTAAATAACTTTAATTCTCTATTTTTGCTTGCTGTCCATGCATTTCCTACACACATTTAGTGTAGTTTAAGTCATTTTCTCTAGTGTCTTAGTGCTGCCATCAAGCCTACAACTCTCCTAAGTGCTTAGGTTAATTACCCCATTAGTGTAAACTGCTGTCCTTACTATTCCAGCAACATTTAGCTACATTTTAGTGAGATTAAAGTCGTGTCTAGGTGCTGTTCTCGCTCTAGCGGTATCCCTAAAACACCTAGACGACTAAACCCACTTATTAGTTTACTGTCCTGAAGTTTCCCGCTGCTGTTGGTACCTTTTTAGTGAGCTTTTCGTTGCGTTTAGCTGCTGTCCTTGACCTAGGAACCCTCCTAAGTATTCCCAAGTGTCTACCCATGGATCCTGAACACATTCAAGCAACATTAGACCTAATTGTGGGCCAACTTGAAACGGTTACTCAACAAATTAGGAACACCCAGACCGACTTAGCCGACTTTAGATGCCAAACGGGTGAGAGACTTGATAACATCGAGCGTATAGGAAACCCTGCGATCTATACCCCCTCTAGACACCATTCTCCTTACGGTGACGACACCCGAACTGAATATGGACCTCCTCGAGACCACTACCGCCCCAATCATCGACCCAATCAGGAACCTTTATGACGTGACACTCCTTGGAGAGATAATGATACCCAACTGCTTAAGAACATTCATATAGATGCCCTGCCTTTCGACGGTACGTTAGACCTCCAGGTTTTCCTAGATTGGCTCAAGGGAATGGACAATTATTTTAAATGGTATAATATTTCCGAGGAACGAAAAGTTAGGTTTGCTGAGATGAAGCTAACGGGTAGAGCTAATCAGTACTGGACAAACCTTGAATATATGCATGAGACCCAAGGAGAATACACTGTTACTGAGTCACAGACTGGGGGACGATGAAACAAGAGTTAAAACGAAAATATCTCCCACCTTCCTACTATCATAGACTCTTGGATCGTTGGAATAAATTGACCCAAGGAAGCAACCCCGTCAAGGAGTACATTTCGGATTTTGATGATTTCATGATCCGCTGTGGCAAGGAAGAGACCATGACTCCTGCCCAACTTCTTTCGATGTTTACTGTTTAGAGCCGGATTAAGAGAAGATCTTCGAATGAGCTTTTTGCTAGAGTGAATACTTTGGAAGCCACCTGTAGTCTTGTGTTAGATTTAGAAGAATCTAGGAGCCATGCCCCTTCAAGGAACCAAGACCCTCGTCCCAGCCCTTTCAAATCATCATCTAATCAACCTTACAATAGACCCACTGGGCCCACGACGAGTTGACCTACCTCTGGCCAAACCCAACCTCGCCCTGACTATAAAGGTAAAACACCGGAACGGGAAACACCCAAGACCCCTTCTGGCACTAAATGTTTTCGATGCCATGGGTACGGACACATTGCCTCTCAATGTTTCAGCCCGTTTAAAGTCACCATAATTGAGGAAGTCACCGAAGAAGAGGATGAACCAGACACCAAACTAGTTCATCATATTGATGATGACGATGAGTTTTTCTGCGAGGAAGATACTGCTATGATTCACTGCCTCCAAAAGATGGATCACTTAGGCCTACAAGTCATTAAGTGTGCTTTTTCACAACCTAAGTTAAGCGACGACTGGCGAAGAACTTCAATCTTTTGCACTTTCACCAAGATATGAGACAAGAACTGCAAAGTCATAATCGATAGTGGAAGCTATATTAATGCTGTGTCATCCACGATGATTTTTAAACTCCACTTGAAAGTCACACCGCACCCGAACCCCTACAAGGTCGCTTGGATCAACTCGACCACCTTAGAAGTGAAAGATAGGAGTCTCGTTCCTATTGAATTTGTGGGATACAAAGAGAAGATATGGTGTTATGTGTTGACTATGGACGTTGGCCAAATCATCCTCGGCCGCCCCTGGTTGTTCGATAACGATGTACACATTTATGGGCGATCAAACACCTTAGTGTTTGAGCACGGGGGCAAGAAAATCAAACTCCTACCCACCCACCCTAAGTCTGTCAAGGAAGATGTTAAACCCAACTCCCTTAAACCCAACACAGGCTTGAATCTTTTAACCGCTAAGGACTTGGATGCTTAATTAGAGTCAGGATCTCCCCTCTACGCCTTGTAGCTCGTGAAGTGAGTGCGACCCAGGAAGAACATGTCCCTGAGGAAGTAAAACCCCTCCTCGAAACTTTCGCTGACGTCTTCCCGAAAGATCTGCCCCACCAATTACCACCTTTAAGAGACATTCAACACGTTATTGACTTAGTGCCTGGAGCTTCCTTGCCCAATTTACCCCATTACCGCATGAATCCAACTAAGCACACTGAGCTCAAGAAACAAGTTGATGAATTATTATAATGCAGTTTTGTTAAGGAGAGCCTCAGTCCTTGTGCTGTTCCTGCCCTTCTAACCCCTAAAAAGGATGGGTCATGGAGAATGTGTGTTCATAGCCACGCTATCAACAAAATCACGATCAAGTATCGTTTCCCCATCCCTCAGTTAGATAACATGTTAGATATGATGACTGGAGCCACACTTTTTTCTAAAATTGACCTTAAAAGTGGTTATCATCAAATTATGATCCGTCTGGGCGACGAATAAAAGATCGCTTTCAAAACCAAAGATGTATTCCACGAGTGGACAATGATGCCTTTTGGCCTGAGTAATGCACCGGTTACGTTTATGAGAGTGATGACCCAAGTCCTCAGACCCTTCTTAGGAAAATTCGTAGTAATTTACTTCGATGATATTTTGATCTATAGTAATTTGGTGGACCCATTTAAAGCAAGCTTGTAAAGTCTTGAGGAAAAAACAACTATATACGAATCCGAAGAAGTGCACATTCCTTACTGATCATGTGATCTTTCTTGGTTTTATCATATCATCCCAAGGTATATCCGCTGACCCTGAGAAAGTGCGAGCAATTAAAAGTTGCCTCCTCCACCGCTGGCTATCGCTCCATCAACGAAGGTTCTCGGCGCCGTCTTCCTAGTGGTAATATCCTTCTTCGTATGGTTCATCTTTCTCCGCTAAAGCCTAAGAGTGATTGAGTGAGAAGATACTCAAGGTGAACCTCTCGTTGTTAAGTGATGGATTATGTTATGTGTGCTTAGTCTTTACTATCGTCTTGAATTTCGATTGGATTGTTTTGTTAATATCAATCACACATCTTTGGCCTAAGCAAATTGATTACTTTAGATTCTTAACTCTCCTGTATGTGCAAGCAATAATTTTCATTAGCAAAGTTTTAATCAATTGTTCCTTTTAATTTCGCAACTCCAGTGGTATCACATCACACCCACTAGAGGAAGAACTAGATAATGCCTCAAGAAACGAACGAGACTTGGTCGACCCCTCTAAAAAATCAGGGTTGACCAGCCGATTCACCACCATTTTGCCGAGCGGAGGTGGAGGAAGCAGAAAAAAAAATGAGAGGACCACAAAACAGTACAAGGGAACACTAAATAATGAAAAAATACCCTAAAAAAGGCACCTGAGAGAGGTAACAAACGTCGCCGGGAGAATGACTGGAGAGGGCGGCCAAACTCTAGCGGAGCAAATCTTGATCGGCATCAAGATTGCTTATGCGTCACAATGAACTATTGGTTCAATCTTTATCTTTAATTGCACCAATCGTAGGGTTTAAAGTCTCCATCCATCTATTTGTCATCACCAAGAATATAATGATCTAACATATTTTCAATGACATGATGTGATGAGGCTTTTTTATTGTTTGATTATTCAGGGGAACACAAGGGACATTTTTTTTATCTTCTCTTTGATTATAGCATGCAAGGTTTGTCAATTTGGCAGAATTATGATTTTAAATGCGGGGATTCAGCCCAAAACAAGTCCCATGCTCGCCATCCACGCCACTGATTTTTCAGGCCACATAATTTCCAAATTACCCTACCTAAGGTTTTAGCTAGCAACGAAAGAAAAGTTGAAACATTAAAGTAAAGAGAGAATTTGATGAAAATAGAATGCATGATTTTCTCTATTTTATCTTTTTCATTTTTCTAAGGTACAAATTAAAGTGAGAATTATGGAATAGTAATTATTGCGGTGTTAGAGGGTGAGTTTGTGTCTTAGTGTTGCATAAAGTTCCATGGTCACAAAAGCACATAAGAATCATAAGGGTTTGTATGTGAAAAATTAAGAAAGAAAATTTCTCAAGGCCTTATCCAACCAAAATATTAAACTATATAAGTTGATTATTATACAAATCTAGCCATCCTCTCTTAGAAGGGGATAATGCTAGTGTAATTACATACATGTTGGAGTTCAAATACAGAGATAAGTGGAAATGGAATACTGAAGAGTGGAGTTGCTGTGATTGGATAAAGCAATTTCAACAAGTTCTTTTCATACAAACACACAGGAGATTCAACAAGGCTGCACACTTTTGTGCACATAGTGCTATAGATAGTTCTTTTGTTTGGTATACTGGTGCTTGTAATAAGGGTACTTCTCAAGAATTTTTAGATATTCTTGAGGAGGATAGTAGTTTTTTGTTTTGATAAGGGCAGTTAGCCCATTTGCTTTTTGGTTGTAATAACTCTTTGATGAATGCAAATGCAGAATTTCAGCTCTTAGCTAGAGAAGGTGAGGTTATAGTTTTTGGATTTTTATTTTAATCTCTTGTGAGAGTAGTGAACCATATTAGAGAAATTGAAAGGACCGGCGAGCATTTGCATCGATCGATGGCTGATGATTCGTGCAACGATAAACATTGGCATGGGTTGAAGGTTGATGACAATTGTAGGACGACGGTGAACATGATTAATGGTTGTTAGTGTTTGGTTGTTTGTGTTGATTGAC
This sequence comes from Dendrobium nobile, assembly GCA_022539455.1. Classification (NCBI taxonomy): domain Eukaryota; kingdom Viridiplantae; phylum Streptophyta; class Magnoliopsida; order Asparagales; family Orchidaceae; genus Dendrobium; species Dendrobium nobile. The sequence continues at coordinate 9,419,896 of CM039729.1, forward strand.
GGGCAACAACAACAATCTAGTGGTGGTGGGCATATATGTTGAATAGAGGGCATAACTTTGTAATTCTTCAAATTCAAGAACTCTATCCATCAAAAGTGACCTCTTAGTGTGAAATGAGGGTTTATGTATAAATTTTTAATTCAAAAGTTAGTTATTTTCATCAAATTCCTAAACACCAGAATAATCCTCGTTTCATATTTGATATTTTGTGAGCATTTGAGTGTCTTAATGACATTGAAATTGAGCATTTTTAGGTTAATTAGATTACTCTCACTAGATGTATGCTTTTATTAAAAATTGATTGAAGTCAAATTTCAGATGATCATGAATTAATTCCCAAATTTTTAATTTGAAATCCTAGAGTGCTTCAGGATTTGAGAATGAGCTAAATTTAATATTGATTTTGAGTCTAATATAATTGTAGAATCTATAAATCCTCAGTTTTGTTAAAATAAATTTATATTTGAATAAAATAATATTTCTCCAAATAATAGTGATAAAGAAAAGAAAAAGTATATAATGAACCTATATAATTAAGGAGAAGTTAGAGGATTGGGATAGAAAAATTCTTTATATTCTGATTTTGTTTCATCTGATTTGATTATTTTCTTAGTGAATATGGTGACATTATCAGTCTTTATATTGATGGTTGTTAATTTTTAGTACTTTAACTTTGAAGTTTAAAATGAAAGATCTTTGCATTCTTTCTCTGTAATTTAATTAGTAGAAGTTGTAGAGGTGATAAGAGGTCCATTCAGTGGCGGAGCCAGAAAATATATCTAGGGGGGGCCTAATTTTTTTTTTTAAAATTTTCCTTTAACTTTTTACATTCAGGCTTAGGACCAATATAATCAGTATTAAAAATGATAAAACTTTGGTAGTAAATTAATTTATTTTCTTTCTTCACAAAATGACTTCAATCATCAAATCACTTGATTTCTGCTAGAACATGTTTAATATATTAATTAAATATGTGATTAAAAATCTCATTGCACAAAAAAAATCATAAAATCTTTTTAAGATCGAATTAATTTAGGATTAAGATAATATCATTCAAGAAAAAATGTAAATAAATAGGAATTTAAATTGGGAGTGATTTGAATGGATGATCAATCTTAATCGTGGACCGTTTATTGGGCATTTAAATATCTTAGTAATATCAGAATTCGGCGATCTTGGGCTCGTTGGATTCGTCTTGTCTAGCCGCTCGATTCGACTATAAGAATGTCATGTTTGGAAACCGTTTGGTAATACAAATTATGGTTTGAACCTTCCAAATATGCTTCGGGTTTTTGATTTGGAGTCATTTCGGTTCGGATTGAGTTGAATTTGGTGTTGTTGGGTTCGTATTTTCGAGACGTTCAGTTCGACTATAAGTTTATTGAAATCGGAGTTCATATGGTCTCCGATTTAATTATTGAAGTTTCCAACTTGATTTTATCTAGAGATTTAAAAAAAAAATCAATTTGTTTAGGGGGGGGCACGTGCCCCCCCTTGCCCCCCCCTCCATCCGCCTATGGGTCCATTATACTAGTTTGAAATCAGTTTTGAAATAACAAATAGTTAGACTTTTTAGGTTTTAGGAAGAGTTTTTGGAGTTATTTTAGCTTCGCCACTTTGCCTATATATGTAAACCTCACTTTGTGCACTCCAAATGGACAATGAAAATAGTATTCTATATCTTAAATTGCAATATAAATTTGATGAAATTTTGGTAGATCAATTTTTCATCAAGTTCTTGTTAATCTTAAAAGAGTTTACTTGGTGGCCTCTCTCTTCTATTTTCTATAGGAGAATTTCGTAAATAATTTTATTTTATACAATTTAATCTTATATTTATAGAGATTGTTTTAGTTTATCTGTTAGTGATGGTATTAGAGCACCAACACTGCTAGAAAACTTTGGCTTCAAGTTTCTCTGGTATTGAAGAGTTTGGTTGCATATCCTATATGAAGGATAAATATTTTGATTGGGGTGCTCTTGTCGGAACAAGAAGTGGATATTTTGTTAGACTGGTCCAGCCGGTCCATATCGAACTGGTTTACGAACAACAGAGGCAGAACTCTCTGCCAATCTCCGCCTCCTGCATGTCGATCAAACCAACAAATTAAAAAGAGCAGTTTTGGAAGGATGTTTGATAAAGTTTAGGAGGAAAATTGAATATAGGGACTTTTTAGAGATTTCCTTTTGAATTGTATGCATTAAATAGTTTGTTTTCCTAAGGTTCGGGCATCTTGAATTTGGCTGAAATTTGAGATCTCTTAGGTTTAGGTTTTTGGCCTTTAGCGGCGTCTAGAGATTTGAGAGATATTGATCCTCCTCTTGAATTGAGGATCAACTGTATCATGCTATTTTGCTTTTCTATTTCATCAAATAATACAAATTATATATTGTTTTCATGATTTTGTGTGGATTTTTGTGGAGAATTCTCGCTGTTTTTCGAAGATTGATAGGAAATACTTAAGATCTACAAGTGTTTCCTATCATACTCTTACTCTCGAATGGAGATTTATGAAAAGCTAATCTTATAAGTATAAATAATAGTAACATAACTATTATAGTAAAAGGTAATCTTAAAATTCAATGGGTGTGAAGAAATTGCTGAATTTTGCTTAAAATGGCTAGTTTTCTTATTCTATCATTATGAAGGGATTAGCATAATTATATAATTAAATGGATAAAATAAGTTCTTAATATAGTCGTATAAATGCACTCAACAATTGGGGTGATACTAAATTCTACTTACATAAATATAATTTTAAATTGTGTAACCTAATTTTTGCCCTATGAAGAAAACATGTTATGGAGATGCAGATTCTTTTTCAACCTTAAGTTGAATGGTGAAGTTTCGATTATGTTGCTTGATTCGTCGCATATTTTGATCAAGCTGGCGAATGATCTTGATTACTGTCGGGTTTTCTTTCATAGATCCTATCTTGTGTACAATTTTTACATGAAACTTACAAAGTGGTCTCCCATGTTTGATATTTGTGTTGAATCACCGGTCATCCCGATTTGGGTTTCCTTTCCGCAACTGCGTCCGCATCTTTACTCTCCTCGTATTCTTCATGGTTTGGGCTCTTGATTTGGTAAACATTTGAAAATTGATTTGGCCATTTCTGTGGGATCTCGGCTTTCCATGGCTTGTGTGTTGGTAGAGCTTGATATCTCTAAATCCTATCATGACAAAGTTTGGTTAGGTTTTTAGAAGTTGGGTTATGTGCAGCAAGTTGGTATGGAAGAGTTCCCACCCTTCTGTGCCTCATGTAAATGTATCGGTCATGTGGTTGTAAATTTTCGTCCTCTTCCTTCGGCTGATCTGTCTAATGCTAATGCTAAACCCATTGTGAATCGTTCTTCCCCTTCTTTTTTGTCTCCTGCTATGCCTATCCTCATTGGGGGGAGAATATGCATGTTGATGTTGTTCTCCCTATCGATTTGGGGACTGCTGGGCTTGTCACGGGAAGTGCTGATGTACTATTGGGGGATAATTCGATTTCTAATAAAGTCCATGTTGATTTTGTTGTGGTAGAGGTGAAAACTGGTTCCCCTTCTCCTCGATTATGTGCTGGTGGGGTTGGAGAATTGAATTGTGGTACTAATATTAAAGCTAGTGTTTCTTGTTGGGATATGGCTGATCCGAGAGAATTGTCCTTGAAGTTTAATTTTGGGGATGTTGTGCCTTCTGGCCCTGTATCTCCTATCCGGGAGTTGGTTGTTTGTGGTGGATCCTCTCCTGTTATTTCTGTGGATCAGGATGTTATGCCTTCGCCTGTTATTTTAGATTCAAATGTGCATGTTAATGTCCATTCTAAATTTTGTCCTAATGCTGTTTCGGATGGTACTGTCACTTTTATTAATATTCATGTTTCAGTTATGTCTAACAATGAATTGAAGGCTCATGTGGCTAAGTCTGTGAATAACTATGTTCTGGTTCAAACTGATTAGCTGGTTTTGGAGGACTCCCTTTTTTCACCTTCTGGGGGGAGGAAGAGGAATTTGATGACTTTGATGAGGATATGGAAATTCGTTTTGTTGAACAAGGTCGTTCAAATGTCGGTGGTAAAAGACGTAAAAGTAAAAACAAGAAGAAATAGGTTTTGGCATTTCCTATTACTGTTACGGCAGTGGTTTTTGATGGTTTTTTGGACGATGATGAGGAAGCTCCCAGCTTCTCCTTGTTGGCTCGGCTGGTTGGCAACCTGTGTGTTTTGGCCTCTTGCTTGGATTTCTTAGCGGTGTTGGTTTTGAGTAGCTATCACCTATGGATGGTCCGTGGCTGACCGCGGGGTTGGTGCATGGGGCTTTCATTCCTGAGTCTGTTTTAATCTTATTATACTCTGCTTGTTTTTGTTTCGTATCTTGCTATTTTGTTTTGTTTTCTGCTATTTTGTTGCATTGGTTGTTGGCCGGTTGGTGTTGTAATCTTTTTCATCTATGAATAAAATGGCTTCATTTGGATTATAAAAAAAAAGTTATGTAGACTTTATTAAGGATCAATCCTATTAAGATAAGGTCACTGCATATGTTGGAAGTTGATAGAAACCCTTGCTTCTAGGGTTTAAAGGAGGAACCCTCAAAAGGTATCCAATATTTTTGTTTATTTCATCAAAAGATATTTTGAGAATCTCTTGCATTCCTTTTGTTACTCTACTTTTTTTCCCTTATAAATGAAGGGGGCTCCGTCTTATATTTATAATTCTTCATAATAAATAATAAAACATGCGACGAGATCAATAATACATACTTATTAATTGGGTGAAATTGTATAAGATCCTTTTATATCTTTATGTGTTAATTTTTTTTTTTAAATATCTCTTTGTATTTACACAAGTTTCAACTATTCCCCAATATTTGGTATAAGTGATATTAGTTATGAGTGAGAGTGATGAACAGAGGGTTGGCATTGAAAACCATCGCCTACTTACTAGCCAAGTAATCCCTCTTCCACTTGGCAACATATTCCAAGTTCTACTAATCAAATTGCTTTTGCTTTCTAGGAAGAATATGAGAATAAAGCCTTTATGTTGGCTATTGATGTGCAAAGAACCCCAACTCTATTCTATTCTTATTCCCTTAATTGCAATTATTAACCAAAAAATTCCTCTCATTCATTCATGGCAGCAATTAGAACCTAGAATAGTCTGATCTGTAGCGCATAAATTAAATGCTATTCCATTCAGTTGCTGTTGTTCCCCACTGATAATAACTCTTTCAATCTTCATAATCTTGCATTTTGCAGAAATTAAGTATCTGCCTGTCTTGTGATATTATGTCAGATTGCTTAGTAAACTGTATAGGGACTGCTTCATTCAGGATTAGATTAATAAAGTGCTGATTAGTTCAATTTTGTTATTTTTGTACTATATATGACCTGTTATTTTTATAATTTTTTTGTTTAAACTATGTAAGGGCTGTTTCCAATCAGTTGCTGCTACTGTAAATCTCCATAAATTCTTTCTAGCTCAATGATAATGTTGGAGTAGAGCTTGATTCAAATTTTCAAGCTTTCCTCATTTTAATAATGGAGATTTACGCTTCGTTTGGGGCGGCTTTCTTAATGCTTTCTAAACCAACTTTCTAGTATAAAAATTTCTGGTTCAAAAATATTTTGAACTAAAAAGTTATTTTAGAAAGCAGGAAAAATGCCATCCCAAACGAAGCCTTAACGTAGGTTTACAATAAATTAATGACTTTAGTCACAAATTATAATTAATTTTAGGAACATATTCTTCTCTATCCCATCTAATCTCTTGATGAAGGGAGACAAATAAATTTCAATTAGCGGAATTCCTTCGGTTGGAGAAATTATTCTGTGCGGACACCGAACGTCATCCGGAGACCAATCAGAATGAGCCATGTCGGTGCCGCTCAATTTTCCTGACATGGCTCATTCTGGTTAGCGTTCGGATGTGAGCATATGCTTTTTTTCTAGCATGACAACCTGAGCAAGCAAATGAAGGTGCAAATAACCCTTTAAGGCTTTTAAGAGAATATAACTAAATTAAAGGCAGTAATCATTTCATACAGATAATTTAGAATCTAAAGTCGATAAGCATAAGATTATATCCAAAACATTATTCAGAACCAGAATTTCTTACTGAAATGGGCTGAAAAATTAAGAGACATAGCTCGATCACCCGTTATATATATACATTCAGAATCAAATTTTCTCATCCCAAAATCAGTTCAACCATTCCATCCTGACCTTAGCTCTCTCCCTCTTCCATTCCCATGAAGTATGACGAGCTCAACCACTTCAGCCACCCACAACATAAGCTGCGTTTTGAGTACTTAGAGCTTCCCTTCAAATGCGACGGTTGTCGCGAAGTCGGCATTGGCTCTCGCTTCAAGTGCTCTCTCTGTGACTTCGATCTCCACACTCACTGCGCCGCCGCCACCGTCGGCGCCATCGCCCTCCGTCACCCTTTCTACCCCAAATGCCGCTTCTACTTCTTCCCTTCCCCTCCAGGCGACTCCCCTCGCTACTGCAACGCATGCGGCCGCAACATCGCCGGCTTCGTCTACCACTGTCGCACATGCGGATTTGACCTCCACCCCTGTTGCGCCGCCCTCCCGCAAGTGCTCAATGCTGATGGCGGCCTCCGCCTCCACCTTCAACGCCGGGCTTCAGCGCCTTGTCATAGGTGTGGGCGGAAGGGGAGGAGCTGGAGTTATAGGAGCGAGTGCAAAAAGTATAATTTGCACGTGGCGTGCGTGACGGAGATGTTAGTTGAGAGCTGGCATGAGCTCTACTATGGTGGCGGCGGCGGCGATGGTGGAGGGAAAAAGGTTATGGTGTCGGGGAATAGGATTCCAGCTATTAGAGGGGCGGGGATGAGTCATCACCGGAGCGGGAAGGGGAAGGTGAAGCGGTGCTGTGAGTTGGCGGCGATGGCGGTGCAATTTGTTATCTCCGCCGTGCTCGGGGATCCGACGACGGTGATTGCGGGGGTTGTTTCCTCCTTTCTCTTTCGATGATGAGAGAAGGTGAATTTTATATTGAATGAATTATCTGTATTCGTTCTGTTACTTCTGTAATTGTTTTTTTTTTTTGAACTGTTTTCACGCTTAGATGAGTAATATAAAGCTATAAAAAAAATTATATATGTAATAAAATTATATATATGCAGAAAGTGTGTTTACTCATCAAAGCAAATGAAGCCCTCTCCTTTTTTTTTTTTAATATATATAACTACGAGATTCTTTGCTGAACATCTGAATGCTTAATTTTACAAATATTAGAATGCGTGGTCCTAAAGAAAGTGATGGGTGGAGAGGACGGAAGAATCGGATGCCCAAAGGGGAAATTTTTAAAGTAAACTTGATTATAAACTTAATTAAGCGATTAAGTATGTTAGTATATAAATTTAATAATAGGTGTAGTCTCCCGTTCATTAGACAACTTGATTAAAAAACGGCTCCTTTCGACCAATCAAATGCATGTAACTTTGTAGCGGCTGGGTCAGATGAGTTTTTTTCTTGAAAAGTCTGATTCGGAAACCTAATTATCGTTTTCACGTACGTTCATCTTCTCCGTTCGTCCATGTGAGAGTAGTGAGAAGTGAGAAGGTAGGGTTTTAAATGTCTTTTTTGTTAATCTTTACATTTTAGCCGTTATTAGTTGATATAAATGTAAGTTAACGCCTCGATTTTGCCTTTTTTTTGGAAAATATTGTTTCGTTATCTCCTAATTGAACAAAATTGATTTGAAAGAGAAATTCAAGAAGTATATTGTTTCCTATAATGTGAGTTCATGAATGTTGGTGAAGATGTTGAATTTGGTTGTTCAAGATGTGTTGGTGAGGATGTGAAATTCCTAAATTTGCGTATATTTTTTTCCTAATTTGGTTACTGAATTATTAATATGAGTTGATGTTTTTTTTTCTTACTTTTGTTCATGTAGTATTGTTTGGTATTGCTAAGATGTGTTGGTGAAGATGTTAAATACGTAATTTTGTGTAAGTTTTTTTTACCTATTTTGGCTATTAAAATTGTAAAATGAGTTATTTAATTTTGTTATGAATTTAATTAATTTTTATTATTTGATATTGTAACAAATTTTGAAGCATTAAACCAAAGTTTAATGTGATTAACTTGTTCATAAGAACATGTTCTATTAATTTTCTAAACCTATTGGGTTTGTTAGCTTTTTATTCAAGTAATTACGTAAGTTCTCATTTGCTATTAGTTATAGTTGTCCTTGCTTAAATTAATTTAAAATATATGTTTTTGTAATTATTAAATGAATGATGAAGTTAATTAATTTTTATTATCAGTGTAGAGTTGTCCAAAATTTTGGTTTGATGTGCCGCTAAAATAGTAGCATTATAGGCAATTGAGGAGTTACATCAATTTACTTCAGGGAAGATTTGGCCTTCAAACTTGCTTAATTTTGTCGTTCAAGTTAATAATTTATTATTATTTTCAATAATTTGCAACTTTAGGTAATCAAAATGACTTAAAGTGTTCAAGTACAACACATCTAAGTTTATAGTAGAACTTGTGTATTATTTCCTAGTATGGTATTGTATGAATTCATTGCTTTACAAGTTGAGGACAATGAAGTCTGTGAAGTTATCTCTTGTTGTTGGAGAACTAATGATTATGTGTGTGGAAATTTAGGTAATTGCAAGAGCGTAGATCTGATGAAAATCTTTCATCTCAAATTTGTGGTTCTGTCATATTAGATTATAGAATTGAGATGTCCGGTCCTTTGTATGGCTAGTTACCAATGCCAAATACAAATATTAGGTAAGTTGTGAATTAAACGCATTATTTATTTGGTGAGTCTTTCAACTAATTTTATTGTTCTTTAACAAATGATATATTAGTATGATGCAAATTGACGCAAAAACAAAGTGAACTTAATTTAGCCGGTTCTTCAATGCATTCCCAACCTGCTTCTTTTTTGGAGTAAATGAGTTCACATCTTCTACTCCTATAATCACTGAAGGGCACAAGACAATGAGTAGTGGTTCAAGCGAGGAGGGGCATGAAGATTTCAATAATTTGGTGGAGAATATATATTTTAAAAATGTTTTCATAATAATGACATTAATGAGGTTATTCGTGATTACTCCACCAGGACTACTGATTCGGAGGAATGTATGGTAGCAAATAATGAGCATGCTGAAATTTCTAGGACTACCCGTTAGTGGATGCAGAGATTGGATCTGACAGTAATGTTATACTTAGCTTGGAAAATGAAGAGTTTTTAATTCCAAATGAATGGGTAGAAGGGATGTGCTTCAGATGTAAAACATAACTTCAATTTTCCATATATGGTTGGTCCATCATGAACAATATTCAATTTCAGGTTATTGAGTTAAACAAACAAAAATTTACAGTTGCATATACACAACATGGTAATTCCACTACTACGTGTCCTTGGAGTTTGTATACTAGTTTAAGTAAGAACATCTAACATTAAAGGGTAACATACGTGCACACATCTTATTCTTCAGACATGACACAGGCAATGTAACTCATTGTCCATTAGCTTCTTCATTCTGCCAACCATAAGGACACATATGGGCATAAATCCCCTATAGATCATAGGTAGAATTGAAGCAAAATTTAACATAACAGTTTCATACATGAAAGCATAGGATGCACGTTGAAAAGCTATTAGAGCCGTGTTTGACAGCTGGGAGGATTCATATTAATTACTTAATTAGTTCATGGAAGTTATTATTATAGCAATGCCATGTACCATTTACTACATTCAATCCTCTACCTCAAATAGGTTCCTTTTTGGGCATCCGATCCATCTATTATTAGTTGGAGAACTTTTTTTGCTAGTGGGGAACTTTACTTCCATGTAAATATGGGGGATATGAATTGTACATGCCATTATGCGTTGATGGGACTTTTTTGCTATTTATATATAGGGGAATTTTACTCATTGCCATTGGATTGGATGTAAATAACGACCTCTTCCCACTAGCATTTTCTATAGTTAAGTCAAAGTGTAATGAATCCTAGATATGATTTCTGAGAATGCTTTATGAGTTGCTCCTATTAGTTAGTAGCAGAGTCGTCTTTATATTATATATAATCGACATGCTGACCTTGTTCGTGGGTGCAAAGAAATTTTTCCGGGTGTAGGGCAGCGTCATTTTTTGAGGCACCTTTGAAAGAATTTTAAGAATGTTGTATGAGAAATATTAGTTTCATATGTGAGTTTTATCTATCAGAAGATGCACACAGCAGGTAATGCAGATGATCCAAACATATTCAATCAATGTATGGTTGATATCATCAATATGAAGCTTGAACTTCATCAATGATTGGTAGAGAGGGATGTGTCAAAGTTGGCTTTGACACATGATGGTGGTTTTACATATGAGGTGATAACAAATAATGCCTATGAGGCTTTAAATGGGTTTTTAAAGAGATCACGTGGACTACTGATTCAAGCATTGATTACATTCATTTACGATAACATTATCAGAATGTTTGTCCGATGAGTGGAACTAATACATGTCAAAGAACAACAAAATAACAACATATTTGCCCCAAGTATTCAAGCAAAACTCCAAAACTAGCTGATGAGGCTAGAAGGCTACCAGAACCTACAATGATTAATATGCATAAATTTCAAGTGTTTGATATGTCATCAAAATCATACCAAGTCGATATAGATGATAGTTGGAATAGTTTTTATACTTGTGGCCAAAGTATTATCCATCATATGCCTTGTTCACATGTTATTAGTTTTGCAACTTTAGTTAGGCAGAGTAACTTAGAACATATGTCTGAGTAAAATATGTTGAATAACTTTAGTCTCACATACTCTAAAGAATTTCATACAATACCAGATAGGAGCACTTGGGTTTCTCATGATCCTTTTGATGGTCTCCATCCTTTATACCCTCTAAGCTTCAAAAGGATATTTGGTAGACCCAAAACTAGGCGATATATGAACACAATGGATGAACCAACACACAAAGTTTGTAGTATTTTCCATCCAGTTGGTGATACACATAAATCTGTGCTAGTCCACCTATCATAGATCCACATAGTATGGTTTCACGGCCATCCTCCTATGAAGATCAGGGACCACACAGGATTACTTTAGTTAGCCCACACAGCAGTTCATACCAGCATGGTATACACCAGATTATGTTCCATCCACTACACCCCCAGCATTTCCAGAGGCAATCAATGGAGCAATCGAGCGACATGAGTTACGAGACATACTAGTTCGAGCGCTACAGAACTACACACGTGGCATTGATGCTCTATTGCATAGAACCATAAAGAAACATTAGACTGTGTTATGTTGTGTTTGTTAGATTGTAATATCTTGTGGTTTTGAGCATTGAATCAGTTTGTTAGATTGCACTATGTTAGCATTGACTCTACTCGTTAGATTGTATTATGTTGTTTGTTAGCATCGAATCTATGTTCTCTTACTAGTATTGCAATCTCAGGCAATTTTTTTTTTTAACATAGCAAATTTCGAGTATAGATAATACATTGCTACATTGATAGAAGAACATGTAATACTACGAGAAGGCAACAACAACACTGATCTACCATAGAGAACATACATAATAAAACAAATATAAGACTAGTAGGAGAAGATCGCATAATTACAGTTAAGATTAAATATAAACTAAAAATTACAAGCACTAAAAAACTACGAAAAATTAGTTGTAGGACTCAAACCTCAAATAATACAGAAAATTTACCCGACTCAACCTGTTCCAATGAACCTTCTTCACTGTCTCCAAATGCATCCCTTATATAGAAGAGATTTATGGTACAAGACATTTACTCGAATTGACACCCCTAATTCAACCTACCCAAATAATTTATCTTCTCATATTATTGTAAGGTCCTCCTAACTCATTAATAACTCTCATTATTAAAAGACTTGTTTGCCTAAGAATTTGGGTGGCTTGGGTTTACCATCCATTCAATCTTTGTATCCTGCTTATAAATGCTCCCTTATTCACAAACTTTATATTAATTTTGATAGTTTACTTGTTGTTTGGTGTAAAGCCAAATTTTAGTCTCCTTGGAAAACTTTAAATAGTAATCATACTAAATACTAAGCTCTTATTATGAAAATCACTATTAAAACTAAGAATTATTACACTTTTCACATTTCTACTAATAGTCGCCTCTCTATACTATTGATGGTTGATATCTATAGGGCTTTTGTGAGCTTTGTTACTCATTTCTTTTGGCTGCAATTATTTGATTCTTTTCCTTTTTACTCTCGTGCTGTTTTTCACAACCGTTTTTAAAATAGTTATATTCTTCACAGTAACTTTACAATCATCTTTACAAAAAACTACAATCATTCCAAACAGACACTGATAAACTTTGAAATTTTTGGATCTATTTAAAATGCAATATAAATTAATTTTATATTACATTGATTCTTCTTAAAGTATATTCAAAGATTTTTGAAATTCAACTTAATTTTTTTTTATCATGATATTCTCATGTAAATTTTTTTCACTGAAATACTTTGTGAATGTATTAATGTTTCTTTAAAGTTGAGTTAATTTTATTAGTTAAATAATCCATTTAAATTATTTATTCGATTCAATCTATATCAAAGATTCTATTTGCGTGTTGTTATGTAAATGAAATTCATGAACCGGATTTTATTGCTAACATTTTCTACAAAATTGTGTTTTTGCTGTATATTTAATGTGTAATCTCTTAAATTCAGATGGTCTGGACTCCGCACGTAATAATCTCTCGATGAAAGATGAAATTATTTTATACGGATACGGACGACTTCTGGAGGAGAATCAAAATGTGCCACGTCACCCATTTTCTCGGTATAGCGGCTGTGTGCCGGGTGACATGGCGCGTTTTGATTCGCATCCGGTGTCCGCACATAATAATTTCTCCGTTGAAAGGTGGGTGTTGGAGTGCGATCAACATCACGTCAATTGACAATGATATCATAGGAAAAGAATAATGGTTGTTATCGGCATTTGATCATAGTCGTTGATGGACAAACAAATGAATATATCAATGTTAGCTAACTAAAAAGTTGACAATAACAAATGAATATATATATATATATATATATATATATATATATATATATATATATATATATATATATATATATATATCATTATTGGGGACATTTAAGGCAGTTAAGGCAAAGTCAGATACACATTACATACATAAGATTCGAACATAAGATCTCTTAGTTGATAGGCAAACCTCCCAACCAACAGATCAATATGAGCTGTGTATATACTGTCATCATTTTGGTCAAATTATTATTTTAGATATCCCTTTTCTCCCAAAAAGTTTTTTAGCACAAAACTTTATGTTCTTGGTTCTCTAAAAAATTATAACTTTCTATGTTAAATTGACATATTTTTTAGTTCTGTGAATTGTCAAAAGTTAAGAGCCAAAAATTTCTAAAACTTTTGTGCAGGTTGACAAAGACATTTCCTATATTTTTTAAATACTAAAATCCTATCCTTTGATAGAAAAAAATTTCTTATCCATTCACTGTTTACAAAGTTTAACTGTTTTATATGAAATCGTCCAATTTTTTGTTGTAAATGCTCCTCAAACTGTGTTTCTTTAAAAAAAAAAATAAAGTCATTGTTATTCATTAATTCCTATGTTTGTTGTCGTTTTTGAACAATTTGTTGAGAGATTAAATGAATGAATTTTCTAAAAATTTTATTTTTATTTTTTTTTGAAATTTTTGAACGACTAGTTCATGATTTATATTTTTTATGTTTTATTTATTATTATAATTTTGTTTTAAGTTCTTTTTTAGATTTTAAAATTTGAGAGTAAAAACTACATCAATTTTGTTTTTTTCTAAGCTGGAAATTGAGACATCTCACTACTAAGGTACAAAAATCTTTTTTTTTTTAACGATTACTATCAAACATATTTTCACTGCTTTTCTATTATTTTGTTATTTGTTGCACGATTTATTACTTGTGGAGGGAAAGAAATGACAGAGTTTTGGTGGGAATCAGAGCTCTTCTCACACTATCTATCATAAAATTGCTTATGGCATTTCGGCTAAGACGACATACTGGAAGCATATTGATAAATTGAGAATTAAGTATCCTATGTGCTTCTCTCTGCATCCCCGTTTTTTGGGTTGATTTATATGGAATTGGGCAATGATGATGGAATCGACAATTGGTCCCTCTGCCCCTGGATGGCCTGAGCTTCTCTTCTGTCCCAGTTTTAGCAATTGAGATGGCACTTGCAGCAACCTGCTCAATGCTTCTGAAGACTGTTTTGGCAACCAGAGCTTTTTGCTGCTTCCTGTGGGCTTTGAACAGCTTCTGCTTTGATTATGATTGCCTACTATTGTCGGTTCCAATTAACCCGAGCCCTCTTTTGGTTTTATACCGATTTTGTGGTTGTTCTATCTTGAAGATCTTTCGGTTGCATCTTTTTCTTTGGTTTTAGGCTGGGTTTTTTATGTATGATCTTCTTAGTCTTTTTGTAATCTTTTGTAATATCCTTTTATTTAATATACGGGCTCAGCCCCAAATTTTCCAAAAAAAAAAAGATTTTATTGAATAATTTATAGTGCACTTGTTAGAGGTTGTTCGATTGTAATGTAAAACTATGACGACATGATTTGCTTGACAATCTTTTTTAATGGAGTGTTGAACGAGGTTGTCTTTGGATTATTTAACCCATCTATACAAGTTCATGTGGGATTCTTAGAGAAACAAAGGATGTACTTATCAATAAAAAAATCCATCAAAGAAATAGGACAACATTTTTTTTTTCTTTTTGAAGTGTAAATTTTGTATTCCCAAAATATTGGGCAGATAACAAAAGCTACCAATTTTGATACATCAAAGGGCGTGTTGACTCTATGAACCGATGCGACTCATATGAAAAATTAATGATTTTATGATGACAATGCAAATATTATAATTTATAATTTAATATTTCATTAGTTATTTGTTTGCGAGAAATCCAATTCTAACAATCATAAATTTGGAGTTCTAATATTTCACAAAGCTAATTTGGAGGTCTTTTCTCTTGGAGAAAGGCTTAAATGTTCAAATTCATGAAGACTTAAGGGTCTATATCGGAGTTTTTTAATAAAGTAATTTAACCTATAAATTTTCTTATAAAATAATATTAAAAATATATTGTTAGATCATTGAAGTGTATTTCCTATTTTCCTTAAGTATTAAATCAATAAAATATCAATTTGAACTCATTATGATTTCACATTATAAGTTGAGCAAGCAAATATTCTCCACATATATAAATAACAAAATGCTTCATAAAATTTCATAAAATCCGGGACCGGGATAATGGGAAAGGCCCGACAACACGTGTGCTATTCGGTACCGCACATAATTATTATTTACGCCGTAGACATTTTAGTTTTTACAATTCAGACCCTGACGGGGCCACGGGATTCCATTCCTGCCCCTAACGTGTAAAAAACGAAAAGAAGAATATAATGTCGCCTAATAATGGCATGGGCCACAGGACAGGTTGAGGTGGATTGGGCCCACGACTGCAACCTCCTATAGTCCTATGAACCTTCTTCAGCCACGTGGGCAACGTGCTTATTTCTAAGAAAAAACATGCTTCGAATGTTTAATAATATTTAAACAATAATACTAAAATAAATTACATGTTTCGTACTGCTATTTTTTTATTTTTAAAAAATTTATTATCGAGTTAGACTTTCTTTGGGACTGATTTCTTTCTGCTTCTTAAAATAGATTTTTAGCTTTCTTATTGTTTCTTAAGGCAGTCTTTTAATGAAAATTATTTTAAGAAGCAGAAAGAAAACAATCCAAAACAAAGTCTTAAAGAGTATAGCTTTGTTTAGTTCATAATTTATCTAAAATGCCAAATTGGAATAATTAAGATGAATTACAACAACAACAACAAATCTTTGTTGTAGTGCATATCAGAAAAATTATTATAATTAATAGAGAATTATCTAAAATGTTAGATTGATGATTTCTAACTCTTCAAAATATTATCTTAAGAATTATTTTTAAAGTAGTTTATAATGCTATCAAAATTAAATTAAACCATATTGATATGATTAAAATATTACATTAAATTAGGGAGAATCATGATACAAGAGAGATATTTTAGTGACATTCAATTTTATTAAGAACTTTTAGAAATTAAAAGCCCCTTAAGCCTTCGTTTTAAAAAAATAGAAATTAATTCTAAAATAAGGACGAATGTCTATTTCAATAAATTTACAATCAAAACATCATGCCCTTCGTGCTATTATATTAACGCAAAATCATGTAATTCCAAGAAACAATGGATCCTAAATCAGCCAAATCAGCTAAATCAAACCTGATCAAGCTAGAAACTAGTCAAATATTTCCTCCGACTCCCCTCGTAAGGAGTTGCACCATATAGCCTTATTTATTGATGCAATATCTTAGTTTTTTGTTATTTTTTTTCTCTAGATGCCAACTTACCAAAAATTTAACATCTATATGTAAATTAGTTGCAAATCATTAGCGGAGATAGACTGCTCTTGAGAAGATGAACATTTCTCTTAAAATAGAGACACTTTATTGCCATTTTCATATAACCAAAATAGGAACTAAGAAAAACTTCAAAAAATTCTTGCAACTCCTACAAACAACTATTTCATTGACCACCTACTATGTTCAACTACTCTTAGTGAGATGATAATCTTGATACTAAGATTGCGAATCTCATCATTATTTTTTAGTAATAGTAAAATTAGATCAAAATTATTGTATGAATTATTTTTTACAATTATAATATTAGAGTTTTGATTTGTCAACTCTGTTAGACTAATGACATTAGGAGTTTCGAAACAACACCTAATAATTCGAGACTTTAGTGGTAGCATCCATGATAGATCATTGTTGGTCAACTATTGATAGCATCCAACTTATAATATCCTAGTATATTAATTAATTTTATTTTCTATGTATATATCTTGTTGAATAAGGGCTATATGCAAACTATCCTTTGGAAATTTTTTTTTCAAGAATTATACTTTTAATATCAAAATTCATGATCATTAATCTCAAAAACACACTTTGATACTACTTTGTTATGAAAATGACACCAAATAACTTAAAATGGAAGCATCCCTAAGCCCTAGAATAATGGACCACAATGAAAACTTAAAAGATAAATAGTAAACACAAATATAAATATATACCAAGATTTACGTGAAATGATTTTAATCAATCATATATCCATAAGAGAGAGAGAGAGAGAGTATTCTTCTAAAAATATAAAAGTTATAAATGTGATTTACAAAAATAAGAGAACTAGAAGCATGTTTCAAATCTTATGTTTGCCAAGCTCGAAGAAAAAGAAAAACAAATTCTAAGAATCTCACAACAAGAGATTACCTCACATAGAAACTTTCTACTATCATACACTATAAAAATGTTGCTAACTCCAAGAAACCCTAAGCAATGAAGGGGTTTACCGTTTATCAATGAGGACTTAAGTGAGATCAATTATTTATTACCCCTAGAGATAGACATTTGTAAATAGTCTCATATATATGAAGAAAAAAATGTCATAACAAGCAATTATGAGGTCACAAGTATCCACTAAAAATTTTGTATAAGCCCAAATCTAATTTTATCCATTCAAATTAGGCTCAAAATTAGGTCAAAAAAATTGAGTCAAATATTTGACACAAGACTCGACTTCAAATTTATCAAGTCAATTTTAAACAAACTCAAAATTCATGCAAAATTTAAATTTCTAATAATTATCTACTCTTAATGTAGGTTATTGTCTATAAATTAGTAGATTATAAGATTTTTTTATAATATCTAATCATTTTGAATTGATCAAATCAAAATAGAATCATTCAATAAAAATCATACTTAATCAACAAATCAAATTCACTATATGCACTCCATGGAGGAATTAAAATTTTTATTTTAAATATGAACTTTTTAATAAGTATAATTTTAGAATTAAATGTCATATCTTTAAAGCAATGCTCTTTTTTTCTTAACTTACATGAGAGATATAGGTATTATGTAACCTAATTCTTTGTATGAGAAATGTCATTGAATTTATTTTAAAGAAAGTTTTAGGTATTAAGATATTTTAGGCAAAATATTATTTTTAAGAGTTTATACCTATTGAATCTACTCTAAGATGGGTCTAATATATAAGTAATCAATTAAAATTTTTATTGCAATCAACTTAAAGTAAATCTAATTAATTTTAAACTTAAGCTAACAAAAAATCTGATCAAAATATTTCAAACATTTTTTTTTTATTTTAAGTTGAATTCAATAAAAAATATTTATTCTTTTTTACAAATTATATTTATCATAAAATAAACTAATCTTTTTTAAATTTATTTTAATCAAATTTTTGGAGCCATTTGGTTCTATAAGTTTTTAAAATGCCTGCGTTTTAACAAATTCAATGTAATTAAAATTGCGTGCAATTTAGAAATTTATGAGTTATTTATGATTGCATGCAAATTAAATGTATTGAAATTTTTTATTTGTTATGATGTATTTTAATGCATTTAAATACAATAAATGCCAAAGAAATATGTCTTGGGGCAAGCACAAATATTTTGTATTAAAAAATTACGTCACAATATCTTATTATAATTTGTATATTAATGAGTTTTAAAATTAGTCCTTCAAATGAAATTTAATTTATATTAATTTGAAGTAAATTCAATAATTTTTAAGCCATTTTAATACTATTATAATCAAAGAGAAATTTGAGCTTACATCCCCCATAATATACAAAATTTAAGAAGTATGTCTAATATTTAGTTTCTTAGGAAAATATGCCCAAAAAGTTCCCTTCAAACAAAAATGGCACAATTTTTAAAGAGTTGCTCAAGTTTATATAAGTAACTTTTCGTGCTAGAAATTGAATGATTATTCATATTTTCAACGCCTTCTTCTTCTATGGTGATTCATATTTGTGAGTAATAATTCTATGGTTGAGTTTCAATGCAACATTTTCATCTATGTGTCCATCTTCAACTATCCAATGTTTGTTTTTGAAGCTTGGTGGTTAATGTTATGCATTTACATCCTAAACTCAAAATCTAGAAGGATATTACATAGGTGATTACCCGTTTTGAATATTGCTCAAATTTTATTTTAATCTTAATTGATATATATATATTTGACACATGATTGAATATGCTTTGAAGTTTATTAAAAGCATGCTTGTATTTTGGATTAATTTAGGGTAAAATAATAGTTGAAAAACCTTCAACCATGTATTGAATATGGTTGGATCAAGGTTAAAAATAAGCTTTGAGCAATGACATCATAATAAGTTTTGAATAATAGCCAAAGAAGTGCTTTAATCAATTTTTGAATATAGTATAGTGCTTAGTCATGTATTCATGAAGCTTCAAACTTAACAAATTTAATTTGAATTTATATTTTTGGTACTCATTTGAGTTTTATTGCTATGTATCATGTATGCTTATGTTTGGATCACATCAAAATCTAGGGGTGTGATAGTAAAAATTATTAGGCATTTCAAATCATTTGAGATTAATGATATTATTGTGTTGAAAATAAGAGGTAAGCATATATAAGGTATGAATGAGTGGATGTTTTCTCTTATACTTAAATAGGAGCAATTACGACTAAATTAAATGGTTCATTTTAAAAAGTGTCAAATTATTTAGATCATTGAGAATATGCTATTTAATTTGGTGAATTACACTCACGAATATAGAGAGAAGGGGGAGAGAGAGAGAGAGAGGAGAGATGGCAGCGGAGAGAGAGAGAGAGAGAGAGAGGGGGGGGGGCAAGATATAACAATCGAGAGAGAGAGAGAGAGAGAGAGAGTTAAATAATAGTTAAATATTTAAATTAGTATTTTAACATATTTTAAGATATTTAACTATTATTTAAACTAATTTTTAAATATTTATTTATTTAACTCATTTTTCTTTCTAAAATTTTATTTTTTTAAGATATTTAATAATATTACATAAATTTATTATTTAAATATAATTATGCTTTCTTATGTTTGAATATAATTTTTATGTTATATTTTTTAAAATATAATATAATTAGGTATACTCTTAAATTAATTTTTCATCCAATTAATATTTTAATTATAGATAAAAATGTATTTTTAAAAAAATATTCGTAAGAATTTAAATTTTTTAATTTTTTTTAAATCTAATTGATTAAAAGATAAAATTATTAATAAAATACAAATTAAAAATAATTTTTAAAAGGCATATTTTTAGGTATATGCAAAAATATTAAATAAAATAATAACAATTTTCTAATTCAATTTAACCACATGAAATCAATTTTTCGGTTTCCATTTTTAAAATAAATATAATATAAATTAAATAATTAATTAAATATTTTTAATAAATTATTATATTTAATTAAAACTTATAAAGTTTTATATATTATTAGTTTAAATTATTAAATATATGCATTTTTAAACTACATAAATATTTTAAAATCAGCTAAAATACAATTTAAATATTTAATTATTATTTATATCTCTATCTTCATTGTGATATGAGATATCTCTCCCCAATCCTCCTTCTCTCTCTCTCTCTCTCTCCACCGCCAGCTCCCTCTCTCTTCATCTCTCTCCCTCTCTCACTTCTTTCTCTCCCCCTTCTTCTATCTATAATGTGTCAAATTAAATGGCATATTCTCACTGTACCAAATAATTTGATGCATTTCAAAAAAACGCCATTTAATTTAATGTATACGCTCATATTTAAATTTTTATTAATATATGATTCTTCGATTAATTTTGATGATTATCATATTTCTTTATAAAATAAGTCCTTTTAAATATTGATATTGCATTCAATTGTATCAATTTTTTTGTCAAATTTGCATTTCCGTAAAACTTTTACCCCAAGTGTAATGAACCTCAAAATGAGAATAATTTTGCATTGGTAAAATTTTCATCGCTTAACTTATTATATATTATAGAGATTGAGATTATTAATATTTTGAATATTTATTTGAGTTTTTTTGTAGGGTAATTTTTAAAAAATTGCAATTTTTATTAATTCAAAATTTTATTTTGATATCTAAAAATAGTATTTTAATTAAATTAAAGCTTCAAAATATTGTTATATACAATCTATGGATACTTGTGTCTCTTGGGGAGGGATGAATCTTTCTCCTTTTAAAATGTTTCATGCAGCTTTTTATGATGATTTATCTAAGGAATTGTATTCTTTCATATGGCATAAACAGTTTGGCATAAGATTTTCTTGTTTTGCCTGAATGGTTGTGTTAAAAGGTTTAAAAATTGCTGACATTTTTGTTTTTTAGGGAAAAATAGGGCAAGGCCCGAATTTCATTAATGTAAAAAACTAGTTACATGTGTAAAAGTAACAAAAAAAAAACAAAATTGTGACATCAAACTGCAAAAGCAGCAGGAAAAGAAAGAGCACCATAAGTGCCAAAAGTTACACATGTAGACAGAGATGGAGCAACATGAAAAAGATAGGAAAAAACTGATCTCCAACAAAAACTGCATGAGAACCAGCCAAAAAACCCCAAAGCAGTTGGGGTAGTATCGAAGACAGGCTCAGGGTTAATCAGAAATGCATCCTCAAGATGAACGGCCCCCGATTGCCAAAAATGCCATCAAATATGAAAATGTTGCAAATTTCGCCGTCCTGGAGGGAGGATGAAATCTGCACATCATCACCCCCAGAAAACAAACCAAATTGTAGAATATATCCAAATTGATACCCCTTTTGAGAAAATTGGAGCAATAACATAGCAAATCCGGTGTGCGAACAGACCCCATTTTGAAAGACAATATAAATATCAAGCAATATCATCCTTTTGCCATCTTGTAAGCTTCATAGCAACCACCTATTTAATCAGGACTTCTATGATCGTGATGCTTTTAGTACAGTTGGTAAATTTCCGTCCATTTCTCTCTCTCCAAATAATGTAAACAGCAGCCCAAATAAATTTAAATGTACCTCAAACTTGTATTTTATGTGTTAAAGCTGAGAAAAATCATAATCATCTCTTATGTAAGTGTGATTATTCTTTCGTTATCATTTCTGGATTGATACAAAATTTGAATCATTTTATGCTCAGACCAAACTTTCTTCAAGTATTTGATTTTATTATGAATTCTAATATGGAGAAGAATCCAAAGGAATTTATTTTTTCTGATCACCTGCTGCTCTATCTATTCCTTGTGGAGAGATTTGCTGTGAATCATAAATGTGTGGTAACAATTGATTGGTTGATTAAGAATGCTATTGTTGTAAAGATTGTTTATTGGAAATCATTTCATAATATGAAGCATTTGGTCATATAATCTGCTTGGCTATTATTGGTTTAAAGTGGAGATTTTGCAGTTTTTTTTTCTATTGGTCTTTCTGTTATTGGTGTTTTGAATGGATCATTTGGACTGTGCTTTTATCTGTTGATAATATGAATATATGACTGAGGTTACTTTCTTGATAAAGAAGATCTAGCTGGTCTTCTTCTTTTGTTTGGGACGATTTTTTTACTGTTTTTTAAGCAGTTTTTTAGTAAAAAAGTTGTTTTAATAAGCAGTAAGAAAACCGTCCCAAACGAAGCCTAAGTTTTGGCTGTTTATTTGGACTATAATGAACTTGTTTTTACTTAATTCTTATCTTGGCTGGTTCCTCCTCGGCAGCCAATTTTTAATTTGGAAGGTCAGCAATCAAGGGATTTGTCTCTTTTAATCGAGTTTGTTGCTTTATGGCTTGAAGGAGAGGCTGCCAGATGTTGTTCTGGGTAGCCATTTATTTGAATTGTGCCTGTTTCTTTGGATTATCTCTGAAGCATTGGATGAGCCTAATAAACTATTCTAAGTCCCTTAGGAGTTTCTTATTTTCTTTGAACTATTTTTAGATGTTTTTAAGCTTTAATGCTTTGTTTCTTTTTCTAGAAATATAATTTTTTTTTTCTTATTTTTCTCACTGTTTTTATTGTAATCTAAAATATGCATTATTTGAATAAAATTAGTGTGGGTGTCAATTTCGGGTCATGGGTTAAGTTTGGATCGAACTCGGAATTGATTCAGGACTATTTGGGCCAACCCGAACTTGAACCGCTTCGGGTTTGGGTCAACCCTACCCGACCTGTGAACACAGCAATGACGGTAGCGGAATGTTTGCACCAGTGGTGGGCCGGCGGTAGCGGAAGCCAGCAGAAGCAGGAATGCGACCGACGGCAGGACGCAGGGACGGCCTGTAGGCGGGTCAGCGGGATGCGACGCTGGGCAGGTTCGGGACTCAACAGGGTGTGCGACGCTACCCTCGAGATGCTACGCGAGGCTTCGGGACGCGAGCAGGCAGGCTGGGCAGCTCTGGTCAGGCACGGCCAATGCGGGTAAGTCTGATCAGTGCGGGTAGTTCGGGTCATTCCGAGTCAATCTCGAGTTTCCGGGTCAAACCCGAACCCAACCCGATTTTTAAAACGGGTTGAAAACCTTAACTCAAATATGACCCGATTCAAACACAATTCAACCCTAACCTGAAATTTTCATGCCAATCAAAATTTTGAATCATGTCAAATATTAACCCCCCCTAAAAAGTAGACATAATTGACCCTAATATTCCCTTTAAAAAAAATTCCTACTAAAAATGGTAGCGCCTTACGCGTGACCAACCGATGTACAGCTGCATAAACAAAGCAATATCCGCAACGAATTGAAATAAATATGGAGCCCGCGGGTCGACCGGCTCGGCGGTAAGCTGACTCGCCCTTTCAATTGGTGATAATAATTTTTAGCCGGGGCCCACCTCAGCCAATGGCCGCCGGTGCTCGCCGGTTCCATAAACCAAGAAAATTTGTCCTTTCCTTCACTCGGCGATAGAGGGGTTATTTCGTCAATTTGTTTGTCCCTTTCATGGCCCTAAATACCTTCACTCGTAATTTTGAAAGAAATTATGATCCTTCGACGTAATTTTCTTCACATGTTCTCAGTTCCCACTCTCAAGTCCACGCTGTCCGCGTATGCTTTACAGGCTGTCATCACCCCTCCCAACCCATTTATATATACGCTCTCCTCACCTTTCCCTCCGCCTTCCATCGCCAAAAGCCCTAAAATCTTCGGTCAGGACATCACCGGAATATTCCTTTGCATCGCAATGGGGCTGTGTACTTCGTGCGAGACGACGACGGTGGCGCCGATTACGACGGCGAAGCTAATCCTCATTAACGGCGAGCTTCGTGAGTTCGCCTGTCCGGTGAAGGCGGCGCAAGCGCTGCAGAAGGATGAGGAGTTCTTCGTCTGTGACGCAGACGAGATGGATTTCGGCGGATTCGTAACGGCGGTCCCCGACACCGTGGAGCTCCGTCTAGGGCAGATCTACTTCGTGCTGCCGCGATCGATGCTGCGGCAGCCTTTACAAGCGGCGGACCTCGCGGCTCTCGCTGTGAAGGCCAGCTCGGCGCTCATGAGAGCAGCGCCGGATGGGGAGACGCAGCTGGTGTTCTCGGAGACGCGATCCGAGCCGGCTGAAAGAACACCGGAGAGGAGACGGCGGAAGCGGAGCAGTGGATCGGGGCGAAGTTTTGAGTCAAATCTGAGTTCGATTGTGGAATGAGGAAGGTTAGATTGGACAAAACGATGAGATCCTCTTAACTGGAAATAGGAACGATTCCAGGACTGGAATCGGCGGGGCGAAAGGAATGTGAGTCGATTTGATGAGATCGATCGGAGGATAAAAGCAGGCGCGCGGGTACGATCAGATTGTTTATAGTCATGCCGTTCCGCAAGGCGGAGAGCAGCTCCGCCACCTTTGTTCTCCTGATTTTCTTGTAAGTTCGAGAAAGAAAATGAAAGAAATGGATACAGATCTTGGATTATTTGGGACTGGCTTTTTTGAATGTTTTCAATCAAAATGGAAGCTGTGATTAGAAGCGGAATCTGACTCTCTCTCTCTCTCTCTCTCTCTCTCTCTCTCTCTCTCTCATTTTAGAATGGACAAAAAAAACAGTCAAATAATGTATAATTTAATATATGAAAGAGAAAATTTAAAAATTTTTTATAGAATTTGAGCCATAGTATTTACTGGAGATGGGAAAGATAATTAAAATATTTATTTAAAAAAATTTCATTTATGTGGACGATTGTTGATTTTGAATTCTTCTTGATTTCATCTTATTCAAATAAGATAATTTATGTCACCAAAAAATTTGTCCTTATCTGAAATGAATTTATATGTAAATATGATATTGAGGTTTCAAAAATTAAAATAAGGATCATCTTATCTTCATTTTCAGCAAGCTTATAGTTAAGTTGAACATCTTGAGAAGAGCTCAACGACTTCAAATTTTATCCAATCCGAGCTATCCAAGCCCAATTGAGCTCAAACCAAAGGTCCAAAGTCTATTTGAAACTTAAGTGCATTAATTGAACTATCAAATGATATCTGAATATGACATGCTTATAATTGAATCGAGCGGCTCGATGAGACAAATCCAACGAGCCCAAGATCACTCAATTCTGACATCTATAGGACTTCTAAATGATTGAAAAACGCTTCATGATCAAGGGGATCACTATGAGTCGTCTGATAGACAACTCCCAACATGCCCTTGATCTTCTCCATGTTTACTAGCTATATCGCTCCAAAAAAATTATAAATAGACCTCATTCTTCTCATGAAAGGGGTAAGAAAAAGAAAGAAGATAGGAGCTCTAAGGCTGAAGCTCCACCTCGGCACCACCTTCGACGAAGTTGCGCCATCAGGTTGTCGCTGTTGAACCTCTGACCGACCATCATCGTTAGACCTCGATATGGATGCCACTAATGAGCCTTCATTCGACCATAGTTGCCCGCCGATTATAGTCCTTCCAACCATCGTCGCCCGCCGATTACGGTCCTTCCGACCACCGTTATCTATCGACTACAATCCTTCTGACCATCACCGCCTACTGACTACGATCCTACTAACCAAATGAATATACTGATACTCTCTTCAGAGCATCTGTCATGCCATTCTTCAACTATATAGTATATTATATATAATGTATATTTGCTACATTGAGCCAACTTCCTCCTCTGAGAAAGGGCATCATTTGTAATCAACCACCCATACTAGCGGAATCATTTCAACTGGGCAAGGCCCCATGATTTTTCTCTTTCCAGGATTTTATACATTAAAAATTATGATGTTTCTTATGATTGATGCACCCATCTCTTCTATCTATTTGTATGCTGAATTTTCGTATTAAGTTAGAAAGTTAAACTCTATATTTATCTACCGTGGCGAATATTATAGGCAGCAATAATAACAATCCAGGGTATGCAGAAATTAAAAGCAATCGGGCATCACTGAAAACAACCCGGACACTAATCCGAATAAAGACGCAAGTTTCAACAATGGTATATTTTTCTTCTTGTTCTTCATTTCTTCATCTCCTTCCTTCTGGCTTCTTGGATTTGTCGGGTCCAAGAATCCGAATGAAAAGAACTCATCCCCGAAGGGGTGTTTCTTTTCTCTTTGGATTTTCAAGTCATCCGAGTTTATTCTGCCAGCACTCGCAGACTCTGCCCACACTCGCAACTCACGAGTCAACTCGGACTTCACCAGGCCCAACCTTTTGTGGCCTCGCCGACTACCTTCCGTAGTCATACAGCCCCGCCAACCGCCGTCTGCCATCCTGCGACATTCCCTCCTGAGTACCGACTGTCTCGCCTTCCTTTCTAAGCCAAACCTAGGCCATCCGTTGACTACTCAACTTTGTACAGCAAGGCGCCGACATTCCCTCCTCTCCCAATTTGGGTTCGGGTTACATTTTCTAACCCGTCTGAAAAAATTTGTCAGGTTCGGTTGTGTCAATTAGCGTCGGGTCAGTTTTGGGTTCGACCCGTACCCATCCCGTTAACTCGAATTGACACCACTAGGATGAAGGGGTTTTTATTTTGAGTTTAGGTATTAGTATTTAAACATTCATTTTATGGTGAATTTCATTTGTTGAATAATTACTACCTTTGTTTACACCATAGCCATGAAGTTTATTTCAACTTTCTTGAGTCTAAGTTAGTAGCCTCGTAGGTCTGATTATACAATAGTAACCAATATTATTTAATTGATTTAGTTGGTTTAAATTAAGGGATGATGATTTTTAATTAATTTGTTGCTGATTTGATTCATTAGATTAATTTTTTTTTTCCATCAACCAGTTTGTGGTGTTGACACAATGGGCACGAGAACCAAGATCTCCTTTGGACACATATCCCCACAGCTCAAGATAGTCTATCCTAAAAATCTATTTAATGTCTTAATGATTTAATTTTGGTTAAATGATTAATTATTAGTCGATTTTAGGATTTTACACTATTGAATCTGTTCGTAGCGTTGTCATAATGTGTATGAAAATCAAGGTCTCCTTTAGACACTAGTCTCATAGCTCGAGATAGTCCATCTAAAAAACTTCATCAATAGAGTGTTTCTTATCTATTTTGGGATTGGCTGTCTAATTATATTGATTGGGTTGATGTTTTGTTAAAATTTTAGTCATTTGTTTAATTTTTGGATTTTATGAATTATTTTAATTTGTTAAATAAATGTCTAATTTTGACTTTTAATTTTGATTAAGTTCAAGAATTTTGATATTTTTTAATAAATATTATATCCTTAGATAAATAAAATGACACTAAGTTTGTTGGATATATATTTTCTATAATTAGTTATGATTTTTTAAAGTTCTGATGTAATTTTGATCTATAGTTGACAAAAGAGTTTACGTTTTTATTTTTTGTTATTTCTTGAAATTTGATATTTTTCATAAATATTAGACTATGTAAGAGTATTTTTTTTAAAGTTTGTAATTTATTTGGCATTTTAAAAATTTTTAATTACTTATTTTAATTAATTATTAATTTCTCCTAACTATTAAATTAAGGCAAAATTTGAAGTCCAGCGAAGGGGTTTTAATTTTCCTAGATAGATAATTTGATTATGAATAACTTGAGATATTATTTCATTATTTATAATTTTTGGATTTAATTTAGATTTATTATATTTTATTTTTTAAGTTTCAGGCCTCCTAAAAGGGCTGTGTTTTGTTTTGACTACTTTTATGGCTTAATGGATTCAAAATTTAGTAAAATTGAAACCTAAGGTTTATAATGTCACTAAGTTCACTTTTGCAAAGTTTCACTCCAATTGGGTGTGTATATAATTTTCTAGGATTTTTTTGAGCTTTCTAGAAATAGACCTTAAATATTTTTTCTAGGTGTCACTAGTGTTCTCGATCATAGGTTTGAAATCAAGTGTATCTACCCCTTATAAAAAAAACACACATGCCATTAAAATTTCAAAGCCTAATTCTATGTATTTGAAATGAATTTACAAAGTTTTAGGTCAAAATTTAACCCAAAACATTAGAAATTCAACTTGTCAAAATTTAGCCATTACTAAAAGACAAGAAAATTGGGGTATGTGAGTAACATCCTCAAGTGTAACCTATCCAAATTTGAGCTCAATTGGATTACCTGATGAGAGTTATTGATGAAATTCAGTTTTTAATAAAAAAATTAATATCTCACAATCCAATGGTCTAACTTTAATGAAATTATTGTTTAAATTAAACGTGGGCTCGATATGATTCCAATGACCCTACAAACATCAAATTTGGATAAGAAATAGTTTTTTAAATTTTTTTTGAAGTTTCGGTCATTTTTTTAATGAAGGCGCGTATTAAACTGATCTTCGATCCGACAGGACGATCTTGTTCATACAATATGATCCAAAATCTTACAGTATGATATTTTACACATGTTTTGAGTAGGAATCATATAGGTGACCGTACTGTGCAATCTGAAGATCATACAATACAATTTCTACACAATTTGGAGCAAAATCACTACCGTTTAATCAAAATAGAAGAAATAGACAGTTGTGATTTTGTCTTCTACCCAAGATTGACCAAAAACCTAAATAGAAAAGACTTTCTAAATATAACATAGGGTACATTAAATGGCATGAAACTTTAAAATATTATAAAATATGATTAAAGAGGAGAATGAGAGTTATTTTTACATTTAAAAATGCATCACACACAAAACATATTAAATCCTAAATCTAGAATCTTAGGTTTCACTTTTACCTTGATCCAATAGATATAAACGACCAAATGTTAGCTCTTTTTTCTTATTGTAGCCTCTAAAAAAATCCCTTTGAAGAAATTGCAGTCTGAAAAGCTCTAGATCACTAGTTTATTGAGTTGGATGTACTACAAGCAAAGGCTAGTTGAAAGCTCGTCGCCGGCAGCCTTTCACCAGTGGGTTTGAGCTAGAAAAATGTAGAGGGAGATGTGTTGATACCGAAAAAAAGGAGCTCTATCATGTGAATTAGGTCATTTTGATGAAGATATAATATAGAACAAGATAGAGTATCTATAATTGTGTTTATATAGTTAGTAAAATATCTGTGTGAATTATATTTAGACCTTGTTCATATCATAACTGAATTTAGTTCAAGAGGCCAAACAATATGTTGTTCAATCACTTTATTCGAACTATATTTGAATCTTATTTAATATTTTTTTAACAAAATTTAAATAAGGTATAGTTATGTCTTTGAATAAAGCTCTATTGTAGTTTAGGTATATTTGACCATTATTTAAAAAAAATTATATATATATATATATATATATATGACCATTATTTGATCATATTCAATCAATGTTCAAACATGATTCAATTAATTATGATATATGTTTTAAGAACAATGAAGTTACAAATTAACCAAATATTTTTTGTAAATAAATAAAAATTCAATATTATTGTGTGGAGGAGAATGGAAGGAAAGCGCATAAGCTTGTTGGATATTCACTCGAAAATAAAGCAAAAGACTGAAGATAAAGAGAAGTATTTTTTTCAACAATCTCATTGATCTTATATACAAAATGATAAATATTGATAAGAGATAGTTTGATTTGAAATTGGAGATGATGTATTGCTTTGATGAAGCATCATCAATTTCACCAACCGGGCTACTTTTAGATGATGATCATAATTTTTTTTATTGGACTGAATTTCTTTACCCTTTAAACCTCAACCTCTAATATGTGTCATGACTACTCTTACAAAGGTTTTAATCACAGCTCCTTTAGCACATGAGGCTAATGTAAAAGCAGTAAGTTTGTCATCTTCTATTGGTGTATGTGATGAAGTGGAAATTACACATGCAAAAATTGTTAATACTATAAATGTGCAAGTTGCTAGTGATTGTGATTCTATGGATTCTTTAAATTTTCAACGCCATTGGAGCTTTTAACCCCAATTTATAATCAGCTTGAAAGTAGCAAATGGCTATGATTTTTTGTTTTCATGTTTGTTGGGGCTAAAAGAGATAATTTATTGTATATAGAACACAAATCAATCACAATCTAAAAGGGTCGGTGCTTGAAAATACCTCAAATGAAATGAGTGTTGATTTGTTAACATCATGCTTGAGTTTGTCCATTACTAAATTACATGCTACGCAGTTAAGGGCAAAAAGGAATTAAAATGGATGTTATATGTATCTGTTATGAAAAGGAACTTTTAATTTAAGGTGAAGAAACTTGGCAAAGAAGTATGATATATTTGTTGTCTTAAAAGATATGCTTGTTAAGCTTGTGAGCAAGAAAATAACAAATTCAAATATATTTGAGATAATGAGCCTTGCATCAGAACACCCTTGTACATTGGATAAGATCTAATGAGCACCATCAAGCTCAACCATGGGTCATTAGACATATGATCAAATATAAGCTTGTAGCATATGATCCTAAAATAAAGTCAAAGATGATCATATCATATGTTAAAATATATTATGGCATTAATTTATCCTATGAAAATGATTTGTAATATCATAAGCATGTCGTTACCCATCAGAGAAGATTCCACAAAGCATCCTCTCAAAAGTTATCTTTATATTTGATTATGATATATAGAAAAAATATAAGTATTACAGCTGATCTTCGACGAGATAGTGATGATAATATAAAATATATACATTTATCTTGCGTGTTTATATTCAAATATTCAAAAGTGCATGTTACCTAGTGTTAAGTGTTGATGGAACATACTTGAATATACTTTATTGAAGAACTTTTCTTTTGATCAGGTTGCCAATGCACATGCATCTATAATTGTTGACTTAGAAAATAATGAATCATGACTGTATGTCATGACTAGGTTATAGGCATAGTAGAGAACTTTGTGTTTATCTCTAAATGAGATAATAATATCACTAATGTTTTGTCAACCTTTTTTTGGAGGCAAAATAAAGCACTCACCCATCATGTGGCAATGAAAATCACTATGAAGTTCAAAATTAATAATTATCACGAAGAGTATCACCTGGCTTTCAAGGCTTTTAGAAGAGTTGAGTTCTTAGACACTTCGACAAAAAACAAATATGTTAAGAACCAGATATAGCATATTATCTTGAGAAGGAACTTAGCTTTGATCAATGACCTTGTTTTTTCTTCTTCGAAAATTGATACAAATTGATGATGAATGGTCTTTCATAGGGCTTAAACAATGTCACCAAAACTACATGTACTTAATCCAATGACTAAGTTAAGATTTTTTAGGCATAAAATATAAAAAATGATTCTTTGATAGATTTAATATTGCAATAAATATAAAATTATTTTAGCCAAGAAAATCAAAAAAACATTGAGGAGGAAACTCTTGAATAAGGCCCAAAGTATAATTGTCTACTCCATTAGCCAATTTAACATACATGCCTTTATCAATGAACCTTAATAATGATATTAATTTGCAAGAGATTACATGTACATAAAGAAAGCTTGATGTTATGAGCTTTCCTTACGAACAAGCATTGTCATCAAGCAAGAATCAAGGTGTTAATTATTATATGTTCAAAGTTTTATGTACATGAAGCACAATCAGCTATGTAGGCTGAAAACATATATCCATTTACAAAGAAGACACCTATGGCGTTCCATATGCGATAAAAATAGTTATTGTATGAACCCAATTAGTGAAGCGCAACAGTATTCCAAAAAAATCGAATGTCTTCAAAGGAGGAGAATGACGTGATCCAATACAGATATAGTCAATGTAAAAGTAGAACTCATAATCAAGTTACTTGTAAAGACCAAATGTCCACAACCATTATAACTATTTTCTTGCATGAATCAATTAAAATTCTTCAAAAACTATCATTGAATGAATGCTTGCTCAAAAATGCATTGCTTGTTATTTTATTTTATTATAAAAAACCATGATTGCTCCAAATTGTATAAACCATGTTCATCATATGCTGTAACCACTTTTACTAGTTCATGTCAAACATTAAGCAATCTTTATTCTAATGTGCAATTGACCTATTTTATAAATTTAATTAAATGTCGCATTTGAACCTCCTTTGTACATCTCCAAACCTCATTTAAAATTTTTTTTGAATTAGGATTCGATGAATCTAATTTTTATCACATACAATTTCAACCTTGATCCTTATTTATTAAAACATTATTCAATTGTTACTCGAAATAATTTTAAAATAAAAAATAAAGAGTCCTGGGCAAAGATATTTTAATCTTAAAGAAACTTTCGATCATATTTTCCTAAGAAAATAACAATCAAATTTCTCTTTTTTGAAAATTATAGCGCACATAAAACTCAATTTTTTAAAAAATAAAAAAGCATTTAAGAAATAAAAATAAATATAAAATATCAAAAAATTAAAAATACCTTAAATTGTCATATACCTTCAAAACTAGATCCCTTAACAGTTAGAACAAAAAAGTAAAAAAAAACTCTACAAAACGCCAGCTAAAGAGGTAACAGACGGAGCATGCTCTGTACTGAAAATACATTACAACCTATACAGCATAGAAAACAAAGAAGCGTAATCTATTATAACTATCACAGGGTAATATAATGAAATTCTCGAAACTCATCATATTACCCAAATTATACAATTGTAATAAAACTAGCACTTGTAGCAAGTCTACATAAGCAATCGAAGGAAAAAGTCCACAAAGTGCACTCTGCAACTAATGTAACTACTGCCAATTGTACTGATTCCGATTTGCGCCCATATTTGGACCGCGGTTGGCACCAGAAGCACCATAAGGACCGCCTTGCGGATAATTCCCCGCTGCCGCACCATAACCGGCGCCGCTGCCGCCGCCACCGCCGCCCCGCGGTCCACCAGCACCCGGCATATTTCCCCCAGCGTAAGGAGGGCCACGGCCTTGTTGAGGATAGGGGCCACCGCTGTAACCCCCACCCTGGCCACCTCGATTCGGATGGTTGGGATTGTACCCTCCGCCGGGATTACCTCCCTGCGGGTACCTATTAGGACCTCCGGAAGGGCCACGTGGCTTCCCGTAGTGGTGGCTCGGACCGGCGGCCATCTGAGGTTGTGCATTATGGATGGGTTGGCCAGGGCCGGGCCACATTTGGGGATGAGGTTGCCCGGTCTGTTGGATGGGAGGAAGACGGGCGTGAGGCTGAGGGTGCTGGAGCTTCTGCCTCTTTGCCATCTCTTCATGCTGGCGTTGTTGTTGGCGCTTCTTCTTTGTCTGGAACTCGTGGGAAGACTCGTACTTTGGAAGGCTGTTTGGACAAGAGGTGCATTAATGGATATATGTGCTTCAAGTAGATGACAATGAAAATTGTCAAGGGGTGTAAGGTTTACCTTTTTGGATCACATGGTAATGGATCAGCCCAGAAATACTCCGCATCAAGCGCATCTTTTGCTGATATTCTCTACAAATCAGATGACGAGAAGGTGAAGATGGGAGGGAATCAGATTTGTACATAATAGCACAAGTTAAACGGATATGATCATGAAAACTGGTTTCCAGAAGAATATTTGGAAGATAACATGAAAATGTTGAAGTCAATTATTAGAAAGTTAAACAGTAGAAATTAGTTTGAAAACAATAAAAGATCATATAACTTGTAAGTTCAATCCTACAGACTTAGGCTAGTTGTTAAGTTGAAAAGGAGTTCAAAGACTTGCAATTTAAAAATCCGATTCATATCATCCACTGCCATGATGAACTTCTCGTGTAAAAAGAGAAAAATGCAAGTCTTATGTAATACCTGCGAAGGATCGAGCATCAACATCCTCTCCAATAACTCCAATGCATGGCGGTCAAAACTGCCAAACCACACATCATACTTTATCACATTTGCAGAAATGACTAAGACAAGCCAAAACGTAGGAGGGTCTGCTTACTGCTTGAAAAGCTCCCTGACGCGTCTCTTCATTGGTTTGGCTGGCTTGAAGTTGTTATACCAAGGCATCTTAGAAACACCGGGCCAGTTCACCTCATCAGGAGTTCCACAGAGCTCAAAAATCTTGGTCAATTGTTCTGGCTGAAATATGCAAGAAACAAGCAGTGAGTTTGCCTTTCATCTCAGCAATAGCCGTAAGCAGTCAGATTGTAAACATGTGCGGTTCAAGAAGGAAAAGGTTAAGTGAAGGAAGTAGAGGGACCAATAATAAGTTGGAAATGAAATCATGAAAAATGGAAGAAAACCATCTGGAAATTCCTGAAATTTAATTTATTGCAGATTGCAGTCTATTGCAAAAGCTGGAAGCTTTAATTCGAGAAAAAAAAAATCAGAGTTTACAGGGAACACCAAGAACCATGGAGTAAAATCTTATTACGATAATAGACTTTAAAAGCATCTGTCCCTTGATATTATGCAGCAAGATGCTAAAAGAAAAAATGACTCGAGCTCAATATCCTAGTATTAAATGCA
Source organism: Dendrobium nobile (assembly GCA_022539455.1). Classification (NCBI taxonomy): domain Eukaryota; kingdom Viridiplantae; phylum Streptophyta; class Magnoliopsida; order Asparagales; family Orchidaceae; genus Dendrobium; species Dendrobium nobile. Next base: position 9,454,603 of record CM039729.1, read on the forward strand.
ACCTTTTAAAGCAAAATTAATATTTGGATGCAAAAGCACCAAGAGGGGTCCAATTTTGAAAGTGCACCAATTATGAAATAAACTGAAGTGCATCAGAATCATTTTTTTAATTAAATTGTATGAAAGCCCAACCAAGCATCATTGGAATAAGATCCACAGTTTTCTGAAGTCAGTACATAGGTTTCTCTATTTCATGCTAGTAATCAATCAGTTCTTTATCTTAGAATGCAGGTTCATCTTTTTTTCCCTTTTTTATTCTGAGTAGCATAAAGCAGCTCATCAACAAATTAAAACATTTGCTAATAAGGACATGTATGAAACCACGCATAAAAGTAAACATGCCTATGCTGATTTCCTAAAAAAAAAAAATTATGACCTTTTGCATGAGCATTGCTAGAAAAATTGCGCCATGGAGGGTAATATTTTAACAGCATCCGGTACTATTTTCGGGTTTCTTTGAAGCCGTCACCCAAAAACATTCTATACACCCAATCTTTGCTTGTTTGTATTTTTTGCAACGGTGATCCACCCATTGGTTTCTGGATTCTTTGCAGGATGCTGGTTGCCAACATTTCTTGAAATATTAGACAGCAGCCATTTGGACCGTGGGAACAGAAATGTTGTCTTGATAAAATGGGGCTTATCTTAGGTTCTCGGTTTCTCTGATTATACAGCATTTGGTCAGGATCTCCTTGAATATTACTATATTAGAGTTGTAGTGATATTACTCCTGAGTAGTTGTGCTATTTGCTGAAATGTTGCAAGTATCCACCGTGTCAAATCCTTTGGGAAGCCATCTCCATTGTGATATAGTCTTGCAAACCTTGTAATTTTAGTTGGCAGTTTGATGGTTTTACTAGGATTCTTGTAATTGTCTAAGCATCTAATCCTTTTGTTCTTCCACACCTTCTAGGTGTCAATTTTGATATCAGAGCCTTCCGTCAGTTACAAAATTTTCACTCAATTACAAACAAGAATGTGTTCATAGGCATCGAGGAAAAGTCTCCTTCAAACAAGGGCAAATGACATAGAAGTGGCCATTTTCATAATTAATTAATTACTAGAGGGCCTAGTCTCTTTTCATTCCTTCCTAAGGGTAAGTTGGTAAATAAGAGGGCCTAGAAGTTATTTGAAGTGGTTAACCTAAAAATACCACATCCCTTTAAAAGGAGAGATTTTAAAAGTTTAAGCTCAAGCTTCCTAAGTTTTTAGGTTAAGGAGTACCCTGTTTTTGGGTGGATTCCCCAAATTTTGGAGAGATGAGATGGGGAGGAGATGGTAGGGGAGTTCGGGATTCTGCCATAGTTGATCACCAAACATTCTATCCTTTCTCCTCATTTATCAAGGCACTGACATTAAAATTCAAGTGGTTGTCCGCCAGATTATTGCAGCAGAAAATTCAAAAAATGCAGCAAGAAAGTCATTCCATAAGATCAGTAGTCATAATGGAGACCAAGACTTCACCAAAATTAATTTCAGCATTCAGAATCCACCGCTTGGTAGCTCTACCAGTTCAAAATGCACCAATTCCTACAGCTGGAAGGAACAACATCACCACCACCAAGTAGGAAGGGCTTCAGGAGACTAGAGTCCTACACCATCCCTCCACCATAATAGGCCCCGATACTCTTTCTCTTAGATTTCCTGGAAGTTTCAATGCCTAGAAAAACTCTAAATAAGGTTTTTTTATATTTTTTTTCCAGTAGATTTGAATGAGAATTTAACTCTTACTAGGACATAATGGAGAAAAAGATTCATGTAGTTGTTGAGTTCATCTTTGCTTGTTTGTTTTTTTGACAGTTATCTATCCACTAGTTTCTGGATTCTTTACAGGTTGCTGGTTGTAAACATTTCTTGAAACTTCGGACAGCAGCCATTTGGATCATGTGAACAGAAATATTGCCTTCTTGATTCACAAACATGCTCTGTTGTCCAATCACTAGATGAGTTGGATTTCCTACTGAAATCATTGGACTACCTAGTGGTGTGGTGGTTGTTTGCTTGCTGTATGGCTGGAAAAGTTCCAGAAACTCTTGGGTTCCGATTTTATAAATTGGAACAAGTTTAAAAATTTGCACAATTAGCTGCTGAGGCATTTTATGTCCGTGGGATGAGGCATAAGCCTCAAGGAGTTTTAATGTATAAGTTTCACAAACTAAAAATTGCATAAGTGCAAATAAATATTAGAACTGAATTATGAGCATCATAATCAAATAATATATTACAGAATGACATATTAACATTCTAATATACTAAGAAATAACAAAATGACGCACATATGAAGTAACAAATAGCATGATAAATTAATAAATAATAAATTACATGAAATAGAATTGCAATACAAACATCAATATGACAACGAAACATAAGATGTAAGAATTAAGTAAAAATAACATAAAAATCAAGTCCAAGTTAAGCATTAAGTATATTTATCACAAAATTAGATCCTTCATTCCTAGTTTCATACTCTTTAACATTAAACTTCCAAAGATCAAATTAATAATATTACAACTTAAAAATTATAAGCACTATCATCAATCAGAGGGGTTTTCATTGGAGTTGTAGTAGCAAATATACTCTCTCATGGCTCATCATATGTGGAGTTCAAGATCACCTAATCTTCTTCTTATTCTTCAATCGCACGCATCTTCCTCTTCCCTTAATAATCAACAAAAAGATAAAAACAATACTTAAATGTTAACAAACATTAACTAATTAAAATTTGTTTATAACCTTTTTTTATTTTTTGTTCTTTTTGCTGGTGGCTTGAGTTAGATGCACATGCTTTATTTCTATAAACATCAATGAAATCAACATTTAAATCTTCTTCTAAATCAAATGACGTAACTTTAACTTCATTATCAACCAACCATTTGTCGAGCAATAACAGATCATCGCATAGCAATGAATCTTCATCATTCTTCAAACATGTCCTTTTCAAGTTTTTGTTCTCAAGTCTCTTGTTGTGCAATATTTACACCAAAGAATTCATCCTCAAAGTTGTCCAACGATTTCTCCTTTTTGTATGGGCATGATTACTTGTATCAGTTGTATTCACATCCAGACAAGGCATGTAAGCCCTAAAATCTTAATAGCAAAACGATATAACTCTAGAGTGTCATTACCAAATTGAATCTACCACTCAACTGAAGTATGATAAAATAGGTATGATTGAAAGAAATAATTTAAAAAGTATAATTTCATCCAGCATAAAAGAAATGAAAAAATTATCTAGAGAAAATTTTGCAACTTTCTTTCACTTACTAGAAAGCCCAAATAAGCCTTATTTCTAAAAGGCACAAGCTGCATATCAATATTTTCCCTTTCAACTGCGGTAGCAATAAGCTTATTCATGCACTGATAAAGACCTAATTTTAGCTCATGATTTTTTTATTTATTCTATACATATTTAAACTTAGGATTAAGATAATAGTATGTAGCAATGTAAATAATGATGAAATTGGTAGCCACTTGTCATAAATAATATCTCATATTTCCCCGCCTCATCTTCTAAATTATAGGCAATCAATTCATTTTGCTTCATCTATTGCATTATATATAAAAATCATTGCAGACTTTTTCTCTACATCAACCATCCTAAACACTTGAACCAATAGCCTAATTATCGTTACCGCATGTGATACACTCAACCGAAATCTTTCATTCAGAATAATTTTCTAACATCCTTTCCCTCAGATTTTCTTTGCCCAAGCATATCTCAACCATTGAATAGAAGTAAACATAGCCTCCAGCATGCTTTGCAATGTAAGGTAAGGTGTAACAAATTTTCTTGCAGTAGGCCGTAGGATCTCTTTCTTAGAAAATTTTCTTATCAATGTATAAGCCCAAAAATGATAGTATTTGAATTTGATAATTTTCTTGCCTTTACTTAGTTCATTCTTAATTTATGGTATTGTGGCAATTCACCTAGCTTCTTAAGTATAAGATCTAAGCAGTATATAGCACATGGAGTCCAATAAAGTTTTTATCCATCAATTTGGCTCCTAATACCCTATAAGCACTAGCGTTATTTGTTACAATTACAACCAAATGCTCTCCTATCTCCTCAACCACGCCATCTAGTAATCCAAAAATGTAATCAGCATCCTTCGCTTGATCAGAAGGTATTCTAAACTTCAACAAAATAGTTATGTATAGATTGTTTATCAATATGTTAATCAAAGTAATGTTCCTAATGTAGATCACTATCAGATATCATAATAACCCCAATATGGCTCTAAGTCCTCTTAATTTCTTCAATAAATTTCTCTATGTTGGCCAACACCACCTTTAAAATCCACATTTTTAAATCATACACGGACAGAAGTTTCAAGCCTCGACCAAAAGCTCTCCATGAAACGAATCATATTGTAGTAGGAAAATCTCCCATTTGATGGAAAAATTAATTCAAAATTGAGAACAAAAAACATTCAAATAAACAAACAAGCTAAGAAAGCCATCTAAAGAAAATGAAATTATTCAAACAATAAAAATTAAGTTTCATAAATTTTAACCCTTTAAAAGAAAAAATTTGATTAAGATGGGAGAATATTTGTGGATTAAAGAAACTTGGGTGTTATAGGAGGAATCAGCGATGACATCAATGGCACTAGAGTTGGCCAGCAATGGCGTAGGGGCATCAGGGGTCTTCACAAGAGAGGGGAATATGAGGTGACTCTCTCAATCTCAGCTTTGTTGCGTGCATGCATTTTAGCTTGGTTTTTTAATTACCATACAACAAAATAGAAAATAAAAAAATAGGTTGAGGCATGCAACTCAAGCGACAGAGGCAAGGCACATCGCCTCAACCCATGTGATGCGTATGTATGCCTCAACTAGACTACTCGAGGCATTTTTAATATAAATTATGTTGAGGCTTGTCTCATATTGCACAAATTCAAACAAGCAACAGAGGCAATGCACATTGCCTCAAACTATGTGGGTGTATGCATTTTTAATATAAATTATGTTGAGGCTTGTCTCATATTGTGCAATTTTAAAAGATGAACTATGATGTACTGGCATGAAGGCAACCATTTGTAATTAGGCTAGGAATACATAGTCCAAAATTTAAGCATGGAAGAAACATGCCACAATAGCAAGGTGTTGGGAGATTCCCCCCTTGGGTTGATTTCTAGATAGACCACATAAACATTGGGAAAAGAAAAACAAAGTATTGATGGTATGGTGTTTATCTTAGGTTCTTAGTTCCTCCATTTCAACACTTGGTCGGGCTTTCTTTGAATATTGGAGTTTTAGTGTTATTAATCTTGTCCGCGTTTGTTATTTATTAAATTCTTGCAAGTATCCACCAGTGCCAAATCCTTTGGGAAGCCATCTTTGTTGTAGTATAGTCTAGCAAACCATTTAATCATGATTTTTTTTTATACCTTACTCCAATGGGCAATCGTGGTTATATATAGTTTTATTAAGATTCTCATAGTTGTCTATCATTGTAAGGGTTAGTCCTTTTGTTCTTTAACATCCTATTGGTGTCATTAGACTTAAAACAAAGATAAATTCAATAAATGAAAGGAAACAAATACCAAATCCAATAGCAATACTAGAATTTGAAGTGAGAGGACAAAAAAATTTACCTCAAACTATGAAGTGAGGTCAAGGAAAATATGGATTTAATCTTTATAAACAACTCAAGGTGCAACCTGAGGTGCATCTCACTGGTTAGGCACACACCACTTTTTCATCACATGAGGCTATAGCCTCACGAAACTTTGCATGTGCCGATCTTTGAGCATGCCTTAAAGGGCATAACCTATTGTGCAAATATAAACATGATTTGAAAGCGCTTTGGGTTTCCTTTGGTCGTTTTAAACATGGTCAATATATAGGCTTCTTGATAATTTATGAAAGGCCTTTTAGGGATCGATGGATACCAAAGCTTTAAAAAAAAGCATCACTTTCATCCACAAAACATATGACAAATAAAAGTTGTGAATTGAACGATGGTTTTTATGCTAAGCCACTACAATTCGATTCATCCGAAGACAAAGTCTTCTAAGCATTGAATTGGCATTCAACACCGCCATCCACAAGTCAACATCAACATCACTTTTTAGGTGTATATTTGTGATACATGCCATAGAGCCCTTTTGATCTAAAGTATTTAGTTAACACTGAGGATGATGGAGATGGTGAAGAATAGTGACAATCACATCAATTCATGAAAGGATTTGTAATATCCACAAGGAGGTAGAGAAAAAACTGAAGAAATCATCAGCAAAATACAATGCCCTTTTCAAGAGGATGATCTACTTTTTTTTGCATTAATGGAAGATTGGAAGAATTACTTGAAAGATGAAGGATGAAAGATTGAGTCCATCTACTATGGTCCATTTCAAATTTTACAGAAGATTTTTGAAAAAACATTATGCTTAGATCTGCCTTGCTACAATAGGATCAACTAAATTAGCAATGATGAGAATTTAAAACTATTTGATTTGCAAAATTTGGATGAAGAGGAGAATATAATGGTGCTTCCTATAGTTGAAGATATCAACACTAGACTTAAAAGGCACACTGAAAGAGAACTGCATTATGAACATGCAGAACACCTCAATGTGAGGTGGATCAAAGCAGACACCTTCAATATCATTAAAAAGGTAAGAGCTCCATGAAAAATCAAAATAGTAAATGAAATAATTAGACTAAGACTCTTCCAAAATCTAGTACGACAGGTAAACGCAAATGAAACCAAAAGGGGAAAGGGAAACCATGATCAAGGCAAATCTGTAGCTAACATTCAGTTGACAAGAACATAGAAGAAACCAATCATATTTGATCACTTAGGATGACAATAACCAGTGCACCAAGAAGCTGGTTGATCCCTTCGGGCCGAGCAAGTTGAACTAGAGAACAGGTACAATGGTTTGATTCAAACCAACTAGGGTGGATTTTTCTTTTTAATTGGATTCTAGGTTCTATTCCTAGATTTTTAGGTTTTTAACCAGGCATTTCCTAGTATTTAGGAGGTAGTTATCTATAATCTAAGATTGGTTGCCTTAGATTTCAAATTTTACAAAAATTTCTTCTCCTTGAATTTAGCAATTAGTTAAAATTTGAATTTTCCAACTGTCTTATAAACAGTAACATTTGTCCCACTAAAACTTAGATAAATTTCAAGTTGGCATTTTTAGATTTATTACTCTCTCTCCCTCATGTTTTCATCAGATGCATGATAGACCAGGAGCAAGACCAGCACTTTTATCCACTTTTTTCTCTCGCTTTTGATTAAAACCAAGAAACACCAAGCTAAGCAGTAGCCCCGCACAACTGAAGTTCATCTTAGGAGGGTTCTCAATTGGCTTAAATCTGGCCCAAAACCATGATTTGTTATGAGAACAGCACGTCTTAGTTAATTCAAGAGGAATCTGAGTGAGAATGAGAAAAGGAATCATCCAATAGCTTGCCCATAACTACCTACTCCAAGACTTCTAAATCATATAACCAACTTTTGTTTACTTGATTTTTATTGAGGGTTGGATCAGTAGAACGGCAAAAGGTTCCAGGGTTTTTTATGTTGCTGGCCTGCAGCAATTGGAAACTAAATTGAACAAAAAACTTCAGCCAAAACTATTAAAAGTTCACAAGAAAGAGCAACAAACTCGGTTTGATATATGTGCATTATGATTACAAAAGTTTGAAAAAATAAACCAAAACAAACACAAGAAAATGTCTATATCCATCGAAGCCAACCATCAGTTACCCTCCTAAATTAAACCTCACGAGTATTCCACTTATAATTCAGGCATAAACTCCTGTTATAAATTAGACAGAAAACAGTCTCATAATTAACACTGAAATCCTACAAACCCAAATTTGTAAATTTGTTCAAGATGATTTATCATCAGGTAAAATATTAAACATGATATCTAGCAAGAAAGGGCTATGTATACAATGAAGTAACAGAAGTTTCACAAAAAGCAACCTACCTCATTTTTCCCAGGCAAGATGGGCTTTCCATGAAGGAGTTCTGCAAAAATACAACCAACAGACCACATGTCTACAGCTGGACCATACTTTGTTGCTCCAAGCAGTAATTCTGGAGGCCTGCATTACAACCATCGAAAAAATGAAATGCGATCACTTGAGTAGACTAGTTCATGGACAAGTCGCATATTGCCATTGTAGTTGATATATTAAATGCTCTTTTTCAAATAACTACTGTAGTCAAAAGGAAATAAACAGGCAAGGCAGCAAAATAAACATAGAAAGTAGAAAGCTGATGAGGACATCGATAGACTTTTTCAACAAGTATATCAACGCAGGAGGCGCAGATCGATGGCCACGATCCATAGTCTTTATTTTGATGCTTAGTTCTATTTTGATATTATGTATTAGTTGATATTAATGATTGTGCCTTTTCTTTTATTTGTCTTGAGTAGTAGCCTCAGGGGCATGCACGTCATTGTATTTGTTTTCTTTAGGCCTATATATTATGGCCTCTTCTATTGTATGAGGGATATGGATGAATGGAAAAAAAAATTATTGATCTCTTTGTGAGTTCTAAAACTTCCCTAGATCTCTTTGTGAGTTCTTGAGGAGAGAGTATCGTGGATCTCTTTGTGAGTTCTAGTGGAGGTGGTGTTGAGGTTAGTGGCTTTACATTTTCCATTCCGCCTACACCTATTTCTTTCTTCTTCCCTATCAAGAAATCCTCACCCCACCAACTCCCTTGAAGAACCCGAGCCCCTCCCTCCTTGCCACCGGCCTCCTTGGGACGCCCAAGCCGCCGGCCACCTTCCCACGCACCGGCCGACCATCTGGTCACCGGCCTCCCATCACCCACCCGCCGGCCCCTTTTCCCCTAGCCTTCAAATTTGAAATTCAAATTTCGAATTTCGAATTTCAAATTCTTTCCATTTAGGGAAATCCAAATTAGGAAAGTTTCTATATTGAATCCAAAAATAAATCAAATTGGATTTAATTTTCTTCTTTCCTAATATTCATTACCTATTTGAAAACTCCCTTTCATCATTCCCCAATCCCCTCCCTCCTTCATGATGCCGCCGGCCCCCTTAATGGGCTTCCCCCATTAATTGCTCATTCACTCCCTCTCCCTTGTTTGAAATCCAAAATTGATTTCAAATAATTTTCCCCCCAATTTAACTTAAGCTGAAATTGATTTCAATTTTTATTCTAAACTCCTCTCCCTTCTCTCTCCATGCCGCCGACCCCTCCATGGCCTCATCCCATTAATTCCCCCCCATCAATGCATTAAATGCCATCTATTTGAAATCAAATTTCAAAGTATTTCCCTCCCAATCTTATCAAAATCTGATCTTAATTTCAGATTTTGATCAAACCACACCTCCTCCCCACCTCCTCTAGCCGTCCACCACCCTCTCCTCTCTTGGGCTTTCCTCCTCGTGTCCCTCATCTCCATGCTTACCGTGCATGGCCAATCCTGAGGTCGATCACGTTTTTGCGTACAACGAGCAAGGGAGATCGACATTTTCCTCTCCCCCTTCTACGAACCGGATTGAGAGTACGACGTCACCGTTGAACGCTACGTCAACCGAATCGTGTATTGTCTTGCCGGGACCATTGAACTTCAACGACCACGAACCCCGTGGTCCCTCATTGGACGCTCCGTGCCGCCTCCAACTCCGGCTAATTTCCCAACAACGACGTTCCTCGGCTCATCCTTCCTAGTGGTCACTTCATTTCTAGTGTGAAAAATCTTCCTCCGCTCAATCTAGATCCGTAGAAAGAGAGTAGATCCTCAAGATGAACATCTCATTATTAACTTTTGGATTTGTGTTATAAGCTTTTACATTACTTCGCCTTTGTATTTGATTGAGAGTGTCTTGGTTATTCTTCACGCATTTCTTTGCCTAAGCAAGTGGAAGACCGCGAATTCTTGTAACTTACTTTGAATTGATGCATAACTTTATAAAGGTTAACTTCTACTAAATTCTCTTGTTAATTTTTTGTAACTCCTAGCATGTTTTACATCAAAAGCAATATTATCATCATAATTATATGGAATAGTAACTGATGATGTGAGCATCTTACCTATACCACAAAGTTATTACACGATTAGTTAAGTTTCCATTGTGTTCACTAGAAAATGAGCGCGCAAGTCCAAAATCAGCAAGCTTTAGATTTCCCTCGTTATCAATCAGTAAATTAGAACCTGCAGCAGATCCAAAAAAATACAATGAGCAATTTATACATAATGTCATGCAATAATAATTTGTGCAACAAATGTGAATCATTACAACCTTTGATGTCACGATGAAGCACCTGGTTAACGTGACAATAATGTAGTCCAGTTAACAGCTGCCTCATGTAACACTACCATAATAAGAACAGAGGTTCAGTAAAATACCACGAACTAATACGATAAAATAAAACAACCACTAAAAGTTACCATACCTTTATTTGCGGTACAGAGAATCTCATACCCGGACGATCTGCCAAGCCAGTTAGATCATGATCCATATATTCAAAAACCATATAGATGCTTCCTTTGTATTTGTTCCCATCTAGACATCTCAACAAAATTTAATAATGTTAGCAAAATAATTTCTTCAAAATAATCCGAAACCATCAGCTAATTTCCACCAGTCCATAAGATAAGTTAATTGCTAATAATTATAAGATTCATAGGTATACTAATCAATAATATGCCATAGGACCCACCCGGCTTTCCTTGTTCATCTTTCTCTGGACCTGGAAACGTATAAAAATGTAAAATGTAGGAGAGCAAACTCAAACATCAGCCAAAAAGTAAAAACAATTCAGGATCGAACCTGGAGATGTCACAATCTCTTTCAGTTGGATGACATTCTGATGCTGCAGCTTCTTTAGGATTTTTATTTCTCGTATTGCAGTAATGGGGAACTGTAGAAAAAATATATTGCCATGAATATCTAAAATGCAATAGAGCCAAAAGCGAATAAAATTTTGTTCGCGCCTGCAGTGGAAGATAATGGAACCATACCCCTTCTCTTTCATTGTCCATCCTAATTTTCTTAAGCGCTACAATTTCTCCAGTCCTGATTTCTTTAGCCATGTACACTTGTCTGCAATTTCAGAAGCACCAAACCCCAGTATTAAGTATGAACCATGAGATTGGGCAATAAATGTTGGATAGGAAGTATAGACTTCCAATAACATCAGCAAACTATATAGACTTCCAATAACATCAGCAAACTAATATTAGTTTGGCAAAATAAATAAGTCTAAACCATCAATAATATTTCAATTCAAAATCTCTAAAAAATTCCAAGCTGAAGAGTGAAGAGCCTTTCTAAACAAATTCGAAAAGCATGAACATGTTCGCTGTCCGACTCCAAAATAATAGAATCAATTCTTTAAAAAACATAAAGTATTCAACCACTGCGAACTATTGCATACAGCAAATATAGGAACCGATCTTGAAGAATATATGTGCACATCTCTCCCAAAAGGCCAAAAAAGTTGACAATGTCCAGTCAAGTATGATGTCTTTATTCAATATTAATGAGTTGCTTTTTCCCAAAAAAACAAAAAAACAAAAGAGACACCGCCATCTGCAATATAAAATTTAACTCATAAGGGCAAAGCCACAATATCCATGCACAAACCCAGAACGCATAAACCTTTTATGGCATTTAGAAGAATATCTCCGCATCCAAATAGTAAACAAGAATAAAAAAGGGATGACGCAAAATGTTGGTGTTTTAATGCTTCTTAAATATGAGAGCAAAAGCTCAATAGAGAATAATCAAAATAGTAGATGAGCATAATAAAAAAAATAATGAAAAGCCAAGTAAAACCGATGCTTTCAAAGGTAACAATGACGAAAAATGAATGCATTCGCTATTAATTAAAAGTCAATTCAATGACTAGCCAATGGATAAAGAAATAAACATTTCTCATTCAAAACTGGGTGAAAAGTACAAGTGTACGAGAATTGAAAATGCTTTAAGATTATCCAACCAACCCATAAGTCCCTTCACCAATCTGCTCCAGTTTCTCAAAGCAATCCACACCACGTGAACCCCAAGAGGGGGATTCATCAAGGTTTAACTGCCCAGAAGCAGCTACCGCCATCCAATAGACTACCTAATAGACTTTCCAAGTTCTGCATATTCATCAATCAAATAAACTATCCATAAGAAACGAGGGAAGATATTAGTGTTGAAAAATAAGAAACAACATATCATAATAGCATAACTTTCGAAGCAAGTTTATGACTAAATGAAAATGGGAACAAATAGAACTTGTTCATCTAATCCTCCAAATTTAACAATATGTGAATGAACATAAGAGAAGAAAGGAGAGTTGCGGAAAAAAATTACTAATAAAACCAGTGGTCCAGTACAAATAGTACATCGCATGAAACATCTACGAGCCACCACAGCCACCACAGTAGAAATAGCAGTTACTACCTAATACATACACATGCATAGTGCATAATATAGACAAACTGAATAAAACTTATAGCAATTGTCAAGGGTTATGACCCTAATAAAGAAAAAATATATTAAATAAAAATGTTTGGCTACAAAAATTAGCCAAGATGTAGCTAAAAATTTAGGTTAAATCGGGCCATACAGTTTTTGAACCACATAATTCCTACTGCCTTCTTAAATCTTCTTTTCCTCCCATCATAGGTTAAATGCTGTATTTAGTAAATCCTGGAAAATGTAGAATTTAAGATATTTATGCCACTTCTCTTCATTGTGGCCCTTCTTCTCCTATATTTAAAGCCTAAACCTTCAAAAAAAAAATATATATATATATATATAAATGATGCAGGCAAAAATACATTTCCTTGGGTATTTAATGTTGGGCTAAAATTAGCTTGGCCCATTTCCTTTTTGTTGTTTGATGTTTGGATGGCTGTTAGGCGCCTAGTTGTTTGGTTCCTGATCCTGTTGTGCCTTCTTTTCCTTGGTTTCTATTGGGTTTCTTGGTTGTTCCGAGTCTGGCTGGCTGTTGGGTTGCTTGTCCGTTCGGTTCTTGAGCTGGTCGTGCCTTTTTTCCTAGGTTTTCCCTCTGTTTTGGTTGGCTGAGTTGGGCAACTGCTTTAAGTATTTGTTGGTTTCCTTTCCCTATTTATAAGGGCTGATGGCTGCTGTTGGAAGGGTGGTTGAACCTTATTTTGTCTCTAAAACCTGACGGTTTTCTTCCGAAGCTTGAGATCTTCTTCTTCCCTACTTATTTTTTCTTCTAAGTCTTCTACCAAGTTCTTATCTCCACAAGTTACCCTTCCATTGTATCCTTCCTCTTAAGTTTTTATAAGTTGTAGTGTGCCTTTGTTTTAATATTATTATTATCTTGTTTATATTTGTCTATGTTTTAAGAAAGGAAGGTTGTGTCTTTGCGCTATTATTTTGTTGCATCAATTTGGTATCAGAGCCCTTGGTTGTCGTTATATTCTTTCTTTCTTTTCTATAAAAATATGGATAATCAGCAAGCTGAATGGCAACGTATGTTTATGCAACAACTGGTTAACCTACAACAACAAATGGAAGTAATGACTAATACCCTGGCTACACTAAGTCCAAAAGGCAAACCTATTTTGAAATAAAATGCAGGATCTAATAAGGTGAAATCTATATTCCAACAAACAGATTCTAGTTGTCTGCTACACTCACTTTGGAAAACGCCTATTGATAAAGTTGGTTCTTCAATTAATCCTAATTCAGTTCATGATCTTGGTAGTAAGTTGACATAAATTCCTCCTGCGAAGCAACATCAAAAAAAAAAAGAAAAATGCAACTAGGTTATGCTCTTCAAAATGCTCAGTTTACTATTTATCCAATCAATGATATTGTGGATTATTTGATACTCAAACATTAGACAAAGTTGAAGTCGTGGATAGGTTGGTAGCGTGTGAGGAACAATGTATTTAAAAAAAGAGCGAGCCGCAAATACCGACTGACAAAGAGATGCATGACCATGAAAGGCACAATGGCGAAACTGTTATTCTTGAAAGTTGATCTGATGAAGCAACGATGCAGTATGTTGATCAACCTGTCTGCTGCAAAATGTTGCTGAATGAAGTAAACATGGAAGAAGAGAAGGTGAGGCCGCCAGAAGAACTGCAATTGGGAACAAAGGCCATGGAGGAAGCTGTTGATAAAGCCTTTATAGCTCATCAAAATATTAAAGAAAACATGCAGCTTATAGAGGATGCACAACTTGAATTGATGAATCTAGTTGCGTCAAGTAATGGTTTATCATCCATTATTTTTCTTGACAAGTATACTTTGGTTAGTAGTATTTTCTCAAAAAATGTTGAGCTTTTTGAAAGAGTTAGTTCAACCACATATCATGAAAAACCTTGTTTTGAAAAAAAACATTAAATTGTTAAAAAGATATTAACATGTACTGCTAAAAGCAAACTATTGTGTGAGACTTTGCCCCTTACTGTTCCTAATGATGATGTGGATATCTGTACAACCCAAGCAAAACATGGAGTGCACCAACGACTCTTGGTTGGATGGAATGGACGCCCCCCTGACTGACTGTTGAAGATGAGGAGTTGAAGCTTCATCATCCTGATATCTCTCAACATATGATTGAAGTGGTCTCATCAGGAGATGAGATTCTCCGACTAAGAATAATTGATGTAGGCAAAAAAAAATTTCCTTGGGTATTTAATGTTGGGATAAAATTGGCTTAATGGGCTTGGCCCATTTCCTTTTTGTTGTTTGGTGCTTGGATGGCTGTTGGGCGCCTGGCTGTTTGGTTCCTGATCCTGCCGTGTCTTTTTTCCTTGGTTTTTGTTGAGTTTCTTGGTTGTTCCGATTCTAGCTGGTTGTTGGGCTGCTTGTCCGTTCGGTTCTTGGGCTGGCCGTGCCTTTTTTCCTGGGTTTTCCCTCTATTTTGGTTGGCTGATTTGGCGGCAACTTTAAGTGTTTGTTGGTTTCCTTTCCCTATTTATAGGGGTTGATGGCTGCTGTTGGAAGGGTGGTTGAACCTTATTTTGTCTCTAAAACCTGAGGGTTTTCTTCCAAAGCTTGAGAATTTCTTCTTTCCTACTTACTTCTTCTTCTAAGTCTTCTACCTAGTTCTTCACTCCACAAGTTACTCTTCCATTGTATCCTTCTTCTTAAGTTTTTATAAGTTGTAGTGTGCCTTTGTTTTAATATTATTGTCATATTGTTTATGTTTGTCTATGTTTTAAGAAAGGAAAGTTGTGTCTTTGCGCTATTATTTTGTTGCATCAATAAAATTGTTTACTATGATATAACCAAAATAACCTTCTATCATGTCAAACAGTTTTCAGAAGTCAATCCAAGATTTATTGAATATAGATTACCAAATCTTGAATTAAATACTGCTTGTAGCCAAAGAATTGTCCCCTTTCGAATGATCATGAGGCCTATCTAATACACTAGAGGTTATGCTCCAGGCACGCCTAGGACATAACATTACCAGCAACCAGATAAAATGAAAACAAATAACTATTGCTATTGCTATAATTGTATAACATTAAAAGCCATAATAAAAAATACAGGATTTAATCAACTCAAAGTGAACATATTTGACAAATCTCACTGCGATGTTACCTGTTAAACGGTGAGGTGGGAATTATGCTCGGCTGCTGTAGGTGAGGATGGATGTCTGCTCCAGCAACTTTGATGGAAAAAGGAAGAAGCGACGCCAACTGAAGAAAATGAATTAACAAGGGATCTCAATGGGGTCGGAAGATCTTAGTAAGGCGGCTACTCACTGCAGCTACTGCATTGAACAAAGGAGGAGGATTGATCTCGGTGCTGATGATAAAGGAGACACGAGGAGGAGAAGGAAGGTGGCAGTGCGGAAGGAGAAATGGCCAATAGTAGGCAAGCAACACAACGCCGGGGCAGAAGAGGCGGAGGGGTCGGTGAGGGCTGAGAATTGAAAGAGCTAATGTTAGGGGCCTGTTAGGATGCAGGATTTACGCTGTTTGGTATCGGATTTGTTGCGGGATTTACGGTAAATCCTGCTAAACAGCAAAAATGGACACTTTAAATCTCACGCCGAATTAAATCCTCCGCTTCCCCCTTTTTGTCATAAATCCCATGTTTACTAAATCCTACGGTTCGGCGGTTTACGCGGATTTACGGGATTTGGTCAAAGAAGCTTGCGAAAGGGCAGAAATATGGTTACCGTTGCAGCCAGCGAGCTCCCGTCGTCGTCGAAGGAGGCGAAGGAAGAAAGTTATCTCTCGTGACTTCCGATCCGACAGGAAGGGTACGTCGTCGAAGGAAGAGAGAAGAAACTCGTTCGAAACTCCTCTACCATTGGAGAAGATAAAAAGCAAACCCTAAGGGGCTGTTCACAGGAATTATGCTAAATCCTGCCAAACGGGATGTGTGCGCCCCGTTAATCTCACGGCGGAGTAAATCCTCCGTTTCCTTCTTCTTGCCGTAAATCCCGGATTTACTAAATCCTGTAGTTCGGCGGATTTACGGGATTTGGCCGAAGAAGCGCGCGAAACGGAGAAAGTTACCTTCACAGCGAGCGAGCGAGCTCCCGTCGTTGCTTCCGATCAAAATGTTGTAATGTTCGATCCGACAGGAAGGAAAAGTCGTCCAAGGAGTGAAGTCGAACAGCAACGAATGACCCGAAGAAGCTACTCGTGCAATCTCTACAGCAACGACGACGAAAAAGAGAAGATAAAAAGCAAACCCTAGACGCCTCCAAGCTATTACTGATTAATTTAATTGATATAATTAAAATATTAATAATTAAGTAAACTAATTAAATAATTAATATTATAATTACTGCATACATTAAATATCTGATTTAAATTAATTAAATATTTAGTAATATAATTAGTAATTAAAAAATTAGGGATTTTTACATACCTAACACTTAAAACAACTCTATTTACCTATTAAACACCTAAACTTTTCTATTTACCTATATACCACCTGAAAACAATTATCTCATCAAAAATAACACTCCGTCTCTTCGCCGTCAACTCCAAATCGCTAAAGCGCTAAAGAGCGCGGGAATCACACAGTTCGTCTTCCATCCCGATCGTCTTCTCCAGCGACACAGACTTTCCTTCTCCCTCTATCGGTTTGAATCGCATAGCTTGCCAATACCGATCATCTTCTACAACAAACGTATTAGCCGGCGTCTTCTTTGGCCAGTTCCGACACATAATCGATGTTTGTCATCGTCTTCTCCAGCGACACAGACTTTCCTTCTCCCTCTATCGGTTTGAATCGCATAGCTTGCCAATACCGATCATCTTCTACAACAAACGTATTAGCCGGCGTCTTCTCTGGCCAGTTCCGACACATAATCGATGTTTGTCATTTTATTCTCCGACACAGAATCGCGGGAAAGCAGAGTTCGTCATTTCCTATCACTTGCATCTCTTCTTATATTTTATTCTCTGACATTGCTCTCATTTTTTATTCTCCAAATTTGCTCTATTACAGAACGCGTACCCACAAGCCATATTTACAGATAAAATCTGGACCTGTTTGAGCTGCTTGCTGTTTTGAGCCATTAAGTACTTTTTGGAACTATCTACTTGCTGTTTTGAGCCATAGATTCCTTATTAGCCAAAGTTTTCATTGTAATTTTGCTTGTTAAAGTTCTGTTATTGTTACAGATTTGTTAAAAAAACTTACATAAAAACTTCCGTGACTAAGGCTCGGAGAGTGGCGAATGGCCGGAGCGAAGGGAAGACGGAGCGAAGCGAAGACGACGAGCCGAACGTAGCAAACTTCTTGAAGACGGAGTTGTATACGGAGTGGTATAAATGATTTAAAATGACTAATTTAGGTGGTATATTAGTAAATAAATGAGTTTAGGTGTTAAATTTGTATTTTAAATAGTTTTAGGTGTTATGTATGTAAAAATCCCTTAAAATTAATATAATTAGCTTAATCAATATAATTTAAAATAGAACAATTAAATATATAATTTATAGTATAAATAATATTAAATAATTAATGAGTAGTAGAATTTTTAAGTGATTAATTAAAAAATTAACAAAAAAATTTTATAATTAAAACTAACTAAATAATACTTGAATAATTAATTAAAATATTAATATGATTAAATATAATTTCAAATAGAATAATTACTAAATATTATAATAAATATTAATTAAATTATTAATTAGTACTTAATATGTAATTAAAATTATTAACATATTAAATTTAATTTTAATAAGTATCTTATACTTAGTATGTAATTAAATTCATAACACATTAAATTTAATTTTCAAATGAACCAACCGCCATAAATCATGGATTACATTGTCAAACAACATATGATTTAAAAGGATTTAACAACTATTTTGCCAAATATTTTTCAGTATTTAACATACCGATGATTTATTAAATCCTAAATTTACAAAATTTACCAAGTCCCTACTTTTGACAAGGTTGTTTGGCAACTAGTAGGAATTATGACATTTAGGGGTTATTTAGCAGTGGGATTTATGCTAGGGGTGTTAATTTGGGTCAACGGGTTGGGATCATGTAGAAACCGACTTTACCTGATCGTAAACGGCTTGACACTAACCTGACCCGTTTTTGCAAACGGGTCAAGTTTGTCAACCTAGATCAGACCTGTATGGGTTACCAGGTTAACCCGACCTAACCCGTAACATGTTTGCAAAATACGAACCCAAAGGCATGTGGGGCGGACGTGGCACTGCAGCTGGCACGGCATGTGGGGCGAGGACCATACCAATGCGCGGGGAGAGGCCAACGCGCAAGTGCGACTACAACCTGCAGACGAGCATGTGAGGGCCAGCCACGGCGAGGTGAGGGCGAGACCAGTATGGGCGTTGCGAGTTAAAGGGCGAGACCAGCACAGGCTAGGCTTACGCAGATGCGACGCGAGTGTGAGGGCCAGCCGACGGTTTCGTGGATGATGCCAGGGCGAGACGTAGTCGGAGAGCTTACGCGACGTGGGTCAAACCCGGGTTGATTTTGGGTCGCCGAGTCAACCCAAACCCGACCCATATGGCAAAAGGATTGACGCGAACCCAAAGTTTTTTGAGTCAAGTTGGGGTCGGTTTTTGAGTTGGGTCAGATTTTGTCACCCCTAAATTATGCCCGATTTGAAAGGATTTACATTAAATCCTCCCAGACAGGATTTATGGCATTGTTAGAAGTTACGGTGGAATAAATCCTCCATCTCGTCCTTTTTGCGGTTAATCCTGAATTTAATAAATTCTACAATTCGACGGATTTGTCGTTTCATCATGCAGGAAGGGGGAGTGTGAGTGTTGGCGTACCTTCGGCATCCAGCTGCCAGACTTGTTCTCCTTGCAAGACGACTCCTGAAAGGTGTCGACAAACTCTCGCAGTCAGTAGGTTTTCAGCGCTATGAAGTTTTCAAGTAAATAGCTCTGAGCTGCTAACCTTATTTGGGATTTTGTAGGTTTAAGCAGTCGTTTCTTGTTCTTATTTTTTGCTATGTTGTTGATTCACAATGAACACACAGATCGATCTGGAAAGGGATTTGTAAGCATCGATGATTTCTTTGAACTCTATGGTGTTTTTCTTTATATAACCGCCTTAAATTATGGGTTACATTGCCAAATAGCTCCACAAGATTTAATAGATTTAACACTCATGTTGCCAATCAATTTTCAAAATTTAACTTTAGTAGGATTTACTAAATCTAGATTTTCATGATTTAGTAAATCCTATTCAAGTTAAATCCTACGTGAGTGTATGCTTTTTGCTAATGATATACTTCTTGTTGAAAGACTAGAGAGAGAATTCAAGGAAAACTTGAGTTTATAGATTTCAACCTTAGAGTCGAAAGGTTTTCATTTAAGTATATCTAAAAATGAATATATATATATATATATATATATATATATATATATACATATATATATATATATAATGTAATTTTAGTAATTATAGATCTAAGGATGGTTATAACGTTACAAGATCCAATGGAAGGATTAAATATCTAAACTTAAATTTTAACTCAACCATCATGCAAAATAAACAATAGCTAACTATAAAATCCAAATCAATAATAATAGTTCAAACATTATTACATTTTATTTCTAAAAACTTATATGTAATAATCGAGTTCACATAAAATTTATAAATTAAAAAAATTAAAACTATATTTCAAAATACCATAAAAACTTGGTCTCCCACTCCTATCAATTCTACTCCACATAGCATCTCCCTTTTCCTAAAATATCAGAGAAATAAGCTCAATTGAATTCCTCCATTAACCTACTACAAATATTAATATCCATTTAATTCACTAATAACAATTTATTTATATTTAAGAAATTAATAAAGAATAAATATAGTACTAGAAGAAAATGATTTCTTAGAGTTATAGTAGCATACTTAGTTTTAGAGTTATGACTTGTCCTTTCACAAAAATGCCAGAGATGTCATAGTACACTTGGTATCAAAACCTTGCTTACACTTAAACCTTCTTATTCCATCGTAGTTTGCATAGAGATTTTAGAATATATCAAAACTAGCTCAGAATATCATTTTTTTGTACTTGGTTTATTAAGTTATCAAAATATGCACTGCATGAATATAATATATATGTATTGATGCCTTCTTAGAACTATACTTTCACTTATAACTCTTAACCACTCACACCCACATACATCAAGTGGGGTCAGAACAAAACATAATAGAATTTGGTAACCTCTCACACCCATATTCAATAAGTGAGGTAAAAATCTCTCACACATCCACACAAGACATATAAGGCCAAAACATGACAAATAGGGCCCTTGTACCATTTTAGAGTATGCATTTATCACATTTTCGAGATCATAGCTTCACCAATCTCATGCCATGAGTAATATATTTTTAATGCTTCAATAGATATGATAACTTTAATATATGATTATGATTGTAATAACTCAAATATGTGAAATAAGTTTATTTGGAAAAATATGAAAATTCTAAAGTATAGCACTTTGGTGCTGATCTGGTGAGCGCTGCGAAGCTATGCCATGAACATTATATATATATACCCCACCGACTCCCTCACTTGGTTGCTTAGCCAAGAAGAAATTGAAATAGGGGAAGATGGAGGAGAGAGAAAGGTCATTGGATTATATTTGTCAATCATTCATGTTACAAATTTTATTCTATTCATTATAAGTAACTAATCTCTTCCTTCTATTTTTGATAATTTGTTTTCTATGAATTTTGTATCTCCTAAATATGCAAACATTGCATTATCTCCTTATTTCATAAGCTTTCATCGTGCAAGTTTGAATATGTTATTGATTTGATTATTCTGAACGATTTGATATGAATATATTGTATTTTAAATGACGTATTAAATGATATCATATACATGATATGATAACTCCATGTGATACCCTATTGATATATATGATTCACTAATTGGGAGTCATAAGAAGCTGTAGATTGATTAGGAAATATAAAGAGTCAGGGCGATTGATTCACGTGATTTAATGTGAGTTATAAAGAGTATATTAATTGAGAGTTATAAGAGGAGACTGATTGGGAGTCATAAGTGCAGTAGCAAGATAACTTTAAGATATACTCATTGAATATCTAAATAATAATATCGCTACTATTAAGAATATTGTATTAAGATTGTGATTAATACTAAAATGGTTTATTGTCAATAACACTATTTATCTTTATTGATCATGATACTAATATTATACTTGTATTAGTATTGCTGATTGTTATTGATATTGTAATTGATGATGTAATGGATTGAGATATGATGAACTGTAGAAGGATAAATAGATACAAATAATCAGTATAGATATTGATGCTTATATTTCTTTATATAATTTATAGTATATTATTCTCTTTTATCTTGTATTGATTTTAGTTGTAAGATTTTAGTTACTTGTTGGGTTATGTGTTCGTTACATGATTTTATATATTTTCAGGAAAAGATAAGGATCGTATGATATAATCATATTTCTTTTTTATGTTCATTGATAAACTATAGTTAAATGATTAAAATGAAGATAGATGTAATTCTTTCAATATAGATCCTGGAGTGTGACAATAATGATACATTAATTATCATAATTACCAACAATAAGCCACATTACATATATAAAAGCCTACAGATTAAACATTTCTCATTTCAATTATAATTTTAGAGGAATATTCAAAACATTATTTTAAAGATTTTATTTAACTATTATGAAAACTAGAAATACCTTATTTGTTGAATACAAATAGAAACTATTATAGATAAAATAAAATGTTGAAAATCTAATTTCTTATAATCAAAATATTCAAAAAAGTACACAATAATATATTAAAAGTTATATGGTGAAAACATCATAAAATAAAATAAAAAATCTTTTTATAAAATTGTTGGAATTGAAATTAGAGATAGGTATTTAGAAGTCTACCTCTTGCTCTACGAAATCCTCGACTAACCTGACGAACGATACCCGAGCTTCAGCCTTCAAAACCATCTTTCTTCTTCCTCTCACCTCTCTCTCTCTCTCTCTCTCTCTCTCTCTTCTCGCTTCCTTCTCAAGCATGGGGCTGAGGGGTGAGGTAAAATGGATTAAGACTATTTATATTAAAAAAACATTATTTTAGGTCCAACATTGTGGTGCTCACTTCCCCAGCACCTTTGCACTCAGATAAAAATATTTCAAATCCTCACAGATACTTCAAACTTTATAATAGAGCACCACGATAGCACCACCCAGCACCGCAACACTCTCTCAAATCCTTCTACTAAACAAGAGCTCAATGTTGCAATGTAGTTTCTCCCAACGTCAAGGTACTTCAAGAACATTTTTGGCAAGTTTAAACTCTACATCTCCATTCCAACTCTTACCATATTTAGGATTAATCAAGCACCATATGATTTATAATGAAGAACTAAATCAAGATTAAATGAAGATTCGTTCTTGATTAAGTTAATTACTTGAGTTTTGAGATGGTGATGTTATAGTGGGATTAGGACATTGGGTCATCAAATCAAGAGTGCACATTTCAGAAGTCTCTTGTCATGTCTTGTAATCTTATTTAAAAAAAAGAATTCTTTCATCATTTTAATTATAACAATTAGAGTTGAGTAACTTTCTTCGATAATGAAACACTAGCGAAAGCAATTTCTATTGATCAAAACATCAATTCAAACTATATTTATTGCTATAAAATTATATACAATACTCGGGAGTTATATAAATACAACAATCCATATGCCTACTCATGAGCAGAAAAGAATAACTAAGAGATAAAAAGGAATACTACAATAGTAAAACCTGAGGAATCTTGTAACTTACCAGACTTACACTCCCTTTGCATTTCCCTAACATGATATTAGTTAACAACATATAATGAGTTAAAAAACTCAACAGGTCACACAAATCCTACAACTGAACTAAAAGCAAGGTAAAGAAATAATATGCATGTAATAGTTTAGTTCATAACAATAAAAATCAATATGATCATGAATTTATGCAAAAATAATGAAATATATGTTTTAATAATAAAATCTATAAAATAGTAAACCAGTATGATACATAGCCAATAAAATAACGCAGTACGAAAATAGAAAATTTGTAAACTAGTAAACCTAGTATAAATGTCATTCATACATCGTAGCAAAGTTATTCTATCAATAATAAAATCATATATATTGGTAAAACTGAAGTATCTATAAAGGCAATCAGAATTCATAATATTGCAGTACTATCAAATCAGTATACACATGATATATAATCATTATATATCAATATCTTATATCATATGCTTAGTAATAAGAATCACTTGCCCAGTAACAGTAAATCGTTAAATAATGAATCAATAACGGAAATAATGACAGTAAATTAGTAGCAATATCAATATTAGTAAAATTAGTAATAATAATAGTAAACTACTAATGTAATAACGAATTAGTATAGTGACAACAAATCAGTAATGCATCAATAATTATACTAAATAAGTAAAGAGTTTTAGCTTAAGCGGTATTTTTTCTAGTAATCAGTAAATGAGTAAATCAATAATTATTAGCTCAGTAAACAGAGACATCACTCTTTACTCATTATGATAGAAATCATCTTTTTATAAATCCCAATCAATAATCATATGAATTCATAGAGGAAAACATAAAGCTATAATATTTAAAAGAAAGCTTGTTGGTTCACCATCCTATACAAGTGAGGCGGTCCCAAACCAACATCAGTAAATAGTTCGTCTTTACTTGTTTTCATATATATATATTACTACCAAAAGAAATCGCAATCAACAATTACTTAATTATATGCTCGTATTCATTCTCAATGTTTGTTTTAACAGTATGCTTATATTAAAATATCAAAATTACTATTATGTAAAATTGTACAAAATTTCATTTTATTTAGTGAAGTTATAAAATCAATCAGTCAAAATGTTTAGACCAATCAGTACTACAACATTAAAAAGTTACATTGTATAAATTCATTAATTCAGAGATAATGTAATAAAAATATTTTGGGAGAAATCCAATGGTCGAATCAAAATATTTGAAAACAAAAATGAGAAGTAAGTCGCCAACAATGATATGAGAGAATCGGTGACTAAAAACCCAACTTTCTCTTTCCTCTCTTCTCCTTTCCCTTTCTCTTCTTTCCTACCATGGCAAATCACGACTGAGTAAGGTGAGGGAGTGAGGGAATGAAGCAAATTGCATTTTAATATATTCCAAAAGTCATTTGAGTGCATGGAAATGTGGCACCAAACGAAACTAGCACCGCTACGATGTATGATGAATCCACAATAACTGTACAATAGAACCTTCAATGCCGCGACAACAAATTCTAGTGTCACAACTCCACAGGCATAACACCGCAGCTCCCGTAGGCATAGCGCCGCAACACCCACAAGTAGTGCCACAACACACACAAATAAAACGCCGCAGAGCTCATGTTCAGACAAAAGCTCAGAATATAATTTTAAATTTATTTTAATAATTATCAAGTTGTTACATCTCGGGCTATTGTTCAAAGTAACGGTGAAGTAAATGGGTATATTATCAATATAATTCAAGTTGGATGGTTGAAGTGAAGTGGAGGAATGCATTGGGTCTGTTGTGTGATAGAAAAGCATCTCTCAAACTTAATGAAAATTTTTTTTTAAGATGGTGGTGAGACCTACAATCTTTATGACACAAAATGTTAGCCATTAAAAGAGAAAATATAAAAATAAATTAAGTGTTGCAAAGATAAGGATGCTTAAGAGTATAAGTGGCTTTACAGTTTGAGATAGAATGTGAAATAAGCATGTACGTGAAAAGATTAGGTAGCTCCATTGTCAAACAAAATTAGAGTGTCAACTTAGATGATTTGGCCTCATAAAACATCGGCCTTGCGATGACCCAATTGAGAGAGAGTTGATGTATTAATCCCGACCAATATTAATAAAAGTACAGATAGATCTAAGAAGACTTAATTAGAAAATATTATAAATATTTTTTATTAGCTTAAATAAGAAATTAATTGTTAATACGACGCAATGAAGAAAAATTAATTAATACGACGCAATGGAGGAAAAAATTCATGTAACCGACCTTACATAATTAAAAGTTTGAAGTTATTGTTGTTGTAAGTTTTATATCTTAATTTAACTTCATAATATATTTATTCATTTAGAATAGATAAGACTGATAAGTATATCTTGTCCTTAAAAACAAATTTTCCTTCAAAAAAAAGATGAACAGTTAAAAAAATTTAACGGGGTTTCAATGGAGCTTTCTGTTTAGGAAAATTATCTACTCAAGAAAACGAATTATTAGTATATAAATTTAAAAAAAATATATGTAATATAACCATTTAAAAAGATGATTAGCAATTTTTACTCATTTATTTAAGGGGAGGTTCTAAGGAGTAAAATTAATAATAAAAAAATAATACTCTGATTTAGAATTAGAGCTCTCTACTTATGATAAGCATTAAAATATAAGTAATTATCTATCTTTCATTCATTAAATATTTATATATATATATATATATATTGAATAAATACTCATAAAGTTTTACTTTTACATCATTTTTCCTTGCACAAATTTTTTTTTTTGAAATACCAATATAAGATCTTCCAGAATTACAAATTTAAACTACTAATAAGCTTCTCAAACACCACATCCTCCATCTCGCAATACAAGCAAATCCATCCCCCCATCAGAGTATGCAAGCTCAACATTAACTTAGTTTCCACCAGAATTTTCTCCCAATAAAAAACTACTACAAATATATAGCCTTTCATAAGGCCTTACAAACCTTGCAATGCCGCAGGACTTAGCTGCAGAAGTTGGCTCGCCGGAAAGAGAGAACAAACTTATCAGAAACCTTACAGCACACATGCAGTAATACATAGAGTAAGGATCTTCTTTGCTTTGCTTTGCCACCACCAGCAAAACAAATAATGTTATATATGGTTGGGGTTGCTTGCAGTCTACTCAAACAGTATAGGCTTGTTTGATAGTGTCTATGTCCAGGCCTTTGAGCCGCACAACAGATTCCACATGGCCTTTCAGTGTGTGAAGCTCTCTCAACCTGAAGGCAATGTAATAGTAATAAGAATGAGAGTAAGGCTTCGTTTGGGACGGCTTTCTTACTGCTTCTTAAAGCAGCGTTCTAGTATAAAAATTAAATTTTTTGTACTAAAAAATTGCTTTAAGAAGCAACAAGAAAGCCGTCCCAAACTACGGCTACAATTGAATGATTAGAAAGGGTTTTATATGATTGGATGATATCAGCTATGTAAGATGTTGGTTATTTGGTTCATTGACATACTTAAATAATACTTTTATGAATGATGTGTAAGTCTTAGGTTTTGTTTGGGACGGCTTTCTTACCGCTTCTTAAAACGACTTTATATTTCAAAAATTAAAATTTTAATACTAAAAAGCTGCTTTAAGAAGCAGTAAGAAAGCCAACCCAAACGAAGCCTTAGTTTGATGACTGCTAGATATGAGTCTGATTTATTGATGTCTATATACAAAATACTTACATTGTTTGATTAAAATAATATTGAACAAAATATATTGCATTTCATGGATAAAACTGTTATCTGAATTACATTGAGATGTGCATGCCTTTGTGATATGAAGATTTAAATTCGTGTCATAAAGACTGCCACTACAAATTAAGGAAGAAGGTTGTAATCCTCAAATCCTGCCCAAAGGCCACATTGATGGTACATCAAGCACTGACTGAGATGAGCTGAGCACTTCTATGTGAAAAAACAATAAACTCATCCCTTAACATGCAATCTTAACACTATTTTTCGCTTGATAAATAAGGAAAGATATATAAAGATTAATGATTTAGTTGTCTCCATTATGATCTAAAGCTCAATGACTCAATTCATAAAAAGAGGCTCTCAATAATTTTGAGATAAGGTTGCAAACTTTAACAACTTTTCAGACCTCACATTAAAATGAGGTCTTACTCATTGAGGGTCCTTTTGAAGCAGCTTTTTCATAGTTTTATTTTTCAAAAAAACTGTGAAAAAATTTGGTTATAATATTGTTATTGTTTTTGAAAATTTTCTATGATGAAAAGTAGCATTTCACAACAAAACCAACTGAAATGGATAGTTGTAAGAAAATTATCTGATTTTGAAAATTTTATAATAATAAGCTGCTTTCAAAAAATTTGTTTTTACCTCGATGATTTTGCAACTTTGGCTTTCTTAGAGACGGCTTTCTTATTACTTTCTGAAGCAGTTTTTTAGTACAAGAACTTTTTAGAAAGCAGCTTTTTAGTACAAGAATTTTTTAACTAAAAATTCTTGTACTAAAAAACTGCTTCAAAAAGAAATAAAAAAGCCATCCCAAACAAAGCCTATATTTACAAACTCTGAGGACGCCATTTTATGTGAAAAATCAATAAAGTCTGGACTTACCGAGCAATCTCAGCTCGTCTTTTGGCCTCTTCTGCCATTTGATTTAGATCAGTGAAACGGCTCCTATCAGTTGTGAACATTTTGGAATCTGGAGGTTGAAGACCATGAAGTGTTCTCTGAGCATGTGCCCACTTGAGCTCCCTTGCCTCCTTGCCAAAATCCTTTTGCCTTGTGAATGCAATCTGCAGAGATAAACAGTACAATAAATCAAATGTTTGTATCCTCCATTATAAGGATTGTGAGCCCTCAGTGTAGAAACTATTTACTCTCTGTTCAATGACAAGATCCCATGCTCTCCCACTTAAAGCATAGCGAGTTATGAACTTGATAATGTCAAGCGGGAAGTAGAAGATGAGATTATAGAGCCAAATAACACCAGCCCATCCCCAACCAATCCCTTCGA
This sequence comes from Dendrobium nobile, assembly GCA_022539455.1. Taxonomy (NCBI): domain Eukaryota; kingdom Viridiplantae; phylum Streptophyta; class Magnoliopsida; order Asparagales; family Orchidaceae; genus Dendrobium; species Dendrobium nobile. Next base: position 9,482,833 of record CM039729.1, read on the forward strand.
TCGCAGCAAATCCCCAGCTAGCATATACAGCAATCAAAGTAGCAATCTGCGAGTATATATGGTAGTTAAAAATGATTGCAATTTAGAAAAATGGAAAAAAAAAATAAATTTTAATGATGTATAACATAAAAAATACCAGCTGGGCAACAAAGAAAGCAGCCAAAAGCAGTAGACCAGGTCTCTCCATAAACGACCAACTGCGTGATCTTGTCACAAATATGAGAGCCTGGCTTATTGTACTAACTTGCAGGTAGACTGCAGATGCTAACTTCTTGAAATCATCCTGATTTGTTTTCTCCAGGCTTTCAACGTGAAATATTCGCTTAAAAAGGTTAAAATACAGAAAATATGAGAGCATGTGTGAGTACCAAGGTTTTAAAATTCTATTTCAGCAGCATTGTAAAAGTTCTAGAATCCATAAATTCAATATGGATTTCAATTTAATCTACGTAGAGAATCAAACTGATAAACCCAAAAATTAGTTAAATTAGTTAGTTTTGGATCGATTTCAATCAAAGATGAAATGAAACAAAAATCCATGGTAAGTGTTTCGATATGGAACTTATTTTTTGCCTTATGAAGTATAGCATAGACTCAAATTCTGAGTCAATTCTTCCAATTAGATTGTGATGGTCGTTTAAAAAATGAGCGCAAGTCTTTTTTTTTAATGCAGGGCATTCAATGTTTATAAGTTATTTCATTCCTCGTTTAAAATTGCATAATATGAGGCATGCCTTGAGGTCTGCCTCAGTACAATTCCAATGAAAAACGCTCTCGAGTTTTTTTTTTATGAGGTTTGTACCTAAGCTTAGTTGAGGCCCATCTTGAGGCGCACCTCACCTCATTAGCGTGAGGTTTACGCCTCACCTTATTTTTATATATATTTTAATTAAAACTTACATAAATGCTAAAGTAAAGCCCCGAACAAATCACACATTCATGCAACCCCAAGTCGCAACAACTTCCTATCTACTGCCTCAACCTCCAGCCCGCAACCTTCATCACAGCCACCACGATCGTAGACGTCGTCAATAATCACTTGAAAGCTGCATGCCATCACCTCCTCCTCTACTAAAAATTTTGGAGTATTAATTGATTTTTATGTTGATATAAAGTATTTATGAAAGAGGAAAATGACTGAAGTAAATGAAGAAGAAACATATTTAAAGGCATTGAACTCCATAGGATGAGAAAGGGGATAAACCAATTTGTTATGATGATGATTCAAATAAATACCCCCTCAGTGATGAGGGTTACAAATGATTTTTGAGTTGTTGCAAACTATTTCAATATTTTTTAGAAATTAAACGTGCATGAGTAGGGAAATGTATGACTTGAATACAACGAGAAATGTGCAATGGCTATTGTATTGACACTTAGGTGCATTGTTAAATAAACAAGAGTTCCCATATCATAGACGGATGTGGGCAAAGACGTAAGTCCATGAAATTAGAATTAGGATAGGAACTTGAAATATACATCCTCTTACAAGCAAATTAATGGAATTAGTAGATATTATGATTCATACGAAGATAAACATTCTATGCATTCAAGAAACTAAATGGGTTGGAGAGATGGCCAAGGAGATTTATAGTTTATGATTTAAACTATAGTATTTTGGTAGGACTCGTACTAGAAATGATGTAGGAATAATTATAAATAAGAGATTGAAGGATAATATTATAGAAATTAATAGAATTGAAGGTAAAATTATAGCTTTAAAAATTATTTTTGATGTTCATATTATTAATATTATAAGTGTTTATGCTCCTCAAGTATATTTGGATATATATTCAAAATTCAAATTTTGAAATGACTTAGAAGAATTAATACAAATGATCTCTTAAAGAAAATTTTTATGCTTTTTGCAAGAGGATCTACCATGGTGTATGCTTTTTGCTGATGACATTCTTTTTGCTAATAAGACTAGAGAGGAAGTTGAAGGAAAACATGAGGTCAACCTTAGAGTCTAAAGATTTTCATTTTAGTAAATCTAAAATCGAATACATTGAGTGTAATTTAGTAGCAATAGATCTAGTGGGGGGAGGGGGGATTGAGACTTCGGGTGATCAAGTCATTAATAAGAGTACATATTTTAGATATCTTGGGTCTATTGTTTAAAGTGATGGTGAAATAGATTGGGATATTATCAGTAGAATTCAAGTTGGATGGTTGAAGTGGAGGAATGCATCGGGCCTATTGGGTGATAGAAAAGTACCCTCAAACTTAAGGGGAAATTATACAAGATGGTGGTGAGACATGCAATGTTTTATATGACATAATATTGGTTATTAAAAGAGAAGCATAAAACTAAATTAAGTGTTGCAAAGATGAGGATGCTCAGGTGGATGAGTGGCTTCACTCTTGGAGAAAGAATGTGTAACGAATATATACATGAAAAGGTCGGAGTAGCTCCAATGGCGGATAAGATTAGAGAGAGTTGCCTTAGATGGTTTGGATACATAAAATGTCAGCCTTTCGATGACCCGATTAGGAGAGTAGATGTATTAGATTTGACCTATTTTAAGAAAAGTAGAGGTAGACCTAAACAGATTTGGTTATAAAATATTAGAAAAGACCTTTTTTATTAGATTTAAATGACAATTTGACTCTTAACAAAACAAAATTGAAAAATAGATTCATGTAGCCGACCCATGTAATGGGATAAAGGGTTGATGTTGTTTTTGTTGTTGTTGCTGCTCTTGATAATTGAATAATGTCTCAAAAAATTGCAATAGCATATACTGAGACATCCAATATTTCTTAGTTATTTCATGAAGAGCTTATTTCATGAAGAGCATTTTGGAGATTTTAATGTATTTTTTTGGGGACAATGTCTCTTTGTTAGATATGAGAGATTAGGACAAAACCATCATGATCAAATCATAATGTAATTTGCAATGCAACAACATGACGTAACAATAAAATGAGCAAATATATCATAAAATTCATGGTATGTTTTGTGAATTGGTCTTTTTATTTTCTACTCTCTCTCTTCTTTTTTTTTTTTGCTCTTTATAATTAAATTGTCTGAAAAAATTCCACTAGCGCACTATGGAATAAAGTAAATCAAGCTACAATGATGTTCTGTTTCAATCAAGGGATTAAAAACATATAAATTAAGTAGATTAATAAAAAAAGTAGAATCTCAAGTGTAATGGCTCAGCATTTCAGTAACATACTGGAAAAAAGTCAGTTTTGTATGCAGCCCAGAAGAAAATGACTGTCATCACGGCCAAGTAACTTCCAAGGATGATTCCAGTTGTAAAAATTTCTGCAAGCTTCCAACTGTCAGGAAGAGGAGAGGGCTTAACCCTATCCTTTGATATCGTCATAATGGTGCCTGGCAAATGATGTAGAAGGGCAAAATGATAATACGAAGAAGCTACATCTATAAAGATAATAAATAAAAGATAAATATAACGCAGTTAAAAATAACGAAGCTAGAAAGAAACTACATACCATCATTCAAGATGGCAATGATAAGGACCATAAATGGGGGGAAATCGAACTTCCAAATGAGGGCAAGCAGCATGAAACCAAGCTGTTCAAATCGGAAATTAGCAAACAATAAGCAATGTCATTTAAAATTACAAAATTTTTAAGTGCTGAAGGATTATCCAAATCATAGGCATAGCTAAAACAGACAAAATGTCTAGCGTAGACCATTTAAAATGCACATGTTCATTGCATGAGCCTAAAGAAGGGGGACAAGTAAATGGCATAAGTACACTTAGCAGTTAGCAAGCTTGATGGTTGATTCATGAGTTCCAACTAAAAATTCATCCCTCTCCCCAGCTCTAACCTCCCCCGACACTCTTTTTAGGGAGGATGAAACAAAGCGGGATGGGCATTGGGAGAAACACACTAGCAGTATAAGAGGTGATGCTTCATCTCGGCTAGAATTGTAGTTCTCATAGGTCTCATGATTGACCAAGTTTCAAAGCGCTTTACTCCTACAATCCCTCAAGTGTTGAGTAAGCTTGGGGGGCATGATCTTTGATGAAGCTGAAAAGTGCCCGTTCTAAGGGAAGCGATGGGCCCTCATGTAAGGGAAAGATTACTATAACAAAATAGACTTTTAGTACCATATCAAATAGCTAAAAGAAATATATTTGTATAGAAATACCAACTGGTTTACTCTCACCTATAGGTTAAAATTTTGGAGTTCCAACCCCCCCAGAGTTTTTCATATCAACTATTACATCAAATAGCTAAAAAAATATTTTACTGTAAAAATACTAAGAAGTTGGCGATCTCTCACAGGCTTAAGCTTTTGGGTTGAAAATGAGTTTAACCATTGATATAAAGGGGCCCCAATTTGATCCCTCTTTGGTTTATCTTCCTTAGCTACTCTAACAATAAAAACATAATTAAATTAACTAGCAAGAATATCACAATTAAACCAATGCATCACCATGTTGCATGAGGTGTTAAACATATTATCATGATATAATCCATACTCAATGAGGAATCTTGAGCATGCCACCTCAACTATAACTATTGAAATCTGCAGCCAAAATTCAGTAATACTTAATTAACCTTAGATGGCATGATCTTAAGAAGAAATCATAACTATAAACCCCATCATCTGCTCTTTCTACAGGGAGATGCAATTAAAATCACTCCAATTTACCAAGAGAAAAATAACAGTGAAAAAAACATACCACAATACGTATTGTGATTGACACGGCATAAATCTGCAAATAAAATAAGTCAGACTCGAACAATTTAACCAAAAACGTCTTTAAAAACATGGAAACACAAAAAAAACCAAAGAAACTCACTGTATAATTTTTCATCCTCTGAAAAATAGCACGGCTAGTTAGGACAGCACTGATGATGACACTCAAACCAGGTTCAGTTAGAACAATATCAGAAGCACTTCGAGCTGCATCAGTTGCATCAGCCACTGCTATTCCTATATCAGCCTTCTTCAAAGCTGGAGCATCATTAACTCCATCTCCAGTCATACCACATATATGCTTCTTTGCTTGTAATCGTTTAACAATCTCATATTTATGCTCTGAAAATTGGCTAGACAAGTGTCAATATTGGTAAGTACCAACAAGCCTTTCCTAGGTAAGAAAATTACTGAAAATTTCCACAATATTTTAGAAGCAACAAATATACCTGGAAACACACCAGCAAAACCATCAGCCTTTTCTATCAGTTCATCAACAGGCAAAGCAGCAATGGACTCATCCTTGGCATTGCCCAACAAAGCAGATGAGGGATACATATTGGTTCCCATACCCAATCGTCGACCAGTTTCCTTGGCTATAGCCAACTGGTCCCCTGATTCAAATTTTAAAAGCATAAAACCATCAAATTCACCAGTAGTACTTTAAGATAGCAAAACTAAATAAATTACCCTAACAAATTAACCATGAAACATGCTCATGCCAACCTATAGAATTCACATGATTTTGTTCAGCTTAATTACACTGGAACATAAACATGCCTAAGGAGAGCTAATGATAAAGTCAAACAAGCTAACCTCCTTGTCAGGGTTGCCAATATACTATATTATGCTTCAAGTTAACTAAGTTTTCGTTTGGAACAACTTTCTTACTGCTTTCTAAAATAGTTTTTTAGTTAAAAACTGTTTAATTCAAGAAATTTATTGCACTAGAAAGTTGGTTTAGAAAGCAGCAAAAAATTGTCTCAAACAAAACCTCAGTTTGATAAAAAAGCAAAATTTTAAAAGAAAACCCCTTTCCTAATCATTTTATAGAAAGCATCTCCTATAAAAATAAATTTAAAAGGGGCCCAAGTCACACTTAAATTATTTTTTTAAATTATTATTTTTTACAATGCATCGTTTATGCTTTTTTATGAAATAAGATATCCATATACTAGTAGCCAACCCCATGTAGTGGGATAAAGGCTGGATATTGATATTGTTGTTACTGTAGATATTCATATACTATAAGATGTATGCATATGCATAAAATTTTGATTTAAATATAAATAAATGAACACAGTATTTATATTTTGAGTTGATCAAGAGACAACTCAATCCAATCTAATGTTGTTTTGAAATAGACTCAAAGATTGGACCAATTCGACCTGTTTAGCCCAATCAAGCCTAATCTCAGCCAAAAATAATTTATTATTTTAAGTTAGACTCATCCTTATACACATAGCATTAAAATGCAATAAATAAATAAAATGCAATAAAATAAAGAAGATTAGTTGATGGATTAATTGATGACTTAGAGCTAAGAATCCTCAATTCTTTTGGATGAAAACATATTACACATCATATTAGTAGTATAAAACACTAACTATTGAGTCGTTTTGCATTATTTGTTACAAGTTTGCTGACACCATCAAACTAATTAATCAAAATTGCATCCCTTTACTGATGACCAAAATGCATTGCTAAGATGCAAGCTCAGTTTAAAAGCAATGCGGATTGATCCCCAAAAGTAAACAAACAAAAGCACCTACGGGAGAATTGCAAACCTCACAGATAAAATATGCTTATATGAGTCTAAAAATGAATATAAGTGAATGCTAGGCATTTATTCCAGAAATAACCAGATCAAAACCAACGAGATCTTATTAGGATGATATGATCCCTGGCTTCCCGTCCTGTAAATGAGGTTGTAGAGCCATAAAAGAGTGGAATTTCTCTTGTTCTTGAATGAATGAAGGTTAGAGACAACTGTGAGGGTTCAACAGGGAACCAAGGCATCCAAAATGTTGCAGAAACAGTTATGTGGTAGGGACTCTGAGCCTCAAAAGTACAGCGGGTTTTTTTTTTAATAATTAGTTTGGCCGGTTGCAAGAAGGCGGTCGGGAATGGAGAGAGTGGAAAATGGGAAAGGGGATGGATACATAGCCAACAGGGTTGCCTGAGCAACTCCCACTGGTCATGACTGTTCAGCAAATTCCAAATAGGTATGAATTATTTCATAGAAAAAAAAAAACCTGTGATCATTTTGACATTAACACCCAAGTTGAGTGCCCTGCGAATAGTATCTGCACTGTCATGCCTAGGAGGGTCAAAAAGCGGCAACAAACCAATGAACTGCCATGGACCACCTGGACTCTCTTTCCTCCCTTCAGGAATTTCCTGCACAGTAAGCAGCCAACAGAAATTGGAACATCAAGAAGATGTGAGAAACGGAGATTAATAGTTGAATAAAATATATACAACAACAACAACAACAAGCCTTTATCCCACTACGTAGGGTCGGCTACATGAATCCTTTTTCTCCATTCTGTCCTATTAAAGGTCAAATTCTCGTTTAAATCTAATAAAGAAAGGTCATTTCTAATATTTTCTAACCAAGTCTTTTTAGGTCAGCCTCTACCTTTCTTAACATAAGTCAAATCTAATACATCTACTCTCCTAACTGGGTCATTGGAAGGCTGCCGTTTTATGTGACCAAACCATCTAAGGCGACTCTCTCTAATCTTATCTTCTACTGGAGCTACTCCAACCTTTTCACGTATATGCTCATTTCGTATCCTATCTCTAAGGGTAAAGCCACTCATCCACCCGAGCATCCTCATCTCTGCCACACTTAGCTTAGTATTATGCTTCTCTTTTAATGGCCAACATTCCGCACCATAAAGCATTGCAGGCCTCACTACCATCTTATAGAATTTTCCCTTAAGTTTGAAGGGTACTTTTCTATCACACAACAAGCCCGATGCATTTCTCCACTTCAACCATCCAACTTGAATTCTGTTGATAATATCTCCATCTATTTCACCATCATTCTGAACAATAGATCCAAGATATGTAAAACGCGTACTCTTATTAATGACTTGATCGCCCAAAGTCACAATCCCCTCACTAGGTCTATTACTACTAAATAGCTCCTGCATACATATCTTTAATGATTTGAATATAAGCATTATTAACTCCTTTCTTTTCAAGACTCCAAAGCACTTCTATTGGAACTTTATCATATGCTTTTTCTAAATCAATAAATATCATATGTAGATCCTCCTTATTTTCTTTATATTTCTCCATCAAACCTCTTAATATATGTATGGCTTCCATAGTCGACCTACCCGGCATGAATCCAATTTGATTTTGAGAAACATTAGTATCACGCCGCAACCTATGCTCCATAACTCGCTCCCATAGTTTTAAAGTATGACACATTAACTTAATTCCTCTATAATTCGCACAATCTTGTGCATCACCTTTATTCTTAAAAATAGGAATTAACACACTCATTCTCCACTCATCTGGCATCTTTTTAGTCTTCAAAATAGTATTAAAAGTTTAGTAAGTCAAGAAATTCCTTCATCTCCTAAGCATTTCCACACCTCTATTGGAATATCATCAGGTCCAACAGCTTTTCTGCCCTTCATTTTCTTTAAAGTCTCTCTAACTTCGGTTTTATTAATACGCCGATAAAAACAAAAATTTTATTTTCATTTAGGGTGCTAAGATCACTATAGTCAATCTTATTTTCACAATTTTCATTAAAAAGTTTAGCAAAATATCTCATCCACCTTTGTTGAATATCATCTTCTAAGAAAAGTATTTTTTGATCTTCATCCTTAATACACTTCACTTGAACTAAATCCTTACTACTCCTATCTCTTTGTTTGGCTAACTTATACATATATCTTTCTCCCTCCTTAGTATCTAATATATTATATAAATCACTAAAAGCTAAGGTCTTTGCATAGTATATTGCTTTTTTAGATTCCTTACGAGCCTCTTTATATCTTTCCCAATTATCAGAATTTTTAAAATTAAACCAATTTTTATAACAAATTTTCTTATTCTTAATATTTTCTTGCACATTTGGATTCCACCACCAACTATTTTTACTATTAGGAGCTTTTCCCTTTGAAACTCCAAGCACATCTTTTACAATATTCTTAATATCACTAGTCACTTTCCCACATAACATTAGCATCCTCATGCACAGAAAAAACCTTAAGATCTAAAATCTTACTCGCAAAAATATTTTTGTTAATATTCTTTAAATGCTCCCATCTAATCCTAGAATATCATTTTACTTTATTATTTATTATCTGCCCCTTTATCTTAAAGTCCAAAACTAATAATCGATGTGATGAGGACATCGTCAGCATTTTTTGACACGTGTACCATCAGGAGACGCCAGAGATCGACGACTACGATCATGAATTTTATTTTGAGTCATTTCATGTAATAGTTTATGTTATTTTCAATTTTTTCCGCTTTTGCCCTTATGTGTATTTGGTCGCTATTGTAGACCAAGAGGCATTTTAGTCTTTTATTTTATTTGTCATTTGAAGGCCTATATATGGCCCTTTTCTTATGTAATAGTTAGTTTTTTTATGAATGAAAATTTGCCTCTTATGTTCTCTTTGTGAGTTCAACCCTCCTCGATCTCTTAGTGAGTTCGTCGGAGAAGATAGATCTCTTTGTGAGTTCTAGATTTTTCGCCAAACTATTTTGTCTTCGAGAGTTCTAAATTTTCGCCAAGTTATTTTCGTGGAGATCCGGATTGAAGAAAATTGAGGTGAGTGGATTTTTAGCAAATCAAATCCCTTGAAATTCCCCTCCTCCCTTCCCCTCACCCCTTGCCGCCGCCTCCCCTTGAGCCGCCCAGGCCGCCGGCCTACAAACCCCCACCCGCCGGCCAACAGCCGGCTAGCAGCCCGCCGGCCACCCTTTAGACCCCCTTGCCGCCGGCCCCCTCTAGCTCCCCCCTTTGAATTTTGAATTCCCCTTCTTAATGACTTTCCTAATTAAGCCATATTAATTTGGAAAATTAATTAAGAGGAGTTACACATATTTGAAATTCAAATTCAAATTCCCTCTTACTTTCATTTGAATTTGGGAGTTACTTATGATAATTAATTAAGAGGAGTTACACATGTTTGAAATTTAAATTCAAATTCCCTCTTATTTTCATTTGAATTTGGGAGTTACTTATGATATAATTAATTCTGAAATTAAATGACAGATTTTATTATGCTTAATTAACTCCTTGTGGTCCCCACTCATTTAAATTCTCAAGCCTCCTCACCACTATACATGGCCGGCCCCTCTCTCCTCTCTCTCCCCCATTAAGTCTCTTTTATCCACCTCACCAATCTTCATTAATTGGTATCTCATTATGGATCCAATTAATTAAGATCCCAAACTTACTTCTCTCCTAATCACCTTAATAACTCCACAAATTCAGCCCAACTCTTCTCCCCATTTCCACCCCTCTCGCTCCTTGGATTAATTTGAAATTCAAATTAAATCCCTCTCCTAAACCACTAAAATCTGAATTTTATTTCAGATTTCCTGCATTTGCCTCTTAGCCCCCACCATAGCCGACTCCCCCCATCTTCTCCTCTTTTGCTTCAACAAGTGGTCGGCTCAAGGACTCAAGAAGAGAGTTCTCCACATCAATGGACGGCCGATCCCGACTTCGACCACGGCTTCGTCTTTGAAGATCAAGGAAGAATGGATAAGACGTTGGATGCTCACTAGTCATCCCATTGACTACCCGCCACCGGCTACCACTCCAACGGACTACACTTTGTGCGCCATTTGTCTCCTAGTAGCATCGCTCGGTTGCTCTCAATCTTCCTTCATTAAAAGTGCCACCACCAAGGTGAAAAGTTCTATTTGTTAATTATGGATTATTGTTTCTCCCCATTACATTACTCTCTAATCTTATGTTGTCAATTTGATCTTGTCTCGTTAATCTAGTTGTAACCGCATGCCTTACTTAATTTCGACTTGATAATTCTGAAAACCTAACTTGGGTAAGCATTAATTCTATAACTAGCAAAGCTTTAAAAGTCTTATATTAAAATCCCCAAGCAGTTCTTGTTTCCATGCATTACGTTTCACATCACGATGTTAGGTACATAAATTTTCACTCGGAATAACTTTACAATCTTTGCAATCTAAACGATCTTATAAGAAAATAGTCAATCTGGGTTGTACTATATCTATTTTTATAAGTGATGAGATGCTCATTCCTTTTCTTAAATAAGGTATTAGCAATTGAAAAATCATAAGCTAAACAAAAATATAATATGGTCTTGCCACATTCATTTGTTGTTCCAAAACCATAGCCACCATGAATGTTTTTAAAATCATCTACCTCTCTACCAACATATCCATTTAAATCTCCTCCAATAAGAACTCTTTCTTCTAGAGGTATCTTTTGTAATAATTTTTTTAATTCATTCCAAAAATTTAATTTAGAACTCATATCCAAACCTACTTAAGGAGCATAAGCACTTATAATATTAACAATTTTATCATCAACAATAATTTTTAAAATTATAATTCTATCTCCAATCATATTAATTTTTATAACATTATCCTTCAAACTCTTATCTATAATAACACCTACATGATTTCTAGTACGACTCCTACCCGAATACCAAAGTTTAAATCCTAAACTATCAATTTCCTTAGTCTTCTCTCCAACCCATTTAGTTTCCTGAATGCACAAAAAATTTATCTTCCTGTGAATCATAATATCTATTAATTCCATTAATTTTCTTGTAAGGGAACCTATATTCCAAGTTCATATCCTAATTTTAGTTTCATGGACTAGCTTCTATGCCCACATCCGTCCTTGATGTGGGAATGATGGGGACATCAGATTTCGACACGTGTACCATAGTCGGAGACGCAGATTGACGGCTACGATCCAGAGTCTTTATCTTTGATTTATTTGCATTATGAGTGTATTTTATTTTATTTTCCTAGTTTGCCCCTGCGGGCATTGTTTTACTTATGTAGTCCCGAGGGCATTTCTGTCTTTTCAGTTATGGTTATTTTGGGCCTCTTTATATGAGGTCTCATGCATTGTAATAGTTAGTTTTTTATGAATGAAATTTTCTTTGTGATCTCTTAGTGAGCTCTTGAGTGAAACTCCCCAAGATCTCTTAGTGAGTTCTTGAGGGAAGAGTTCTTTGATTCTCCTAGTGAAAGATCCTCCTCCCTCCACGATTCTCCTACCTCCATCTCCCTCCTCAGGTTTTTCCCAAGACCCGCCGCCCAGTCCCTGCAGCCTTCCCTCAGTTTTCACCATCCAACCCCTATCCGATTCCCCCCTACCAGCCTACTGCCGGCTGAACCAACTGCCAGCCCGACGTCCCCCTCCCCTCCGCCCCCCACCTGGTTCCACAGCCGACTGTAATCCCGTCCAGGCCGACAGCCCTCCTGTCGGCACTCCCAGCTGCCCAGCTCTGCCGCCGGCCCTTCCCCCCATCCTCTGCGAATTTCAAATCTCCTGGCATAATTGACTTTCCTAAAATAGCATCTATCTATTTAGGAAATCATTCATTGGGATTTAATTCACATTTGAATTTCAAACCTCTTTTCCCTCTATTAATCCCCTAAACCTGAAACGTTCCTTAATTAAAATCAATCTAAATTTAAACAAATCAGATTGCTTTTAATTTAGTTAATCCCTTGGGCCCCACCCATCTAAATACCGAGCCCCTCTCTCTCCTTTGCGGCCGGTTATATTACCCCTATTGTTTCTCTTTCTATTTGCCACATCATCACCCCTTAAATGCCTCCTAAATACCTTCCCCCTATTAACGTGATTTCAGTTTTTCTTTCAGATTTTATCTCAGATGTCAAATCTGAAATTGAAAATCGATTTCTTCCCCTCCTCTAATTAGAATCTGAACAATAGTTCAGCTTTCTTCCCCCCCCCCCCCACACACACACACTAATTAACGTCTCCTTTCTTCCCCACCTCCACCTCCCCAAGACCGGCCACCTCTTTTTCCCCTTCTTGGGCACCTTCAACCCAGAGCGAGGATGCATGGCGGATCCCGAACTTGAAGGCGGACTCGTGTTTGACGTTTACGGGGACATTCACATTCTCCGATCCCCATTCTTCGACGAGGGATTTGACCACGACGACGACACCGTGGGAGCTTATTTGGATCGGATACTCCCCACTCTTGTGTACGTCGTCGACAGACAATTTGCGGACTACGAGTGGATCATTGACGGACGACCTACCACGCCTCCTCCACGTCCGAAGTCTTCCTCTCCATCGCTACGGATCGTTGGCGTCGTCTACCTTGGAGTGGTTTCATTCATTGCGTGGTTCTTCTTCCTCCGATAACCCTAGGCATAGAAGAGTGATTATAAGCCTCAAGGTGAGACGATTACTTTGTTAACCGCCGGATTCTAGTTGGCTTCTCATTGTCATTACTTTAATTGAAGTTGTTATTTTATAAACCTTGCTAATTTAGTTGTGACAACTTGTCTAAACTTGGTTAAAAGCTAAGATCTTTTTGAAGTATCAATTGTGAGAATCATCAAGATTTTAATTTCATTATTTTAACGAACTTCTATTAATTTTCTAAGATTCAATTCCTGGTTTCACATCAGGGAACCCTTGCCTATTTAACACTGCTCCCGGGCGCCGGTGCAGCAGCCCTTGCACACTTGTCACTGTATTCAGGCCATACAGCGCGTCGCTTCCAGGGGACGCCCTAGCATTAACACAATTTTTTAAAGGATTCATGTTATTATTATTCGACAAATTTTACGCTGGCTGTCGACTACCTAACACAACCCTCCACTTTTCTCATAACATATATGATGAGAGAAAAAAAGGAAAATAAACAGGAGTTTCACCTGGTATGCCACTGCAAGCGATCGAAGCCCGCGTTCTGCAAATTTGTCGATCACTGCATGAACCCTTTGTTCTATGTCTGACTTGTTGTGTGCAAGATGCAATATCTAAAGGCCAAACAATATGAAAATTTAAGACCGCATTGCTGAAAAATAACAAAAGTGTGAACTATCATGAAATAAAAATAGACCTAAGTAACACTACAATGTTACCTGTTCAGGAGCGCCTTTGCTGACCCGATGAAGTTTTCCTTCATTATCAATGTAAGTTAAAGCAGTTCTCTTATCGGTCGGATTGAATGGCAAAAAATGAACTTCTTGGATATCAGATCTCGCCTTTAAGCATTGAGAGAAATTTTTACAAACATGGATGGCTACAGAGAAGACAGAACCAAAGACAATGTAGAAATTTACCTCTTTGGGGTCTGCAAGACTTCCAACAATAGCAGTATCAATAGCATCTTGATTTTCAATTCTTGAGGCCCTTGCCGCCATTAGGATGACTGTATCTCGAGTTACACCTTTGGTAAAAACCTGTATAAGTGTGATTAAGCATACAACAAATACAAAACGGATTCAGAAAAAAGTAAGAGCAAACTAGCCAGAACATAAGGTCCATACAAAAAAAGATTTACAATGTAAGATTCTTAAATCTGACCTCAATTAGGCTCTTGTCAACGGTTAGCTTGTTCAAAGTAAGAGTCCCAGTTTTGTCACTACAAAGCACATCCATGCCAGCCATTTCTTCAATAGCAGTCATTCTCTTGGTGATTGCTCCCTGAACGCAATTTTTTTTAAAGATGGGAGAAAAGTATAATAATACAGTTTCAAGTCACTAATATAGAGAAAAACAAAATAATGCATTTTCAAGTCAGAACCATGAAAATCATGCAATATTTGTTCGCTAATAACCTTATAAAAACTCAAAAGCAAAGCATGTGTAATCTTATTGTTTTTTCAGCTCTAAATTATGCAATGTTTAAATTAATAGATGAATTCTAGTCAACCTGTTGTGATAAACGATGAGAACCGATTGCCATTGTAACTGACAAGACTGTGGGCATGGCTATAGGAATTCCTCCAATGAGAAGAACAAGAAGATTGTCAATTCCGGGACGATAGGACCGCCGTTGGATTGGGTACATGACAATTATCTCAGCAAACATCCCGACAACAATTGAGCATATACAGAAATTTCCAATGGCTGTCAACACCTGCTCAACAAATAAAGTTCAGCAACCAAAAAAAAAAAAAACTGCAAAAATTAATGAAGTAGCGTAAAAGGTTAAATGAATTAACAAGTTAGAAACAGAACATTAGAAACTTTTAAATGATTAATGCTTCCCCAACCCGCCCATCCCAAACTATCCATGGCCAACCAAAATTGTTTGGCCCATCAGATTGCAGTCTTGGTCCTCCAAGTTTTTTAGTTTCATATTGGTCAACCAACAATCTCAGCCGAGCACAGATTAAGGTGAGTTTCGGGCTTTTCCACTTACCTTTTGGAAGTGACCAACTTGGCTTGTACTGTCGACAAGATGTGCAGCCTTGCCAAAAAAGGTGTGAACACCAGTAGCGATGACTACAGCTTCAATCTCTCCTTGCTTGCATGTGGAACCAGAATATACACCATCACCAGGACCCTTGGTTACAGGCAGGGACTCACCAGTAAGGGCGGACTACAATTTGATCAAGAAATTGAAGGAAAAGACCAGTGAGAGAATTAGCAAATTAGAACAATTCATAATTAAACTTGGGAAAATAAAAAAGTATCAAGGTAGGAACCTGATCAATTTTCAGTGGATCACCATCAAGGAGCCGGGCATCAGCAGGAATGATATCTCCAAGCTTGATGCTGATAATATCTCCGGGCACTAATATGGCAGCGTCCTCCTCACTCCATTTTCCATCCCTAAGCACCTATCCGTAACAAAACCCCAAAGTTAAAGCTAATAAACAAAACATTTATTGCTACTTCAAGTTACCATCAAAATTATCGAGACAAACTTATATTTCCTAAAGTTTCACAAGTTGAGACAAATATAAACAAACTAAAAAAAATCAGAAACTAGGATGAAAACCAGCAGCATTGCTAATGCAGAAACCTTTGCTTTTGGTGCAAGGCGTGCCATGAGCGCCGCAGCAGCATTGCCTGCATTGCTTTCCTCAATGAAACTGATGGTTGAGTTGATCAGAAGCAAGGTTATGATTCCCACAAAGTCTTGCCAATCTGGAGGCTTCCCCTGTTCAGCAGAAACTATTTTTGGTGAAAAGGAATCAGGCAAATAAATCTTGACATCAAACATAACCGATTATATATTTATTTGATTGATCCTAATGCTACTAAAAAATGTTTATATAAAGACTAGAGAAAAGTGCAATAAAGAAAGTACAATAAAGAAGAATACTCTCCATAATTAGAATATATTATAATAATAAATACTATAGATTCCTAATAAATATTAGGCATAGGTGGTAACTAGTAATACTATTACAATAACATTATAATTCTTATAACTTAAAAAACCCCTCCCAAATTCACAATGAGACAGCTAGAAACATTGAGAGGTTGCATAGTGCATGAAGAATCAAAATATCTAAGCCAAGGGACAGGAACAGATCAATAGGGCAATGATCCGAGCAGGCAGCATAATAGGAGTTGGGAAAAGTTTCCATCCAAGCATCATTATGATAGGAAACACTTGTAGATATCAAGTATTTCCTATCAATCTTCGGAAAACAACGAGATTTCTCCACAAATATCCACACAAAACCACGAAAACAGTAAAAAATTTGTATTATTTGATGAAATAGAAAAGAAAAATAGCAAGATACAGTTGATCCTCAAGTCGAGAGGAGGATCAATCTCTCCCAAATTTCTAGACGCAGCTAGAGCCCAAAGAAAACCAAAATCTAGGAGATCTCAAATTTCAACCAAATTCAAGATGCCCTAACCCTAGGAAAACAAACTATTTAATGCATACAATTCAAAAGGAAATCTCTAAACAATCCCTACATTCAATTTCCCTCCTAAAATTTCTCAAAAAAACTTCCCAAACTGCTTTGCGTTGCTCTACGCATCTGATCGGGTGTACAGAAGGTGGAAGCTTTCCGCCTCTGTTAGCACCTGGGGGTCGGTCCCGTGTGGACCGGCTGGACTGGTCCAATGGACCGGTTTAACACATTAACTAGAGCACGGTACAATTTTATATGTATTGGATTGTATGTTCTTTGATTGAACCAAGTGAAGGCATTTCCAAGCGATGCGAGTTCTTACAGATGAGAATAAAAATTTGCCGAGTTAAAATTAAAGAGCCTATTTAGGAGTAGGGCATTTCTCCCGATCTTATCAAATGCAAACCTACAATAATTAAAATCACTCATGACAATCCAAGGAAAATTAGATTGAGGAGTGACCGACCTCAAATTTTTTCAAAGCTTTTTTCTTTCCTCGGAAGTATTTGAAGCATAGATAACAGATAGCTGAAAAAGCATGCTAGACCCAAAAATAATTGAACCAGAGATCATCTGAGATGATATAAAAAAGGGGGTGTAATTCACCTTAGTAGAGGACCACTTCACCCGGAACCTTCCCGAATTTGAGAAATGAAAGTTGCGATAGCTTTCTTCTGAATCAAACGGCAGGTGCGAGTTGGCAAACCAACGGTCATAAAGGGAAGAAATGTGAATCCTATTTTCTAATACACAGAAATGTCTAAATCAAAGGCTTGCAAGAGGCGCTTTTTGCTAGGCTGCAAAATCCCCTAATGTTCCACACTTCAATAGTCAAATTAATTATTAGGATTTGGATGATGGAGGGTAGGGGGTCTTCCTAGCTTGTTTACCCCTAGTGGGTTTAGTTTATTGGGCCGAATTAGTTGTTGAATAGTAAGGCTGAGGGGCCTTGGAGGGAGGGTCAACAGTAGGCGGCTGAAGGTTTTCTGCCGGTTTTTGCTGTAAGGCCTCAAATTTGTTTGCAGAAGTAACTCCTGAAGGAGCTTGGGAAACGGGGCTAGCAGGGAAAAAAGAAGGCGGGATTTCATCTGTGGGGGAATTAAAATTTGGAATGATGTGACTGGTTATTTGGGAAGGCACCGTAATGATTGGAGTGCGATTAGAGGAGATACTAGTGGAGGTAGCTGGGCGGGATGCCGGGGGGGGGGGGGTAGATGTGGAGGCAACTTCTGCTTGAGTATTTGTTAGATATTGGTCCTAAATTTAAGTTTGTAGCTTGTTGTGTAACTTATTGTATAGCATTAGTGCATACATATATATGTATATATATGTATATATATATATATATATATATATATATATATATATATATATATATATATATATATATATATGCTTTATAGGTTGTAATAGGCATGGTCAAACAATAAAGAATTAGTTTGCTGCTCTCCATTCTCCCTTCCCTCTCTCCCTCTCCTCTCCCAAGAAAAGAAGAGGGAGTGCTTATTCCTCTCAAGTAAGATCTAACATCGGGCATCAGAGCCTGGTGGATACAACCAAGCTAAGTGGAGGTGGAGCCGTGGAGGAGGTTTTCTTGTCCAAAGAAAATAATTCTAAACAGAGGGAGACGCTCGATTTGCGTCTGAGAGCTGGACTGGAGGCCATTTGATCATACTGAACGGAGCAGAGGCTCCGTGAAGGTTCATCGGAGCTATAGCATGTCGGAGTAGGCAGGAGGGAACGAACGCGGACTGGAGGAGAATCACGCGTGGATTGGGCATGAGGACTGGTCGCAGACGAAGCGGATGTTCTCCGATTAGCGAGGTAAAGCGGACTGTAGGTGCTAGCCGGCGTCGGGCTCGTTCGTGTGGAATCAAGCAGGTTAGACAAAGTCTGATCAAGAGGTGTTCGTGCTGGGCTATTTGCATAAGGGACGGTCAGAAAAGAGCTTCTGCTGGCAAAAACGGGGGGATTTTGATGTGGGCTATTTAAGTGGGAAATACATTGTGCAAGAACCTCGAATTGTAGACGCCTCGAGCTTCTTGCAATCGATCTTGGATTTCAAATATATGAGAAGTGTCGGATGTGAGAAAAGAAGCCAGAGGTGGTATGCTTACGGAAGTCAGAACGAAAGCTAATCGACAATCGTAGAGATTTCAATTGCCAAAAGAAGATAAAGCTTGTTCGTGTGAAGATCTCAGAAGAAAACAAAGAAGGCAAGATAGTTGTTGCAAATTTCAATGAAGCATGGTGTGCTAGGTGGATCAGTTGAAGAAGACGGGTATGGAAGCTAATTAGTGGATCGGGTGGAGGTGCTAGTGCGGAGGCAGGGAGCCTGGTCGCAAGATTGGGCACGAGATTGTTAGAAGCATGATTAAAATATCTGATTAGATCTTTTTGAGGTGGAGTTTTGGACTTCAGGTGGAGTTCGGGAAACATTAAGGTAGATTCGACCTGTTCTTGAGGAGCAGTGCCGGGAGTGCGGGGCGCCTGGAGGTGCGAGGTCGTGCGGTGCACGTGCGGTGCACGAGGAGGTTGCACAGGAGTGAAGGGCACTAGTGGATGATACGTACGACACTGGCCGGACGCGACAGTGTAGGGTGTGGGATTGAGATGAGCAGGGCGCAAAGCTCGGTGCGCGGGTGGATACACGCAGGATGTGGTCGGAGTCAAACCGCATAAGTGCAAGGCGTGAGAGTGGAGTTGGAAGCTTAGGGCGCATGCACAAGGCGCAAGGTGCTGGTGGATGCATAGGGCGCGAAAGCGAGGCACATAGGGTGCTCGGGAATTGACTGCATGGAACGCAGTGCGACATGAAAAGATCTACCAAGAGGTGGAGCTAAAGCTCGTGAAGTAGGAAACTCAAGAGATGGTGGAGCAGTTCTTGAGAAAATTATTAACCGTATGGTTAACACTATTGGCGGGGAAGATCGGCGGGGTTGCTCTTTGTGAAAATTAGTTATCTTTTTGGTGTGTAAATCTAGGACCAATGTAGAGAATTGTTAGACATTGGTCCTAGATTTAGGTTTGAAGCTTGTTATGTAGCTTGTTGTATAGCATTAGTGTCTATATATAGAGGCTTTATAGGTTGTAATAGGCATGATCAAGCAATAAAGAATTAGTTTGATGCTCTCCCTTCTCCCTCCCCTCTCTCCCTCCTCTCCCAAGAAAAGAAAAGGAAGTGCTTCTTCCTCTCAAGTAAGATCTAACAGTATTAAAGGCTGCTAAAGGTTAAACAAAACGGTGAGATAAAAATACCCAACATTATGTTTGGTGAGATTTAAGTTAACTCTTACTTAAATCTTGCCAAAAATAGGAAATCAAACAGCCCCTTAAAGTCCCACAATTTTATTTGGCAGGGTTTAAGTTAAATCTTTCTTAAATTTTACCTAAAATAGCAAGCCAAACAGCCCCTATATAAGCACTGTCAAAACGCACCCCACAAATGTAATGCTTTCATATTTTTTCAAAAAAAAAAAAATCATTAACTAAAACATATTTTATATCTGCAAGTGACAAAATGAGCTCCATGAAGAAAACAATTGTCTCACCCCTCCATTAGCAAGAGCAATGGCCATGATAGCAGCGGCCTCCATAACCCAAGAAAGAGGGTTCCACATAAATCCAAGGAACTTGAGAATCCTGCTCTCCTGTTAAAGAAAAAAAATCTGCAAACAATATAACACACAAAATCAAGAAAAAAAGAGATGTTTCCATGGAAACCTCCTTCTCCTCGAGCTTGTTCGGGCCGAAAATGACAAGCCGCTCCTCTGCCGAGTTGCTGCTGAGCCCTTCCTGGCTGCATCTCAGTTGCTCAAACACCTCTTCAATAGGTATATTTTCCTGCAGATTCCAATAAAATCTCGCAAAAATAAACAAAAATCCACCACCAAAACTCAAATAAAAAACAATACAACAAAAACTGCATCTCAAACCAAATCGACGGCCTCCTTGAGGACTGCATCAAGTGTCATTGCGCTCTCCCCCATCTCCTTCTCCTCCTTCCCTTCCTGCCTCCAAACTCTATGCCGCCGCTTCTATTAAAGATGCTTTTAGCCTAGTACGGAATACCAGCAGTGGAATTACACGCAGGCTGCACAAAGATAAAAGAAGTTTTTTTGGCTTTACCTTTTGCTTTTAAGGTGTGTTTCTTTTTCCCAAAAAAAAAAAAACAAACAATTTGAAAACAAAAGGTAAAGCCGAAAAAGCTTCCTTTCTCCTTTTATGCACCAAAACCAGACATAAAAAGAGTGAGAGAGTGAGAGGTTGAGGCACCTGCACGAGCTGTCACGCCAAACCCTTCTAAACAGATCGATCAAAGAGAGCGGAGAGCAAGATGTGCATGTAACTAGGGTTTCGTAAAGTGTGTTAGACACAGAGTTCACAGTAGAAAGAAACCGTGATAGAGAGAGAGAGACGCAGTAGGAGAGCAGAGCAACCAGCACCACCTCCCGCAAAAGCAGGCATGTACTGACGGGTACACCTTCCATCTTCATTATTATCCTCATTTATTACAAATTCCGTTTTTAATCTACATTTTACACACAACCCCTCGTATTTTCTTAAATTATTCTTATATTTTTTCTAAATTTTGTATTCTTCTGGCTGTTATGCCAAATGTGTTGTTTATACACGTGTCTTACGCAGAGCGAACCTACACGAGATACGGACTTCCGGTGTACTCAGCGGATCTCGCACTTCAAAATGCTCCAGCCGTTCACACTGTTGGATCACAAACCAACGGACAAGATTCTCTCGTGAAGATCTCGTCCACGATCCTATCGCTTGTCGGTGCATAAAGCTAAAACCCAGGGCCTTGTTACGGTGTTAGGGAGAGTGTGTAGTTGAGTTTAGGAATGCAAATCAGTCGAGTCGATTTAGAATTAGGTTTAATTTGAGCTTGACTTGTGAGCCAAATATAGAGCTAGAACTCGAATAAAGCTCAAAAGTTGAGCTTGAGTTCGACTAACCAAGGAAGACTAGCTCGTTGAGCGGCTCAATTCCGCATTTGGCACGTAGTTATGTGTTTGGCGTGTAGTTTCTACTACGTCCATCGTTTGCCCAATCACCTCTAGTTCCGTCGTTTGCGCACTATTCTGCATCGGCAAACAGTGTCGCGTGGCCCCCATTTTCCATTCGGCGTCGGCAAATTGTGCCACGTGGCAGGTATCCACCTTTTGCATGCAGTTCCTCTGTTCGCACGCGAGGCTCCGCTGCTCCGCCTTCCTCCTCTGCTACGAGCCTCTCAACGAGTAATCGAGTTGTGCGGACAAATGTTCAAACTCGAGTTAAATAAGCCCAACGAGCTCGAAAATTCTGTTCGAACTAGACTCACGAGCTCGTAAATGAATCGACTCGAGTTGGCTCGTGAGTAAGCTTGGCTCGGTTTCACCCCTAGTGAGTTCAAACAAAATAAGGTAAGATTATTCTATTATTTTCATTGAAAGAATTTATGTTAATAATTTAATTTTCTATTCGAATAAATATAGTATAAGTAAAATTGACTCAGCTCCAATAATTTATTACTATAGATAATCCTATTAGAATGAAATAATTAATAAAAAAAGGTTAACATGATGATTAGAGAGATTACTACATCTAACCTTCATAGGTGATATTAAAAATTAATAATATTTTTAGTTAAAATTATAAATATGTATTAATAAATAAATAATATATACTTTTATTATAATAAAATCATATTTTAATAGATAATATTAGAGGTCTATTTGAGATGATTATAATAATTTGTAAAAAAAATTATAAAATTGATGTGGTAAATTATTTTTTTAGAATGCTATTGCAAATATTATAAATGTATATTTTCTATAAAATTTAAAAATTATGTATTAAGGCAATCATCATATATTAACCAATGATTTGAAAATCGGATCGGACCGGCCGGTCCGACCGGTTCAACTGTGAACCGGTCCAAAGGCCGGTTCGGTTCAACCTGAAAACCGGCTTAGCATCAAACCGGCCGATTTTGTCCAAAACCGCCGGTTCAACCGGTGAACCGGCGAACCGGTCACGGTTCTCTTAAACCGGCCAGTTCAAGTTTTGTATTTTTTAATATTTAAATTTTAAATAACTTATTTTTAAATATTAAAAAATATTTGTAATTTAATTTCAAATTTGAAATGCTTAATTTTAAATTAAAAATTCCAAATAAGCATTTAATGAAGTTTTATCTCTTTTCATGATGTACTACACCTTTCTAGCTCAAAAACCAATATATGGTAAAAGCTTCACCAAGGGAAAGTCTCCCAAGTGATGCGGGACTAAAAAACCTAAAGCTCCTATGTCTTTCTTCTTAACTTTTAAGTTTAAAACATACACTATTCATTTTTAAATAAATTTTTTAAATAATATTTTTATGATGAAAATCATGAAATAATATTTATTTTTAATTAATAATACAAAATAAATTATATTCATCATTTATTTTTTTTATGTACCATAAATATTAATTAATTTATTTATTATTTATAATAAATGATTTAATTTAACCTCAATAATTTATAAATGTAAAATAATAATATGAATCTAATATATAAATTTTAAATATAAATTATATATAAATATATAACATAAATTAAGGATTATTTATATTAAACTTATTAATTCATTTGTAAGTTAATTTTTGTTAAATTTAAATTAAATTTAAAGATTGAATATGTTTAAATTTAAAATTATATAAGATATTAGTAATGTGTGAATTAAATTTATTTTTTAATAAAAAAGTTATATTATTATATGATTTTTATATCATCTAAATTGTATTTATTACGTCATCCGGTTCAACCCTGATTCGACCGGTCGAACCGTGAACCGCTCTCTCTACCGGTTTATCGTCCGGTCCGATTTTCACAACCTTGATATTAACAACTTTGATGCAAAATTCTAATTTCTCATAATTTTAAAAAAATAATAAAAGTAATAATCAAATAGAATTATGATTATAATAAAATTATAACTATTAATATGCTTTTTATTATTACTTATTTGATTTACTATGAAAAAATTATTTATTTACAATTTTTTTCTATTAAAAACAAGATTTTAGCTATTAAGAGTTTGGCAGAATAGAGGAAAGATTTATATGGGTGGTAGACATATAATATTAATATTTTAGATGTTAATTATATAAATAGTATGAAATAAAATGATATATATGTAAATCTCTCTAAAATAATATTAATTGCTTTTGGAGTTTTCGGTGTTAAAGGCACATGCTTTTTCTATAGGTTGAGCTCAGACTTTTTTCGGATGGTCAATATGGGCCACGTGGGTGGGTTTAGACGGCGATCCAACAAAGCTGCTAGAAAATTTTAGAGTAATGCTATAATTATTGGAAGTTTATAAGAATTAATTAAGTCTTCGTTTGGGACGACATTCTTTCTGCTTCTTAAAACAGTTTTCTATTACAAAAATTAAAAATTGTACTAAAAAGTTGTTTTAAGAAGCAGTAAAAAAGCCGTCCCAAACCAAGCCTAAATCTCAAATAATAATATTTATTTAATTAAGAAAATATTGATACACTCATAAGATATTTATGAGTTTTTAATGTAAATATTTTGAATATTTATGGAAAAGTGGACTGTTGGAAACATAAAGTTTTTTAGTATTTCAAATTTAGTTGGCAGTAATTTTTAATTTTTGTTAGTATTTTTTAAGATATTTAATTCAATTAAGTTTTTTTTTGAACGGGTGTATCTATCAGCTGTCATTCCAAATAAAGAGTTTGATGGCTTAATTAATCTCTCGACTGAACCTAACTAAACCGTCCACCTGCATTGGGTCCACAATTACTTTGCCCCAATGAAAAGGCGACACACATATCATATATATAAGATTCAAATTAAGGACATCTCAGTTGATAGCTAAAGCTCATAATAAACAAATAAATGTGACGACTTTATTATATTTTTTAAAACTGTTTTTTCAATATATAACTTTAATTTTGTATTAGAAATTTGTTTTAAAAAATAATAATAAATTCATCCCAAGCACAGCTAAGTTTAGCTGTGATAATTAATTATTGTTAGCGATAATTGAGGTGGAATTAAGTACGGAATAGCAAGCACGGTCAAGTACTTCACTATTTACCCAAAAAAAAAAGTACTTCACTATTTTCTTCCCACCTGTCCTATCTAAGGGAAGAAAGAGACGGATATTCGGCAGGTAGAAATAATGACAGTAAAAAAAGAAAGCGGTCCAATTCCTAATATAAGAATAAATTTGAGAAATATTATATATATATATATATATTCAATTAGCTGTCATTATTAGCTTGACATAAATAAATATAATTTAAATAAAAAATTTTATGTTAAAATATTATAATAATAAATTTTAAAATTATTATTATATATTGTCATAAGCAAGGTTCTGAAAACCGGACCGAACAACGAACCGGAAGAAGGAGATGTTCACGGTTCGATCGGTTCGACCCTCGAACCGGATGATGTAATAAATAATAATATTATTATAAATATTTAATAAAATTAACAAAATTTAGAAAGATAATAATCATATAATTTAATATAAATTATTACTAAATTATATTACATATTTAAATTTAATTTATAAATATAAATTATTTAAAAATTCAAAAATATAAAATTATAAATATAATATAATTAAATATTTTAATAAAAATTATTTCATTTAGTAACATAAAAAATTTTTGGAGGTGAAAAACAAATAAATTTTTAGAGCTATTAATAAAGAATCCAAATAAAAATATAAAAAATAAATATATAAAAATAATAAAAAAATAAAGATTATCAATTAAAAAAAATTAAATATTATCATCTTAAAAAATAAAAATTATTCATATTATTAAAATTAATTTTCAAATCTTAAAAAAAAATAAGTTGTATGGTACTATGGTGTGAATATGAAACTAAAGAGTAAAGGTGGCTCTTTCCTTGATATGTTTAGTCGCACATCCCTTAGAAGTCTTATTTTGTATAATGTATATACCTTCTTGTTTTCTCTCATGATAAGAGCTCTTAAGAAATCATGAAGATATGGCATTGATGAAATAATAATATTAATATTATCTTTAATTTAATTTAAGAGTTTTATAATAATATTTATATTAATTATTATTAAGTTTAATATTTATTTAATATTAAATATTTATTTAACAAATATTATTCAAAAAACTTGAACCGGCCGGTTTTAAAAAATCGGGACCGGTTTACCGGTTGAACCGGCGGTTCATCCCTAAACCGCCCGGTTTAATGCAAGGGCGGTGTTCAGACTGGACCGAACCGGTCCTCAAACCGGTTCGCGGTTGAACCGGTCGGACCGGTCCGATTTTTAAAGCACTGGTCATAAGAATAATTCATAAATAAATTATATTACACATTTTAAATAGTATTTAATAATTTTAAAATTCATTATAATAAAATTTTGATCATAATATTTTAATATAATTTATTATTATTTTTATTATTATTTCACATAAGGCTTTAACTATTTGAGATCTCGAGCTTTATATATTATCATTATTGATTCATATTTGTTGCGTCCTGGAGTATTCTCGACGGTAGAGAAATATATAGTTTAACGTCTTAACATCGTACGAAGATCCAGCACACACACAAATAAAGAGAGGGTGTAGCATTCATAAGAGATACCAGAATTTTTACGTGGAAAACCCCTGAAAAGGGGGAAAACCCACGGGGCCTGGCCCAGTTTGAATGAATCCACTAGTATTTGTAGTCGATTACAAATGAGGCCCTTCATTGGGAGAAGGCCTTGGATTGATGTAGCAAATGTACATCATATAGATTGCATTACATGGTAGGAGTTACATATACATGTTTGTATGGTCGGAAGGACCGTAATCGGCAGGAGACCGGGGTTAGAAAGACCGTTGTCTGTTGATGGAGGTCGGAAGGACCATAGTAGGCGACGTAGGCCTAAAGGATCGTAGTCGGTAGGAGACGGGGTCTGGAAGACCGTTGTTTGGTGATGGAGGTCGGACGGACCATAGTAGGCGATAGGGGTCAGAAGGACCGTAACCGGTATGAGATTGGGGTCTGAAGGACCGTTATAGTGAGGATGTACTATGGTAGAACTCTAGGCGTCAGGTAGTGGCCCAACAAAAGTCCAGGCCTCAGGTGGTGCTCCGGCAAAGCAACGACGTCAGGCGGTAGTCCGGCGGAGGAGAGGGCCTCAGGTGAGGGTGAGGGCCTCTGACGAAGGTGAGGGCCTTAGGCTAAGGTGAAGACCTCAGGTGTTAGTGAGGGCCTTTGACGAATGTGAAGGCCTCAGGTGAAGGTGAAGGCCTCTAACAAAGGTGAGGACCTCAGGTGAATGTGAGGGCCTCAAGCTGTGGTCCGGCGAAGTTCCGGCAGTGGTCCGCGCGAGGCTCCGGCGGTGGTCGAGGAGGAGCTTCTTCCTTCTCTTCTTGCTTGGACCTCCTCTCATGAGAAATGAGGGCTCTATTTATAGATTTTCTGGAGTGGCATGGCCCATAAATAGGCGTGAGATCAAGGGCGAATAGGGAGTGATCGAATGGACGGCCGATGCTGAATCCTATGGTCGTGCACCTTCGTTGGACATTTTATGGCCTTAGTGATGTCAGAATTCAGTGATCTTGGGCTCGTTGGATTCGTCTCGTCGAGCCGTTCGATTCGAGTATAAGCTCGTCAAAATCGGAGTCTGTTTGGTAACTCAAATTGTGGTTTGAACCTTCCAACAGCGCTTCAGATCCATGATTTGGACCCATTTGGACCCGGATTTGGTAGAACTTGGTGTCGTTGGGTTCGTATTTCCGAGACGCTCAGTTTGACTATAAGCTCGCTGAAATCGGAGTTCACGTGCTCCTAAATTTAATTTTTGAAGTTTCCGGTTTGAGTTTTGCCTCGAGATTCGTGCCCAATCAAGATAATTTCATGATGACGTATCAATATTTTTGAATTAATATAATCAATGTAAAATAAAATTAGAATAAAAAATGCAAAATAAAAATATATATAGGCAGAAAGGCTCCTTTATAATTCAAAAATTACGGGGATATGAAATAAAAAATTATGAGAAACATTGCAACTATTTAAAGGAAGTGTTTATGGATAAGCGTTTGCCAGTTTACTTGTTGATAAGCTGATTTTCTTTTGATAATAATAATAACTTGTTTAGGAATATATATAATAAATGCTCTTACAATCAAATTTATTTCAAGGTCATGATATTGGTTAGTAAATTTATTTAATATATTTTTATAATAATTGACAAAACTTTCTCTTTTCACAACTTCTAATCAAATCATAGATATATATTCAGCCACACAGCTCACCTTGGCTTGTTGGTTGAGAGCTTAAACTTCCAACTAAGAGGTCTTGGGTTCGAGTCTTTGTGTATGCGTTGTGTGTGTGAGTTTGCCTTAAATGGCCTAAATGTCCCAAAAAAAAATATATATATATATATTCAGCCCAATTAATTATCTATATTTTCACCACCATCCATATGAAATGCCTCATATAAGATTTTCTACCATATTGTCTATAACAATCAATATGCACATAATAATGGTATTGATTGTCCATTCATTCCATTAGTGCATACTCTTTTTTTTTTTTTTTTTTCCATTATCGCATCCCTTCATATGGCATAAATCAAGAAAAAATGTATAATGGCGTAATCGGACCGAGAGGACTAATTAGAATGGAATGTATGTGGGGCCGATGGTCATTCAATGTAATTATTTCTCTCATGAATAACCGAATAATTTCCTAATTTCTATGATCATCATTCACATATAAATACCCATGAGATGAAGAAACATTATAAGTTTTTTGCTGAGTATTTTCTATAAGCCTGCGTGTAATTATACTGCTAGTATTTCGTACTTGACTAAAGGCATCTTTAATAGAAGCGGCGGCATAAATGGTTGGAAAGCACAGATTAGCTTACAACAAATAAACGGGATGGACAATTACCCATCCTAAAAGTTTTTACTCTAATTAAAAAAATAAGTATTGTAACTATTCTATCCCCTCAATAATAAATACATTTGTCGAAAATAAATAAATAAAAAATCTATTTTACCCATGAGATTATGTGCATCTAAATTCTATTTGGCCTATCCTCATTTTGTTTTTCAAAGCTTTGCACTTTTTTGTAGTACTACCATTGAAGCATAATTTTTCCCCCTTTAAAGCCTTTATTTTATGTGGTGTGTCCTCTATATATAACATTATTAATATTTTTTTTATAGAGAAAATTATATTGGCTTAGTTACTGCGGTTAAAATGGTAAATTTTTTATGACATCACAATAATATAAAAAGCATATTTTAATTAAGTAAATTACTGTTCCAACAATTTCTGAATTTATTTTTATGAATGGAAAATCAATTTCTGAAAAAATATAAGAATTTGAATTTTTTTTAAAAGGTCGAATATATTATATCATTTGTGTAGCCAATACACTATCAAGATAGGAAAATGTTCTCTAAATGCTAATTTTATTGCTTTACTTTATATCCAATCAAGACTAATATTGTTAGGGCAGTGTTTTATTAATTTGTATATTTATTGTTAATTAGTGAAATTTGGCATTTATTTTCACTTTTTGTAGCAATTCACACTACATAATGTCTAAATATATTGATAAATTTATAATTCATGAAAAAATTGTTGATAACTATGATGACATAATTTAATGATAATTTTAGGTTACCACTGTCGCTTGACTTCTAGACCTAGCTAATTACAGTCAATCTTTTGACCAACCACACTCAACTACTATTTTTTCATCGACTTCAACACTACATCGCAAATAGCATTGGCGAACACCATTGCCTGTATGGCCAATATATATGGTCAACAAAAACATTGATACCCATTGACTTTATCGCCTACAATTGTCACCAACAATGATGCATATCATTCCTTGTTAAGTTGATACACATCGTCGGCACAAAATTTGATGCACCAAGATGTCATCGCTTACTATAGCCAACAACACCAATGCATGTCAGCGATGTAAACATCGAAGCACGCTAATTTTATTGCTTGCCATCACTAATAACATCAATGCATGTTATCGTCTATAAGGTCGCCCGTCGATGTATGCTATCAACACTAATACCAATGCTCATTAACTTCATCATTTCCTTCATTAATAAATTCAATGCACAACATTGACAATAAGCCTAATGCATGTCGTAATCTTGGCATCAACAGCTCAACGCCAATAGTGACGAAGCCATAAATTTATTGTATGGGGCCTTGTTAAGTTTTTTTTTTTTCCTTGTTAAGTTGATACACATCGTCGACACAAAATTTGATGCACCAAGATGTCGTCGCTCACTATAGCCAACAACACCAATGCATGTCAGCGATGTAAACATCGAAGCACGCTAATTTTTAATTTTTTATCATCCAAAGAAAAGTCGAGGGAGGGCAGAGTGGCTCTGTTTGTTTTTTCGTATGTAATAATTTACATAAAAGCAATAATTGTGATTGCCCATGACTTAATCACTTTTTTATTCTTTTAATTAATTAATCTATTTTTTATACAAAAACCAATTAAACCGACGATAAATAGCTGAAATGACGAGCAAAAGCAGCTGTTTAGGCTTTGCTGATCTGTGCTTTTTAATCATTTAATGATAGGAAAAATAACGACAAAGAATAAATTTATTTGATTAATTAAATAAAAAAATTCTCATCTTAAAAAAATATAAATCTAAAATCTTATTACAAAATAAAAAAATTCTCATAAAAAATATTGTTCCATAATTTTACTCGAAATAAAATATGATTATTAAAAAAAAAAAATAAAAAAAATGTATTTTTAGTTTATCAAAATTTCTAAGATTTTATTGTTGCACACATAAATTCACGAGTTTAGCAGCTCAAAAGATATGATTTAATTTTATGAATAAATAAAATTCGAATGTTTATATATGATATATGTAATTTTCTAAATAATAGTATGTATATATAAGAAGCCAAACAAATTTTATCATGAGGGGTTATTTTACTTTTTTGTTATGAGATGACTCCACTTATTCGCGGCCATCAACTCAACATCTATTTTTTGGTGGCATTGTTGTCGTTGTTGTTTTTTCTTAGTTATATGTATACTATTTCGATTTTTTTTTAGAACATTGGTATCTACCTGCTGTCACGTCAAATGAAGGCACATGACGACATAACTAATCCCTCAGGTGGGTCTACCAGCAACCAACCTCACAAGCGCAGGACCACATATTTCCTCCCCACTTAAAGAGTCCTGTTGCATGAGAGAGGAATCGAGCATGATTGGAACCCCCAACCAATATTCTTATTGCTACTTTTTTCCATCTTTAGTTTGTCCAAGTCTGATTTGTATAAGGGATAAATATGTCCTATAAAAATTTGTTTTTATAGGTTGTCCTCATAGGGCATATTTATCACTTATACAAATTAAATTAGACTTGGACCCAAATTAGTAATGAAAAAAAGTCGTGATAAAAAAACAGTACCAAAGAGTTATTGGCTAATCAAAATAGTATATACATATATATAAAAAAAAAACAACAAAAACAGTGCCACCAACAATTAGATGCTGAAATGATGGCCGAAAGCAAGTGGAGTCCTTTCATAAAAAAAAAAAAAACTTCAAAATAAAGATTCGTTTTTTATGTCTCATACTATTTTTTTTTTCTTATATTAGTTTTCAAAAGATATCTTTTGATGCTTTCCAACCATTTTTTTATTATAAATTGCATATATAATTGTTGCGGGCTATCATATTCGCGGTGATGGAGTGAGTAAATATTTTGTCTTAGTTATGCATGGATACCCAGCATTCAAATAAATAGAGAAGTAAAACATCCGATCTTTTTTACGTGGAAAGCCCGAAGAGAGAAAAATCACGGGGTCTCGCCCAGGTGAAAAGATTTCAATAAATTTGAGTGATTTATAAAGATTGACCCATCCCTTGACTTAGAGGTGAACAAATTACTGTAGTTTGGAGAGTTAGACAAAGGTCTGGCAACGATCGGGCGAAGGTCTGATGTTGATCCGATGAAGATCGGGTTGAAACTCGATGATGTTTGGTTGCCGGCTAGAAGTATGGCAATAGTCGGTGGCCAGATGGAAGTCTGGCGGTGGTCAGCGATTGGGTGGAAGTCTGGCGGCGGTCAGCGATTGGGCGGTAGTCTGGCTGCGATCGGTAACCGTGCGGTGGTCCGACGACAGTCAAAATGAAGTTTGACGACGATCAGTGGCCAAACGGTGGTCCGACGAAGATAGGGCTAAAGTCCAACGACGGTAGGCGGCTGGGTGGAAGTATGGCAGTGGTTGGTGACCGAGTGATAGTCAGGTTGTGGTCAGTGGCTGTGCGATTGTTCGACGATAGTCGAAATGAAGACTGACGGCGATTGAGGGCCGAGCGATGGTACGACAAAGATCGAGCTGAAATCCGACGGCGGTCGGTGGCGAGGTGGAAGTCTGACGACGATCAGCGACCGGGTAGTGGTCCAACAAAGGTCGGGCTGAAGTCCGGCAGAAGTTTGTAGCCAGGTCGGAGTCTGGCAACGGTCGGTGGCCGGGTGGAAGACTGGCGGCGGTCGGTGACTGGGCAGTGGTCCAACGACGGCCATGCTGAAGCCCGATGGTGGTTGGCGGATGAGTGGAAGTTTGGCGACAGTCAGAGGCCGTCCAGTGGTCTGATGATGGACGGGCTGAAGTCCGATCAAGCAAAAGTTTGACGATGATCGATGGCCGAGCAGTGGTTCGGCGATGGTTGGGCTGAAGTCCGATCAGGAAGATGTTTGACGATAATTAACGACTGAGCGGTGGTCCAGTGGCGCTCGATGGGGGTTCGCCAGCGGTGGTGCTAGAGCTCTTAAAGCCTCAGAGCTCTCTCCAATCTCTAGCAAAAGATCCCTTTCATGTAAATAATATGGGTCTATTTATAGATTTTTATGAGTGTCATACACCGTAAATAGAGAGAAGATCCGAGGCAGGTTCGGAGTGCTCCATCGGATGGCTTGTATTGATTCCCCTGATTATAGAAAGTTTTTCAATTGTTTAAGTTCCTCAACGATGTAGGAATTTAGCGAACTTGGGCTCGTTGGATTCGTCTCGTCGAGCCGCTCGATTTGACTATAAGCATGCCATATTTGAATATCATTTTGTCATCCAAATAATAATTTGAACCTTTCAAACGTGATTTGGGCCCCCGATTTAGACCCATAGAGGCTCGAGTTAAACCTATTTTGGTGTCATTAAATTTGTCTCTTTGAGACATTCAGTTTGAGTATAAGTTTACTGAAATTGGAATTCAGATGATCTCAAATTTAATTTTGAAAGTTTCCAACTTGAATATGCCTCGAGATTCATACACAATCAAAGCAATTTTTAGTGACATATCAATAATATTTAAAATTTATCTATTTATAATTGTTGACTTCTAGAATATTCATGGCAACATTGTTTAACGTCTTAGCGTTGTACAAAAATCCAACACACACAAATAGATAAAAGAGAGGGTGTAACATTCATAAGAGATACAAGAGTTTTTACGTGAAAACTCCTGAAAAGGGGAAAAACCAATGGGGTTTGGCTTAGTTTGAATGAATCCACTAGTGTTTGCAGTCGACTACAAATGAGATCCTTTCTTGGGGCAGAGGCCTTGACTTAATGTATCAAGTATACATCATAAAAAATTCATTACATGGTCAGTATTGGAAGAATTAATATTGATATGTTTTTTTGGTCGGCAGATCATAATTGGCGAGTAATGGAGGTCAGAAGGATCGTAGTCAGCAGGCGACGGAGGTCAGAAAGATCATAGTCTAGTGATGGAGGTTAGAAGGATCGTAGTCAGCAGGTGATGGAGGTCGGAAAGACCGTTGTGTGGCAACGGATGTCGGAAGGACCATAGTCGATGGGTGACGGAGGTCGAAATGACTGTAATCGGCGGGCAACGAAGGTCAGAAAGATTGTAATCTAGTGATGAAGGTCGAAAGGACCTTAGTCGAAGGGTGAAAGAGGTCGGAATGACTATAGTTGGCGAGTGAAAGAAATCAAAAAGATCGTAGTTTGACGACGAAGGTTGGAAGGATCGTAGTCGGCAGTTGATAGAGGTCGGAAAGACCATTTTTTGGCAACAAAGGTCGGAAGGACCGTAGTCGATGAGTGACGGTGGTCAAAAAGATCGTTGTCTTGCGACAAAGGTTGGAAGGACCTTAGTCAGCAGCAGTCAGAAAGATCGTTGTCTGGCGATGAAGGTAGGAAGAACTGTAGTCAGCGGGTGACAGTAGTTAGAAAGACCATTTTATGATGATGAAGGTTGGAAGGACAATGGTCGACAGGCGACATTGGTCAGAAAGACCATAGTCTGGCGATAGTTGTCAGGGGGAAGTTCGACAATAATCGATGGCGGGGAGTAAATGCGGCCACAATATGGTGATATTCGGTGGTTGGGTTGAAGTCCAGTGTTAGTTTGTGGTCGGGCAGAAGTCCGACATCAGTCAGTGGCCGGGCAGAAGTTCGACAATTGTCCGGCGACGGTTCGTGGTCGAGGATGAGTCTGGTGGAAAGAGAACTCTCTATGTTCTCTTCCTTCTCTTCCTTGCTTCCCATGCATCCTCCCCCCTTTTATAAAGAATGAGGGTTCTATTTATAATTTTTTTGGGGTAGCATGACCAGTAAATATAAAGGAGATCAAGGGCATGTTGTGAGTGTTTTGAATGGACGGTGGATATCGAGTCCTTTGATCATGGACCGTTTATCGAGTATTTGAGTGCCATGATGATGTCAGAATTCAATGATCTTGGACTCATTGGATTTGTCTCGTCGAGCCGCTTGATTCGAATATAAGCATGTAACATTTGAAACCATTTGTTCATCTAATTTATAGTTTGAACCTTCAAAATATGCTTCGGGTCTTCGATTCGACCCATTTGGGCTTGGATTGAGTTGATTTGGAGTCGTTGGATTCATATTTTCTAGATGTTCAATTCAACTGTAAGTTTGCTGAAACCAGAGTCAGATGTTTCCAGATTTAATTTTGGAAATTTCCAAGTTGATTTTGTCTCGTGATTTGTGCCCGATGAAGATAATTTTGTGATGATATATAATAGATGTATTAACTAAAAAATGATTTTACCTATCCAATATGATATGAGGAGAAGAATATGAATGAAAGAATGAAAAATAAAAGTTGGAAAGTGTCTTATAACTTTGCTTTGATACCATATAGAGAAGATGTGGCTAAAAAGCTTGCATTGTTTCTCTATCCCGTTGATGTTTATATGTAAATGATGACTATAGAAATTATTAGGAAATTATATAGTTACTTATGAGAGAAGTATATTGGATTGCCACCGGCCTCACGTAATAAAAATTAAATGCATATTTCCACATAACATGTGAGGATACTCATGTGGATGAGTGGCTTTACTCTAAGAGGCAGGATATGAAACGAGCATATATGCAAAAATCTTAGCTGAGTAGCTCCAGTGGAAGATAAGATTATATAGAGTCATCTTAAATAATTTGGTCACATAAAACGGCGGCCTTCCAATGACCCGGTTAGAAGAGTAGATGTATTAGAATTGATTTATTTTAAGAAAAGTTGAGGAAGATCTAAAAAGACTTGGCTATAAATATTAGGAATGACATTTATCTTCTTCTTTTATACTAAAAGATAGAGTAATATATCTTTAGCATACAATTATTTTGATACAGTAAAACTCTCTAATAAACACAACATGATATAAAAGATATCAAGTTTAGTTTGAAAATAGTAGTGAACAGACTTGAAGTAGTTCAAGTCTTGCCAAGTGAAACTTGATTGATCCATTAAAGAGAATCGCGTATAAATTTTTTTGGGACTTTTAGGTCAATTAAGACGAACTCACACACATATCAAATACGTAAGAGTAGAACCGCATACCTCTTAGTTGTTAGCCAAATCTCACATCCAATAGACTAAGATGAGCAACTTAATCATATATATAAAAACCAAGGTGTAAACAAGATTGTTATGAATATTATCATCAAAGATGTGCATTGATGAAGAATATTATAGAGAATGTCAAACTGTGCGGAGGATATCAAATCAAAGATTCAAATTTCTTTACAGTGATCGAATAATTATAGCTTCGCAGCTAAATTTGACAAATGATTATGATTTTTAGATGTTCAAAGAAGTCAAGTATAGTAATAACAAGTGATATGTTATGATGTTATGTATAATTAACTACTATTTTCCTATATATGTTGTTTCATATAATTAATACTGGATATTTAAATCGATAGATATTTAGTTAAATGAATTGAAAGATAATCTACTAACTTTAATTCATTATAGGTCCTTTTCTTGATGGTTTTTTCAAATTTAATAAGTGGTTATATAAATAAATAAATAATATATATATAATATTATATATATATATATAATATATATATATATATATATATATATATATATATATATATATATATATATATTAAACAACATATATAGACAAATAATAGTTATACATAACATCATAACACATCACTTGTTATTAATATGCTTGGCTTCTTCAAACATATAAAAATCATAATCATTTGTCAAATTTAGCTGAGATGCTATAACTATTCAATTATTGAACAATTTGTGTATTATTTGCAATGCTTAATTTCACCAACATGAAATTCAATTGTTTCAAGCTTAAAGACTAAAGAGAAAGAATATCTCTATTATAGAACATTATTTGCCAATATAGATCATGTAAAGTATATCTCTATTGAAGAACATTATTTGCCAATATAAAGCATGTAAATTAATATGAAATTACAATATATGCAAAATTTGAATAATAATTTAATATTATTTGTGTTGATATCATTTCATTGTCATTTATGCTGTCAAGTGAATTTTCTTGTTGAATTAAGGTGACTCATAATATTATAAAAGAGACTCATAATTCTCCCCATAATATTTCACACACACACACACACAAATTATTATTAATGAATTTTTTATTATCTTATTGTAATTGATAATTATAAATATATATCGTTTGTATAAATATATTTTGAGAAATTATTTATTTTTTAATTTAAATTTTAAAATAGTACTTAGACTTTAGAGTAATAAACTTATTAATTTGTATGCCTAACTTTCCTTATAGCTTAATATAGAGCATGTCAACATTGTAAGTTTTGGTAATTATGTAATTGATTTTACTTTCCTTGGTTTAAACTATGATTACATAACTAAATCAAATAAGATTACATCATAAAGTTACATATTGTGTATGAACGATCATTATAGTATTCAAAAGATGTAATTACTAATAGCAACAAATATAATTAAAGAGGATAAAATCAAAATAAGCTATATATTTCCTTTGTTTAATTTGGTTTTTGAGATTAATTGCATTTATATTATATTAACGGCGTGTTCATGACATGAGGATGAAGGCAAAGTATCTTAATTAATCTTCCAATATAAATGAAATGTATCATTTTTATATATACATTTTATTAATTCTGAAACCACCATCTTAAATTGACTCATAATTTAATGACCCTGATCCTCACCATTTTATGCAATCAATATGTGATTACTTGTAACTATAATTATGATATTCATCATCATAATAAATATCTTAATTTGCATTGTTCACATATTTAGCATGACAGAATAATCAATATCTCTTAGTTGAACCAAGAATTCGTTGATGTTATTTTGACTATAAGATAGTTACATTTTTCTATAGATGACTTGTTCCTTTATTTGGCTCCTTGAATTTTTTGGGGGGGGGGGGGGGGGGGGGGTTGATTCTTATCACAATTGAGAAGAGAAAGAGGAAAACAAGTGCGTGAAATTGCAGTTGTTGAGTTCGGCCTTGCACGATTCAGGTGAAGGGAGGAGCGGAAGCACTCGTGCGGCTCAGATGCGTGCAAAAGAACTGAAAGAACGTAGGTTATTACATGTATATACATACATTTTAAAAAAAATCTCATTCAGATGGCTTTAAAAGCCCTATTTTGTGCATTGAAGAGAGAAAAATTCTTTTAAGGAACAACAAGATGCAAAAACTATGTAATTACTGGTCGTTGCAATTAACTTTTAATGAGATAAGCAAACTCCATAAAGCAAACCGATCATTCTAGCTAACACCCCTAAACTCGGCAAAACTTAAATAACTATTGGGCTTTTCTTTTCATGACAAAAAATTGTGATAGTTAATATATAAAGAAGTTTTAAAATATTTCATTATTTTTTTGAAAATTAAATAAATATTTCTAATATAAATGAGATCTAACCTCAAAGAGTAAGAAATATTAATTTTCTACATTTTCATATATGTTTGATATTTATATTTTTTAATATAAATGAGTTTTAACCCATTTTTGTTCTCTATCTTGATGGCTTCATGCCACCTACTTCCTACTCTCTAGTTAAACCTCTTTGTCTCTCACATTCTTAGCAAAAATGGGAGATGAAGAGGACACACTAGATTAATGCCAAGTTGCTATAATGAAAACATGAAAGGGATAGAAATTTGTTTCATTAATTTTAATATTAGCACAAACAAGCCCATGTGTACAAACAACAAAAACAAAACATTAAAAAAATATCTTCAATAATATCAATATATTATAATAATACTTGTTGCATAATCAAATCACAAATATCTAACATATATAACAATAAAAAACAATTAAAAAAAGGAAAAAAAATTAATATTTCTTACTCTTTGAGGTTAGAACTCATTCATATTAAAAATATTTATTCAATTTTCTCAAAAAATAAATTTTTTTTGAAACTTCTTTATATATTAATTCCCATAAATTTTTTGAACCAAAAAGAAAAGCCCAATAGTTATTACATTTTGCCGAGTTTAGGAGTGTTAGCTGGAATGATTGGTTTGCTTTTTGGTGTTTGCTTACCTCATTAAAAGTTAATTACATTTGGTACATTATAGTTAACTATTTTTTTTATTTATTCTATTGCACTCCTTAAGATGGTAGTGAGGTCTGCAATGCTTTATGGTGCTAAATGTTGGTCATTAAAAGAGAAGCATAATATTAAGTTAAATGTGACAGAGATGAGAATGCTCAGGTGGATGAGTAGCTTTACCCTTAGAGATAGGATACGAAATGAGCTATACATGAAAAGGTTGGAGTGCTCCAGTAGAAGATAAGATTAAAGAGGTCGCCTTAATGGTTTGGTCACATAAAACGGCGGCCTTCCAATGACCTGGTTAGGAGGTAGAGATATTAGATTTGACTTTATTATAAGAGGTAGAGGCAGACCTATAAGACCTGGTTAGAAAATATTAGGAATGATCTTTCTTTATTAGATTTAAATGAGAATTTAATCTTTAATTGGACACAATAGAGAAAAAGGATTCATGTAACCGACCCCACATAATAGGATAAAGGCTTGATGTTTTTATTGTTGTTGTTGCACTCCTGACTAACATGGTCAAGTTAATTACTTTTGTTAATTATGTTGGTTAAGGTACAACTCGCGTTATTATTTTTTAAGAAAATATAAGTATGTTATATTAATATTCTTTGAAATTATTGTAATTAATAAATAAATTATATTAGACATATTTTAAAATAAATTTAATAATTTTAAAGGTTAATATTTATTGCTTTATCTATTTAATTATTAACATCGTTTTAGATGTCACATCACATTAAAGAATATTTTTAAGAATAATTATAAACCGCATTTTGTATAGCATTGGGTAGGAGAGTACCAAGGCCCCGTTTGGGCTCCCCTTATATTGGCTACAAAAACTGAATCAAATATTGAACCGAAAGAATAAAAATCAGTCTTCAAAGGTAATAATTTAAAATAATTTAAATGATATAATTATTTAATAATAATTATATTTTTATTAATTTAATATATAATATTTTAAATCAGGAGGTTGAATATTTTAAATATGTTTTAAATAAAAGATTTGCCGATAAATTTTGATTATTTATAAAATGTTCAAATTAAAAAATAATAACAAATATTTAACCTATAAGTTAAAAAAATATAAATAGGAGGGGCTAAATTAATTAAAATATCTAAACTTTTTAATACTTTTATTTAATCAAAATCAAAAAGTCTAAAATTAATTTATATTCAAATTTGCTAATTAATAAAAACTTACATGAATTTACCCATTCTCTAGTTCAAATGCTAATTCGGACAAATTCCCAAGCAATTTTTGGGGTGAAACTGATGGGCAAATTATTGCATCTGATCACCGGACGCCCAGAATAGGTTCGGACCTCCAATAAAAACATGCACGTCACCTGCGCTTTTGACTGCGCCGCTTTAGGTGCGCTTTACCTGCACTTTTGACGCACTTACTTTAAAATAATATTTTATTAATATCCGAACCTATCTCCACGTCCGGTGACCGGATGCAATAATTTGCCGAACTGATCCGGTCTAAGAACTAATTTGCGGTTGTATCAGTTGGACCGGCTGCTTTGATCTAATTTTTTAAAAATTTAGTCTAAATAGTTGTGAGTGATGGCTCTAAGAATATTTATGTCATTCAATCATTGAACAATAAGTTTATCGGGCATATGGCTTATGATGACTTTCACAACAATAGACCAAACGATTTTTACATGATTTTGTGAACTCATGATGTGAGAAATTATTCAACGCAGAGTCCAAACGGGAAGAAGCATCTGGATATATGAGTATATACACTGTGTATACTCATAATCCGGATGGTTCTTCCTATTTGAACTCCGCACAAAATAATTTCTGGATGGATGAGGCCTTGACGCAGATGTTATGTTGTACAAATAATGTTATAACAATTGTATTGAAATTGCCTAACAATAGCATTTTTTTATATAAAGTAATGAGCACTCAAATGCAACTTAGGCTTCGTTTGGACAAGTTTTTTGCTACTTGATAAAACTATTTTTTAGTAAAAAATTTTTCAGTTCAAAAAATTTTTGTACTTAAAAACTGCTCTAGAAAGCAGCAAAGAAGCCGTCCCAAATAAAGCCTTACAAAAATTTTTCTAAGAAAAAATAAGAAAGAAAGGCAGTGAGACAGCTTGAAATATAAATTAACTTCTTGTGGGGAAAAAAAAAGGTTCATGGGATGATATCAGAAGCCTAAAAAACCATACATTTTTCTGATAAAATAAGTAAAATTGTATTCAATCATTAATATCCAACGGGCAATAAAACATTTGAAAATATACCAAACAATAAGCTATCTTTATAAGCTTTCAGAAACAAGGAAGGATACACAAAAGAGCTTACAGGCAAACTGAGTTGATATGTATATAAGAGAAAAAAATATTTCTTACTTGGAGTTTGCAGTTGTGTGCTTATGGAAGGGCCAGAGATTAAACCAACGCTCCAAGACTCCAGCACTCTTGGACAAGTTGTCAGGAAAAGTTCGTCCCTGGGGATTTGGAGGTGGAGGAAAATCCTCAGCTGGCATTGCAAATTGCCTAAGCATCTTCTCCATCATTTCTAACGTAAGATATGTTCCCACTTCCTGTAATCTCTCTGGTCCCATTATAGGAAGCGTGTGCTCTTGATGTAGCAGAGCGGCATCAACACCGTTATTAGGTTCCTGTAAGGATATTGGGATTGATTTATGTGATTTAGTGCTCATAATTATGTGGAGGCTGGAAATTTCTTGATAGTTGCTCCTATTTATTATACTTGAATTGTTTATTTTTTATATTATTATATATAATAGTTTTGTGGTTGTGTTTTGTTAGTTTTTGTGTGCTTTTGAGTGTTAGTTTTTTAGCTGCCTATTTTATGTTGCTAGGGGTGTGTACTTTGGTTGCACTTTTTTGTGCGCTTTACTAGCGCTTTACCTGCACTTTAGTTGCGCTTTGATTGCTCTGTTGTTGCTCTTTTTTACTTCTCTTTACATGCGTTTTGACTGCGCTTGGTGCGCATGGCTTAAAGTTCCGTTGACACATTAAATATATAAAGAAAAAAATAAATCCAATTGAATATCCACGAGTCCACTCCACGTGTCAACATTTTATTAGAATCCGGACGGTATCCGCACCTAATAAATTCTCCTATCTCTGACTCCTTATCATCCTTTTCCTATTCATAAAAGTTCCAAGTGCTCTTCTAAACTAATAGGTGAACAACTGTCAACAACAGGAAGACTGAGAGATTACCTCAAGCGGGCTTAAGTCTGCACCGCGACTGAATGTCATCTCAATGCGGAACCTCTTTGGATCTTCCAGAAGCACCTGGGAAATGGATAAAATCGAAGAAATCTTTAGTATTTCTGTTAAGGTTGAATCATGAAGCAAAACTAAGAAACAGAGAAGAGGATAATAGCAGGTAAAGCTTCATTACTGTATGTATCCCATGCCTCGACTAAATACAAGGATGAGTTT
Organism: Dendrobium nobile; assembly: GCA_022539455.1. Lineage (NCBI taxonomy): Eukaryota > Viridiplantae > Streptophyta > Magnoliopsida > Asparagales > Orchidaceae > Dendrobium > Dendrobium nobile. The sequence goes on from CM039729.1 coordinate 9,524,745, forward strand.
ATATAGAATTAACTGTAGAGTATGCTATGTGGCAGTGAGCCTAATCTAGTATGCGTATGGCAGACAAAACTGCAACTAACGCAGAGCAGTTCGTTACATGCCAGAGGTAGTGGAGTTGAATAATAATAATAAGTAGTGCTAGTAAGCAGGTTAGTTTAACAGCCCCCCTCAAGATGACAATTTTGATGAATTGTCAGCTTGCTTCGTAACTCAGCAAAGCGTGTGGCAGTTAAGGATTTGGTGAAGATGTCCGCCGGTTGGTCTTGAGAAGCAATATGATGCACAATAAGTTTCTTAGCTGAGATGCAATCTCGAATAAAATGGTAATCCACTTCAAGGTGTTTGGTCCTTGCATGAAACACGGGATTATTTGCCAATGCTATTGCTGAAGTGTTATCGCAGTAAACTGGAGTGGCGGTGTTCAAGGGAATCTGAAACTCAGCAAGGAGGCATCTGAGCCATATAAGTTCACTTGCAACAGCTGCCAAAGCCCTATATTCTACTTCCGTAGATGATCGGGCCACAGTGGGTTGCTTCTTGACCTGCCAAGAGAGCAAGTTATCACTAGGGCTGCAAACGAACCGAGCCGAGCCGAGTATGTGAGTGTTCATGTTTGTGTTCATTTAATATCAGCTTGTTCAAGTTTGGTTCATGTTTGTTCGAGCTTTATTGTTTGTGTTCATGTTTGGTTCATTTAAATTTATGAGTGTTCATGTTCGGTTCATGTTCAGTTCATGTTCGTTCATTTAGTGCTTATCGAGCTTGTTCGCGAACATATTTAACGATTTTTTTTAACTATCAAATAAACACGTTCATGAACATATCTATGAACAAACATATTTATAATAAAAGCAATTGTCTATGTAATAAAGGCAATGATTATTTATATTTATTAATTTTATAGTCAAATATTAATTATTTTTTATCGAGCTTATTCATGAGTTCAAAATCGAACACGAATCGAGCTTCTTATCGAGCTTAATGTCGAGCTCGTTCACGAACTTCAAATGATGTTGTTCGCGAACATAAATGAGCTGAATGCATTAGTGTTCAAGTTTGTTTATTTAAGAATCGAGTATTTAAAATATTGTTCAAGATTGTTTGTTTAGTTAATTAAACGATCACAAACGAGCTTTAATCGAGCCGAACAACGAGTAGCTCGTCGAACGTTTGGTTCGCTTGCAGCCCTAGTTATCACCAAGAAAGGTGCAAAAACCTGTAATTGACCTGCGATCCAGCGAATCTGCTGCTCAATCGGAATCTGTGTACGCTGAGAGCTGTAAACCAGATCTTCGGATGGGTAATGTATACGTAATTAGGGGTGTCAATTTCTGGTCACGGGTCGGGTTCGAGTCAAACCTGAAACTGACCCGGCACTATTCGGGTCAACCCGAACCTGACACGTTTTTAAAAACGGGTCAGTTTTCCGGACCCAAACCCGAACCCGACCCGCTTCGGGTTCGGGTCAACCCGACACGACCCGAATGATGGTAGGGTCAATAAAAAAAAATGCTAATTTTCGGGTCAAAAACGGGTCAATTTCGGGTTGTCGGGTCAAAATCGGGTTTTCGGGTCAAAATCTCGGGTCACTTTCGGGTCAAAGGGTTAACCCGAACCCGACCCGATTTTTGAAACGGGTCGAAATGCTGAACCCGAACCTGACCCGTTTCGGGTTCGGTTGACCCTAACCCAAAATTTTCGGGTCGGGTTTTTGGGTCGTATCAAATATTGACACCCCTATACGTAGTGGTGCCTTGTAGGTAATGAAGTACACGTTTTAGTAGCGGAAAGTGTGTAGTAGATGGGTTATGCATATGTTGGCATAAATAATTGACTGCAAATGCAATGTCTGGCTTGGTGATCGTTAGATATTGTAGCGAACCAACCAGTTGGCGGTAGTAAACAGGTTGAGAAAATGAAACATCTGTAGGCAATGGCAGTGGAATTTTGGGAGGTAATGGGCTGAGAACAGATTTGCATTGGAGCATTCCAGCTTTGGTTAATAGAGCTGATATGTAGCTGGATTGATTTAGCTGAAAGCCATGTGGTGTAGCTTGGATGTGTATTCCAAGGAATTGAGAGACTGGTCCCAGGTTTCGCATGTGAAATTGCCCATTTAAGTTTGTAAGCAGGTGTTCCATTGCATTACTGTCATTGCCAGTAAGAAGGATATCATCCACATATACTATTAAATAGAGCAATGTCGAGCCTTTATGCAATATGAGAAGCGATGGATCTTCTTTAGAAATCTGAAAGCCATATGTTAATAAAAGAGAAGAGAAAGTGGAGAAACACTGCCGCGGTTTGATGCCTGTAGGCGATGATCCAAGGTACGCCAGATCTCTGCACATGTGTGGAGATTGATCACATAAGGTAATAAAGATTCTGAGATGGAGGAGAAGAGTGCTGCAGCGAGGTTTTGGTCGATCAGATGCCAAGATAGATATTCTGGGTTGAGGGTAGATGAGTCAGTGGTGAGATGTTTTGGGGGTTGATAGATAGAACCATCAAGGTATCCTGTGTAACCATTTGAACCAAATAGTTTTAAAACTTGAGAACGCCAGATGGGATAGTTGGTGGCTGTTAGTTGTACATTGAGTACAGACTTGACATTTTCCATTAAAAATTTGAGCTGAGGGGGGATAGTAGGGGCTGTGGTGGGTGATGTGAAGACAGCAGCGGTAGAGTACTTGCCATGGAGGGGAATGGAAGAACTGCTGAATATGAAACCGAGACTTTAATAGCTAACCTGCTCTGATACCATGTTAAGGTTGAATCATGAAGCAAAACTAAGAAACAGAGAAGAGGATAATAGCAGGTAAAGCTTCATTACTGTATGTATCCCATGCCTCAACTAAATACAAGGATGAGTTTATATAGAATTAACTGTAGAGTATGCTATGTGGCAGTGAGCCTAATCTAGTATGCGTATGGCAGACAAAACTGCAACTAAGGCAGAGCAGTTCGTTACATGCCAGAGGTAGTGGAGTTGAATAATAATAATTAGTGCTAGTAAGCAGGTTAGTTTAACAATTTCAAGTGGTAATGTTGCCTCAGAAGCTACTGGACAAATGTGCTTCATCAGTTCACACATATTAGCGAGAAATTATTGCATGCAGATAACATAGTAAAATATTATTTCTCAACACTTCATCGCTGAGTACGTTATCTGCACGCAATAATTCTCCATATAAGGGCTTCTAGTAATCTCTACTATGCAAGATTACAAGTGATTAATACTTGTAAACAAAGGAGTAAGATCAATATAACGGACCTCTGTATTCTCGAACATTCTTAGAACAATATAACTCATATAATCAAGCTCTCTTGTCTTAAATAGCCGCTCAAGGCCACTGTGACAGACAAGGCTGTCTTCTTCTTGAAGGGATTCATCAAAATTGCAGTAGCGGAGAACATTCATTAGGGAATGTATGTGAGATTCCTGTCATTAACAAAAATCATACAAAACATTTAAATTATGCAGAAGTAAAACGGTACTATAGTATTTAGTTTATTAAATTATGCAGAAGCCTTAACGAATCATGATAATGGTAGTTTGAAATGAAGGTGACAAAATTGTGGCTAAATGAGACCCCTGGACTGAGCAAGCCGTAAGAAGGATAAACAAGTAAGCAGTCAAGAAAATTCTCTGGCGACAATCCAACATTTGTAATCCAGACTGAAGCCATCTTTCACCAACAACCACCATGAGATGCACTAATACTCATGCTAAGACTCGCCACTCATCACTGTGAAGAAGGATTTGGGAAAGAGAAAGTATTGAAGGGCTGATGGGGATCAGATCGTGGAAGGTGTATCAGAGACGTGACCGCCGATCTACGGCCACGATCGAGTCTTTATATTTCTGAGTCATTTGTATTATTTTATTATTCATGTATTTTCTTATTTGCTTAGGTGTCATTTTGTTTCCCCGTTGTACCCTCTTATGAAGGGATGTAATATGTAAGCCCAAGGGGCATTTGTGTCTTTTTGTTTTGAGTCCTTTGTATGAGGCTTTATATAGCCCTCCTTATTTTCTTTTGAGATTAATGAATGATTATTATGATATTTTTCTACTCTTGTGCTTTGAGAGCGTTTGAGAGTTATTGGAGAGAACATTGGAGAGATCCCTAGGAGAGGGAAATCGGATCACCCATCAACCTTGGAGACGGCCGGGTTCGTGGTTTTCTTCTTTGTCTTTTCATCTTCCCCTCGTCAAACTCCCCCACCCTCCTCTACCATAAGCCACCGGCCACCTCACTCGACCCCTCATCCTCCCTCAACCTCACGGCCCAAGCCCACACCCGACCTCCCCATATCGCCGGCCATAACCCCTGCCGCCGCCCCCACTTCATCTTTTCCCCTTAAAACCCTTGCCTAATTTGGATGATTTAATTTTGGGCAGATTTTCAAAATTCAAATTCAACCAATTTAAAATTTGAACTGTTTCCTAATTTACGAATTCCTATTTTTGGAAAGTTTCTTAATTGCATCCTCTTTGAATTAAAATTTCAAATAGGATTTAAAATATCCTTTCCAAATTTTCAAATCCCAATCAATCAACAATAATAGCTCCCCATAATTCCAGCCCTCTTCCACTAATGCCGCCGGCCCCGCTAGACTTAAATTGGGATTTATTTCCTAAGTACAGAATACTATTTTAGGTAATCAATCCAAGGCACATTATTTTCCCTCTAGCCGAAATTCCACCATGCCTTTTTCTGTTTGATTTATTCCAATAGGAAAGTCCCTGTTTGGAAGCAAATCAAGGCTTATTTCCCTCCCTTCTCTCCACCGCCTCTCCCTCTTTCTTCCCACGTTTCTCAGGCAACCATTCTACACCTGAATGTGAAGTCCATTGTTCCTCCCGAACACCTTTTCTCTTAATCCCTGAAACCTGAATTTTCTCTCAGGTTTCGAATAAAAACCTGAAGCTAATTTTAGATTTCTAGAAGGGTATTTGGGGGCTTGTTTCCTCTCTCCTTGCAAGAGAAACTTCTTTCTCCTTGCTAGCATTCAAGAGCCCTATCAAGTACTAAGGAGATTTTACATTCCATCATCCATGAATGGCGGATCCGGCAACTGAATACGGCATCACTTGGGACGAGGACGGCTTCACCGATATCCTATAATCTACCTTCTTCGACGTGAACCCGCGGATTGACCACACCGTTGAAGACTATTTGGAGAGGATCCTAGACACTTTGGTGGAAGCTATCGACGAACACTTCGAAGGCGTCAAGTGGAAGATCTCCACCTCTCCCTAACGAAGGTTTCTCTTTTTCCATTACATCTTATTCATTTTAGTCTAAATTCTCAGTGGTTTGATTGCAGTCACAACGAGCTCCTCCGCTTCACTCTTGCTTAAGCTTAGTAAACGTAGGATTTGAGTGCACCTCTATGTTTTCTATCTCTCATTGTTAGACTAGGGATTATTTTGAAACTACTTTTGCTCATCGTGTTGTTGTCTATTTAATTTTGGAAGCTTCAAAATTCTTACCATGTGATTTGAAACCTAAGTGGATAACCCCTAATTGTCTTATTTCGTGTTTGAATTTGCTAGTAGAATTATTCTATAATTATTCTGATCATAAGTTGTGCAAAATCTAAGTGAAGTAAAATATTTCATACGTAGTCCTGCATCAAGGGCAGGATATCAAATGCGTTTATCCCATTTTCTAATGAAAACCACCATGCTGGCCACCATGGACGTCACCCATTTCTCCAGAGATTGGAGATTTCCAACGAAACTTTGCAAAATTGCAATCAAGGAAAGAGAGCACCATGAGACAATATAGCTAAAGAGAGTTTCCTTTCGGCAACATTCATAGTTCCACTACTTTGAATTTTGTACGTTATGCATTCGTAAAAATACATGTTTAAATGGCTTAATGGGCATAACGGGCAATCCTACTTAAGGTTATTTAATAAATGGTCTCTTTATCACCTTCAACCAGTGAAGGGATTCATATGAGTGTTATTAAAGGCACCAAGTACCCTCAAGATAATATGACTGACAAGAATCTGATCTCCACACAGCAAAAACAGTAATACAAAAGAGAAAACGTAGCAAAAATTATCGAGGAAGAATGAAATTATGGGCTAATTCATTTTTAAATTGGCACAACAAACCAAGATACAAGTTGATCTACTATTCGAGAGGTAGATCTATTCTCCCCAAACCCTAGGCGCCACTAGGAACAACTCCAAAGAGCTACAATAAAAAACACAAATCACATAATGAAAATAAAACAACCTAATTAATCCTAAATAAGCCTTTCTAATTCCCTCCCAAATCTAAATTCAAATAAGCCTTCTTTCCCAAAATAAACCCTCCTAATTTCCTCCCAAATTTGAATTCAAATCAGTCATCTTTTCCTAAATAAACCTTCAAAATTCCCTCCCAAATTTGAATTCAAATCAGCCATCTTTCCCTAAATAAACCTTCCAAATTCCCCCTCAAATCTGAAATCAAATCATCCATCTTTCCATAAATAAACATTCCTAATTCCCTCATAAATCTGAATTCAAATCAACCATCTCTCCCTAAATAAACTGATGAGGACATCGTCAGCATTTTCGACGCCGGAGATCGATGGTTACGAGCATGAGTTGTATTTTCATTATTTTATGTAGTAGTTTATTTTTATTTTATGTTTTTCCGTTTTTGCCCTTATGAGTATTTGGTCGCTATTGTAGCCCAAGGGGCATTTTAGTCTTTTGCTTTTTATTTGTCATTGTGAGGCCTATTTATATGGTCCTTCTCTTGTAATAGATAGTTGTTGATGAAATGAAAATTTATTCTTGTTCTCTTAGTGAGTTCATCTTCTCCCACAATCTCTTAGTGAGTTCGCCGGAGGAAACTAGATCTCTTAGTGAGTTCTAGTTCGCCGGAGAAGACTAGATCTCTTTGTGAGTTCTAGTTTTCAAATTATCTCATCTTGTGGAAAATCAACGTGGAGACAATCGAGGTTAGTAAAATCGTAGTCGTCGAAGCCTTGAAATCTCCATTTTCTTCCTCTTTCCCCTTGCCCTTGCCGCCGTCCAATCCAAGAAGCAAAGCCACCGGCCACCTGTATTTTCCCCCCCTGTTTTCGCCGGCCATAAATTCTGCGGCCACCGGCCAGCCTCCCACCGGCCCAGCAGCCGGTCGCCCGCCGGCCAGCCACCCGCCGGCCAGCCTCCCGCCGGCCTGCCCAGCAGCCTATTCCCGTCGCCTCTCCCTCTTGAAGCCTCCCACCATTTGAATTTCAAATCTCTTGAGTTATTAACCTCCTTAATTGGTGCTTATGCAATTAAGCCACCCATTAAAGAGATTAAATCTAAATTCGAAATTTAAATTTGATCTCCCTCTCATTTTAAATTTTGGGAAGTTACTTAAGCTTTAATTAAATCTGAAATTAAAATTCAGATTTAATTGAATTTCTTACTTAAACTTGGGCCCCACCCTCATGACTCCTAAATCTCTCTCTCTCCTCCATATTGGGCCGACCACTCTTAGTGGGCCTCTTTCTCCTCCCAAATGACATATGAACACCACAAATTCAGCCCAAATTTCTTCCCCCTTCACCGCCCCATTAAACCCATTTGGATTAATTTGAATCCATCAAGTTAATTCTCTCCCATCTCTATCAAAACTGAAATTCCTGCAGGAATTTTCATTTTTTGTCTTTGGACCTTCCCCCAAGCAACCACAACAAGCACTCAGGATAATTCTCCTCCACCACTCCGGTCACCTATCCGAGAACGACGATCTTATGCTCCTTCTTCCTTGGAGTGACCTCGCTTCTACTGTGGAGACTCTCCTTCCGCTAAAGCCTAGACTAGTTGAGCGTATGGGCTCCAAAGATGAAAATTCTCATTATTAAATTGTGGATTCTTGTGGCCATTGTAGTTTTACAATTATTCTTTGTGCTTCTTGAATTGTTTGGTTGATTGATCTTGCTCCACTTTGCTTAAGCAAGTTAAAAATTAAGAGTTCTAAGGATCACTCTTTTATGACAATGATAATTTTATCTTGGGTTATTATGCTACAATTGCTCTCTTTAATTTCTTAAAGTAACTCCTCCATCGCATATACGTTTCACATCATCTTGGTATCAGAGCATGGCTAGCATGTTTTGTTTGTGCTAGATGCATCATAGGAGTCTAGTTTACATTGTCATTCATCAATTACATGCAAAACATCATCTAGGTACTATTATTCACTGTTTTACTTTGCTGTCCATCAAATTTCTGCATGCCATTTTCATTGTAATCAAGCATATTTAGCTACCTAAGTGTTATTTTGGTCACTTTCCACCAACCGCTTCACCAAAGTCACTTGCTACGCTTAAAATCCTTGCTGTCCAGATTAATTCTTGCACTGTTTAGTGGCTGTTAGGTGCCCGTAACCCTTTGTTAATTTGCTGTCCACTCACTAAAACCCACACGTAACACTTAAGCAACCTAGGTCCTTGTATTAGGTTGCTGTCCTTAGGATTCCAGCAGCATATAGAGGTATTAGGAGCATCCTACCGCGGCATCTAGGTGTTTTCCTCCACCCCAAAACCTATCCTAAACACCTAGGCTTCCTCACCAACTGTTTTGGCTTGCTGCCCAAACTTTTCTGCACCACTGTACTAAGTTTAGGTGAGCCTAACTTAGAGTCTAGATGACGTCCCTTACACCCACTCATCTTTGAGCTCTACTTGACACTTTTCAATGGACCCGATAAGACTTCAAAAGAGCTTAGATGACATCGTTAACCTAGTGGGCAATATGACTAGAATTATGACAGAGAAACCCATTGATTATCCCCACTCGAATTATGTGTCTCACTCTGCTTTTCAACCTAGACCCAAGTTTAAGCCACAACGACCTCGCTTTGAGCCACCTTACCGTCTACCCACCTTTGATGGTTCCTTGGACCCTTACTACTTTAGAGAATGGGTTAGACAATTAGAGGACTATTTTGAATCGCATGAAATCCCTAATTCTCGCCAGTTTAGCATTGCTAGGTCACACTTGAGCGGTAATGCTCTCCAATTTTGGATGAGGTTAGAAGATCATAAAGAGTCTCGTGGCGAATACCCTACCTCTGATTGGAAAAATATGAGACGAGAACTTGGATTAAAATACCTTTCCCCTACTTATGGTCACCCATCTGTTAGTAACATCAGAGTTGCTGCCCCACCCTATAGGTCTTCACCTAACCATGGTGGCCGACCGTCTACTGGACCTTCTGTTAGACCTAACTCTTGTGGCTCCCCACTTGGACCAACTCTTAGTCATCCCAGTCAACCTTTAACCTCCCCAATCATTGACCCTGCAAGTGTAATTAACAAGAAAAAGTCCTCTGAACCTAAAACTGAGTGCATCCATTTTGTGGATGCTAATGATATTAATGATAACGAGGGCTACTTTGAGGATGAAACTGAAGTGATTGAATTAGACCCCCTGCCGGACTTAAACCCTGATTTAGGAGGTCTAGAACCTTTTAACCTCGAGACCTTAGCCCCTCTTGAGACTAATATCATTAACGATATCCCTTTGGATAAGGTCTGCCTGGACAATATTGATTTGATTCCGAAAGAGATTGATCTGACCTTGAACACAATAAAATTAAAATTGGAAGATTCTAATTTAATTACTGAGATGAATTCAGGTAACTCTGATTTGGAAGACAGTACTTTGAGTCGGAAAGTTTTTGAGCCTAATTTGTACCAGAAGTCATCTTTTGACTTGTTGGAGCCTATTTTTGGAGTTGTCCCTTTGGATTTACCTCTAAAAGAGTTTGTCCTTCCAGATTGGGCTTACCCCATCACTCCGCCTACCAACTGGAATGAGAATATTAACCCACACTTTCATGTTGGACCCACATCTACTCTGGGCACGATACCCCGACTTTTGAGTCCCAGACCTGCTGGTGATTCTTTGGGCTATGTTTTTATGGTAGAGAGTGATGACCCCTCGTCCTATCATACTCCTGATTCTTACATTGTGCCCGCTACATCCTTGTCTTTCCCTGTTAAGGACCTTCCATCTCCTAGTTGGCTGACCTTACTCAATCACCTTACTACCCCTGGGAGACTGTCTGTGACCCGAGCTAAGATGCCCTATGGAGATGCCCTTTTAGCTAAGGATGTCTTCATTGCTCCCCCTACACCCGTTCCATTAGATCGAACACTTTAAAACCACTCTTTTGTGACTTGTCCACTTCTCTAGCTGTGTTCGTGTGAGTTAGTATGTTGTGTGAGTGCTGTAGTCTGTTGTCTTCCTATTTTGTCTGTTGTTTTAAACTTTTGTAAGCTCATGAGTCTTGTCATTCATCTTGCACACCCGATCTCTTGCATTTGCATCTGCATTTCACCTTCAGGAGTTACTCATCGAAATCAAAAAGGAAAATTGAACAAAATAACATCCAGCCTAAAATTATTGTTGATAACAAAAGATGGTCCAAAGAATTCAAAGTTGGAGACTTTGTGATGGTACAGAAGCTGCATGCTCGAAACACCGAACATTTTAAGGAAATCTCAAAGGTTAATAGTAATGCCTACGTACTGGACCTCTCTTGAGGCTTTAACATGAATCCTACATTTAATATAGAAGACCTGTTAGCCTTTGAAGGACCCGAATCTTAACCCCAACATCCACTCCTTAAATTAGCTTTGTGTGACCCCACCTGGTGAGATCCCCCCAGCCTAGCTCCACTCCCCAACTTACCCTGCTTACCTATAGCGGAGAAGGTCGAAGCAATACTAGATGATGAGGTCATTTCCCTAAAGGAAAGTGGGTGCCAAAGATACCGAGTTCCTTGGAAAGGGACACCGGAGATAGAGGATACTTGGATTGACAGGGACGAGCTACAGAGCCTAGACCCAGATCTCCTAGAGTTGTACGAGGGCTCCATAGATATCTACTCGACGGGGTCGAGTTTTCTCCCACCTGGGGAGAATGATGAGGACATCGTCAGCATTTTCGACGCCGGAGATCGATGGTTACGAGCATGAGTTGTATTTTCATTATTTTATGTAGTAGTTTATTTTTATTTTATGTTTTTCCGTTTTTGCCCTTATGGGTATTTGGTCGCTATTGTAGCCCAAGGGGCATTTTAGTCTTTTGCTTTTTATTTGTCATTGTGAGGCCTATTTATATGGTCCTTCTCTTGTAATAGATAGTTGTTGATGAAATGAAAATTTATTCTTGTTCTCTTAGTGAGTTCATCTTCTCCCACAATCTCTTAGTGAGTTCGCCGGAGGAAACTAGATCTCTTAGTGAGTTCTAGTTCGCCGGAGAAGACTAGATCTCTTTGTGAGTTCTAGTTTTCAAATTATCTCATCTTGTGGAAAATCAACGTGGAGACAATCGAAGTTAGTAAATTCGTAGTCGTCGAAGCCTTGAAATCTCCATTTTCTTCCTCTTTCCCCTTGCCCTTGCCGCCGTCCAATCCAAGAAGCAAAGCCACCGGCCACCTGTATTTCCCCCCCCTGTTTTCGCCGGCCATAAATTCTGCGGCCACCGGCCAGCCTCCCACCGGCCCAGCAGCCGGCCGCCCGCCGGCCAGCCACCCGCCGGCCAGCCTCCCGCCGGCCTGCCCAGCAGCCTATTCCCGTCGCCTCTCCCTCTTGAAGCCTCCTACCATTTGAATTTCAAATCTCTTGAGTTATTAACCTCCTTAATTGGTGCTTATGCAATTAAGCCACCCATTAAAGAGATTAAATCTAAATTCGAAATTCAAATTTGATCTCCCTCTCATTTTAAATTTTGGGAAGTTACTTAAGCTTTAATTAAATCTGAAATTAAAATTCAGATTTAATTGAATTTCTTACTTAAACTTGGGCCCCACCCTCATGACTCCTAAATCTCTCTCTCTCCTCCTTATTGGGCCGACCACTCTTAGTGGGCCTCTTTCTCCTCCCAAATGACATATGAACACCACAAATTCAGCCCAAATTTCTTCCCCCTTCACCGCCCCATTAAACCCATTTGGATTAATTTGAATCCATCAAGTTAATTCTCTCCCATCTCTATCAAAACTGAAATTCCTGCAGGAATTTTCAGTTTTTGTCTTTGGACCTTCCCCCAAGCAACCACAACAAGCACTCAGGATAATTCTCCTCCACCACTCCGGTCACCTATCCGAGAACGACGATCTTATGCTCCTTCTTCCTTGGAGTGACCTCGCTTCTACTGTGGAGGACTCTCCTTCCGCTAAAGCCTAGACTAGTTGAGCGTATGGGCTCCAAAGGTGAAAATTCTCATTATTAAATTGTGGATTCTTGTGGCCATTGTAGTTTTACAATTATTCTTTGTGCTTCTTGAATTGTTTGGTTGATTGATCTTGCTCCACTTTGCTTAAGCAAGTTAAAAATTAAGAGTTCTAAGGATCACTCTTTTATGACAATGATAATTTTATCTTGGGTTATTATGCTACAATTGCTCTCTTTAATTTCTTAAAGTAACTCCTCCATCGCATATACGTTTCACATCATAAACCTTCCTAATTCCCTCCGAATTTTGATTTTCTATGGTAAGTAATTAAAGGTAGAATTAATCCCCTTTGAGGCCCCCTCTCTCCTTGCCTGCTGCCCACACTAGTGAGGCACACAGGACACTTCGCCCTCTAGCTAGATCGGCCACCCCTTGCTTGGGCCGGGTTGATTGGCTAGATAGGCTTAATCAGTCCATCAATACTCCCCTTCCAAAGAGTCACCTTGTCCCAAGTAGAACGAAGAGAACTATTGCTGAATCAGTATAGTTCCCATGTTGCTTCATAGACCAACAAAGTTAACAATGGCACGCTGTTCATCATCTTCTTCAACTCCTCAAAGGCCTTGGTAGCTTCTTCGCCTCAATTGAAATTATCCTTCATTAGTTGTTCGGTCAAAGGCCAGCCTATTAAACTTTATCCCTTCACGAACTTCATGTAGTAGCCTGTAAGGCCCAAGAGCCCTCTCAACTCCCTCAAGCTCTTGGGTATTGGCCTGTTGACCCTTATGTTATACCCAAAGGAAACAAAGGGAGATGAAATCAAAGCAGAAATCCAGCATACATTCATCACATACCTCGTACATGTCGAGAAACCGCCCAAATCTCCCGAAATTCCGCAGGGAATCCCGCTGCTACAGTCCTATCTCTGCGAGCGACGCCGATTCCCGTCATTTCTCCGCACTTCCTGCGCAAAATCTGGTCTCGATCGCATCCCGGATCGGGCCTTTAAAATGAGAAGGAAATCCCCCATTCGCTCTCTGCTCCCGTCGCTCTTCCCCAGCCCGATCTGCTCTTCCACTTCTCCTCCTTCCCCAAGCCGCAGCCGAGCTCCCGTCACTACTTCCCTCTCCGATCAGATTCCCAAATCCAACCCAAATTCCAAATCTTTCCAATCCAACCAATTGCTGCTACTATATGCCAGATAATACGTATATTCTACGTATCTGATCGACGACTAGCCTTAATCGAAAGTTCTCTCTCGTTATCGGGAGGGGTAATTAACTATAGGGGCTTGCGCCTATAGGAAACCAGAACTCAGATCATAAAGTCCTCGCAAAATGAGGGCGAAATCTCTGGGTAGTGTCTTATCTACAAACCCATCTGCCTTCCAAAATTTACCTCGGAACTTAGTTCGTTAAAACTCCCTCGCCGAATAAGAAGAGCGAGCGGAGGCCGGGGCCGAATTTTCGGAGCCCACAGATTTCTGGCGACTCCGCTGGGGATTGGTATCTCTTTCCATCTTTGGCTAGTCATTCAAATACTATAGTAGCAGCTAAAATATTATGTTCTATACGGTGAACATCCGGATGTGACATTTGGTTCTTATGTCCAAAGATCCATCACTGAAAGGTCCCGATAGAGCTAAAAGCTACCATCTTTTATGATGGTAGAGTAAAGAAAGAATAAATATATGTACGGTGAGCATTAGAGTGTGACACTTGGAAGCATATCCAAGAATCCACTGCCGAAAGGTCCCGGCATAAGGGAAAAACAAATATAGGGACTCACATCTCTAGAAAAAAAAAATTAAATAATGGTGTGACATCTGGTGTGTACCCCTAGAGATCCACCATTAAAGAAATTTATCAAAATTGGGTCTCAAAGATGACCCCAACAAAAATGTTTTTGATGGTCGACATCTTGAAAAATCCTTCAAGAAATCCCATCACTTTTCAAATATATCCTTACAGATTGAAGAAGATCATCGCCCGACCTGCATCAGTGATGTTCTTCTCAAAGAGCAAGCAGAGGAAATGAAAGAAGCTCCTATGTGAATTTAGGGACTGCTTTGCCTGGACATATGCTGAGATGCCCGGCTTATCCCCTGATGTAGCAGTTCACAGATTAGCAATCAAACCGGATGTAGCACCTGTCAAACAAGCTCCAAGGAGAATGAGATTGGAGATCGAAGAACAGGTGATTGCTGAAACAAAGAAGCTAATAGATGCAGGCTTCATACGAGAAGAAAAGTATGCCGATTAGATTGCAAATATCATCCCTATAAAGAAGAAGAATGGTCAGATTCGTATCTGCATCGACTTTTGGGACCTCAATAAAGCGTGCCCAAAAGATGACTTTCCACTCCCTGTATCCGAACTCCTGGTAGACAACACTTCCAACTATGACATGTTCTCCTTCATGGATGGATCGTCAGGATACAATCAAATTAAAATGGCGCCCGAAGATGAAAAACATACATCGTTCAGAACGCCCATCGGCATTTTTTGCTACACAGTTATGCCCTTTGGCTTGAAGAACGCTGGTGCCACCTACCAGCGAGCGATGACTCACATATTTGATGATTTGATACATCAGAAGGTCGAGTGTTATGTAGATGATCTTGTCGTCAAAAGTCTTGGCCGAAATGATCATTTAAAAGATCTTAGAATCGTATTTGAGAGAATTAAAAAATTCGATCTGAAGATGAATACTCTCAAATGTGCATTCGGGGTCTCCTCCAATAAATTCCTGGGTTATGTTGTTCGTCATCGAGGAATAGAGATCGACCCCAACAAAATTAAGGCAATCACGGAGATGCCACCACCAAGAAACCTTCGACAGCTTCGCTCGCTGCAAGGACAACTGGCTTTCATTCGGAGATTCATATCAAATCTATCGGGTAGGTGCCAGCTATTTTCAAAGCTAATGAAGAAAGATGTTCGTTTTAAATGGGACGGAGAATGCCAGGAAGCGTTTGATAGCATCAAGAGATATCTGCTGAATCCGCCCATTCTAGCAGCGCCAATTCCGGGGAAGCCTCTTATACTGTATACAGCTGCACTAGAAGAGTCCCTCGGAGCACTATTGGCCCAGAATAATGAAGAAGGAAAAGAAAATGCACTCTACTATATCAGTCGGAGATTGATTGGAGCAGAAAGCCGTTATTCTCCTATTGAAAAGCATTGCCTGGCGCTGATTTTTGCAGTTCAGAAACTCCGCCACTATATGTTATCCCACAAAATCACACTGATATCAAAGATCGATCCGCTGAAGTTCTTGATGACAAGACCAGCGTTGACAGGTCGTCTGGCCAGGTGGGCAGTATTGTTATTACAGTTTGAAATTACGTACATGCCACAAAAGGCGGTGAAAGGACAGGCCTTGGCAGATTTCCTTGCCGCACATCCGATCCCGGCCGATTCTCCACTCAACGATGATTTGCCTGATGAGCAGATAATGCAGGTTGAGGAGAATGAAAGGCTACCATTCTGGGAAATGTACTTCGACGGGGCATCGTCCATTAGACCTGTCCGACCTCCAAATATTGCAAGAGCCCGAGCCGGTATCGGTCTTGTTCTCATACCACCTGAAGGAGGCATAATGAGGTTCTCATTCAGTCTGACTGAACCTCGGACCAACAACGAAGCTGAGTACGAAGCTCTAATAGTAGGGCTGGAGATTGCAATTGACGTCAAAATTCAAAATCTTCAAATTTTCGGCGACTCTCAACTTGTGATAAATCAAGTCTTGGGCATCTACAAGATTTCCAAGGTTGAGTTGGCTCATTACCACCGGCGAACCATTGAGCTCCTGAAGCAGGTGCCGAATGTTAAAATAGTTCAAATTCCTCGAGGACAGAATGCCAAAGCAGACTGTTTGGCCAAATTGGCCAAGGAAATGGCAAATTCCAATGAGGAGAAGCCTATATTCATCGGAGTTTACAACCGTAGGGTCTTGGAACCCGCTTTATTACAATTCCCGATGGTAGAAGAAGTATCAAATTCAAGTCAGCAGGATGAAACTCCAGTTGACCCTAAACTTCTCCATCAAATCATTATGGAAAATTATCCGAAGGATATCATACAGCCAAGAGACATAAAGCTAGTCAAGCTTCAGAATCGTGGTGGCATTGTTTAGATATTGAAGTCGAAAATGATTGGAGACAGCCATTCATTGACTACTTCAAGGAAAACAAATTCCCGACAGAAAAGTCTATGGCCGCACAAATTCGAAAAAGGGCGTTACGATACGCATTTGTCAATGATACGTTATACAGACGAGCTTTTGATCAAATGTGGCTAAGGTGCTTGGGGACCAAGGAAGCTGATAAAGTGGTAGTAGAAGTCCATGAAGGACTTTGTGGAGCTCATCAGTCAGGTCCTAAAATGGCTGCTAAAATCAAAAGAATGGGTTATTATTGGCCGACCATGGTCAGAGATTGTATTGATCACGCAAAGAGGTGTCACGAGTGTCAAATCCACGGTGATGTTATACATCAACCACCAAATCCACTGCACCCAACAATAGCGTCCTGGCCGTTTGAATGCTGGGGCACTGATATTATCGGTCCAATAGATCCGCCGTCATCAGCAGGACACCGTTTCATTCTGGCAACGACGGACTACTTTTCCAAGTGGGCAGAAGCAGCTCCATTCAGAGAGGTCACATCGGAGCATGTGATCAATTTCTTTACCCACAATGTCGTCTACAGATTCGGTGTGCCGCGCCGCATAATCTCAGACAACGGTACTGCATTCAAGAGTACAAAAATTTACAAGTTCGTTGATCGGCATAAAATCGATTGGCGATATTCGTCCATATACAATCCAAGGGCAAATGGTTTGGCTGAAGCCTTCAATAAGACGTTGGTGAAATTATTGAAGAAGATCCTTACCAAGAACAAAAGAGAGTGGCATACGAAAATGGCAGAAGCGCTATGGGCATACCGTACAACCTACAAGACGCCGACCAAAGCCACTCCTTACTCTCTAGTGTTCGGAGTCGAAGCTGTATTACCATTGGAGATTGAACTACCGTCACTCCCGGTAGCAATCCAGAATGATCTCACTCGAGAGCAAAATGCCCGCCTCAGAATGGAAGAGCTCGATGCACTTGATGAACTAAGGTTACAAGCTCAACAAAATCTAGAAATCTACCGAGGAAGAATGGCAAAGTCTTTTGATCGAATGGTGCGTCCTCGATCATTTCAGGAAGGGGAATTGGTCCCTGGTGCTGAGAAGACCAATCATTCCACACCGAAAAATCGGTGGCAAATTCGTATCCAATTGGGAAGGCCCTTTCGTCATTGAGAAGGTGTACCAAGGAGGAGCATATCAGTTGATCGATCTGAACGGTCAGAGACCTATGCCACCTATCAACGGCCGATATTTAAAGAAATATCATGCATGAAAATTTCATTACTAGTGTACTTTGTAATTGTCAAAGTTTTATATGCATATCTATCAGTGCATATTTACATTTATATTTTGAAATTCTCTTGTATAGCAAGAACGCATTTCAAAATCCCCCCATCAGACTGGGGGCATTTTAAATATTTATTTGGGTCGACATCGCGCTGCGTGCCGAAATCCCCAAATAAATATTTAAAATCTCAAAGATATAAAAGCCTATCCAAAATGTCCCTGCGAGACAGGGGGCATTTTAAATATTCATTTGGGTCGACATCGTGCTATACGTCGAGATCCCCAAATGAATATTTAAAATCTTATATTCCAAATCTATTCAATTCTAGAATGTCCCTGTGAGACAGGGGCATTTTAAATATTTATTCGGGTCGACATCGCGTCGCATGCCGAGATCCCCGAATAAATATTTAAAATTATCAATCCAAATGTTATTTTATGCTAAAGAATACAAAGATTTTCTTTTTCAAAGTATTGCAGGTGATCTTTCAAAAGTTAGAGTTATCACCTTCTCTAATGAACAAAGACTCAAAAGTCAAAAAAGAGACTTTTTGTGACTACACACTCCTACAAAATTGAGCCAGAAAAGCTTGAAGCCTTTCAACAGCCTGAAGCTTAAGGTTCGAATGGGTGTAAAAGGTCGGATCCAACACGCCCAAATATGGCCGGATCGCTGGCAGCTCTGTCTACTCAACAAGCCATAAAAACGGCCGTAGTATCGGAACCCCCACTTCGTCAACCCGTCAGTAGGGACTGTAGGAAGAATGAAGGCAAATTTGACTCGACAAGTTCAAGTGATCGTAGTCCATAAAAATTCTCCCAAATGACTGGAGAATCAAAGTTCCATTGGAAGGATGAGTCTCGAGCAACTACCAGATGTTCGTAGGCTCCAAGATCCAAAACCACGAAGGATGACTCCAAATCCGTCAACTTCAGTGAAATCAGCATTGGGAAGCGCGATTCCCACAGCTCAAGTCTGAAGCCTGAATGGGTGTAAGAGGTCGGATCCAACAAGCCCAAATATGGCCGGATCGCTGGCAGCTCCATCTACTCAACAAGCCATAAGAAAGGCCGTAGTAGAGGAACCCCCATCTCAGCAACCAGAGGACGAAAAGCTATAAAATTCTAGCTCTCCCGATCTGACGAACTCAAGTGATTCAGATTAAAGTCTTCTCAAGTGGTTAAGGATCAAGATACTACCTACGTTCGGTACTATCAACTAAATCCAGAACCTGCAAATCCTTCAACAAATCCGTAAAGCACAAAGCGAGGATCGAAGGAATCTTTCTTCAACAAGTCCGTCAAAGCACAAAGCAAAGGACCGAAGAAATTTATCCCAAAGTTCATAAAAAGCTCAAAGCTGAACTAAGTGGATTCCGTCATCAACAAGTCCGTTATGCACAAAGCGCTGGACCGATGAATTTTCTCTATCGACCTAATACAAACCTAAGGGTTTTGGTCATCGACATCTACTCCTTCAACAAGCCCGCCAAAGCAAGAAGCATAGGGCCGAAGATACAAAAATCTCCTGACAAGTCAATAAAGACAAATCAAGAAATTCTCCATCAATGTCCGCAGCACAAAGTACAGGACCAAAGAAATCAACATCTCAATCATCTATTGATATATCCAAGAGATCTATGGAAAAAGAAAATTTTAGTGTGACATCCAAGCAAATAATTGGAGATCCACTAAATAAAAATTTTAGTGTGACATCCGAGCGAATTTTTGGAGATCCACTAAAAGAAAATCATAGTGTGACATCCAAGCAGAATTTTGGAGATCCACTAAATGAAAGTTGTAGTGTGACATCCAAATAAATTCTTGGAGATCCACTAAATGGAACCCCTAGTGTGACATCTAGAATAAATATCTAGAGATCCACAGGTTCAATCAGCTTTCAACAAACGTGACTCGCTCTAGACGCGAACCACATTTGTTGGGGGGCATTTGTTGACCCTTATGTTATACCCAAAGGAAACAAAGGGAGATGAAATCAAAGCAGAAATCCAGCATACATTCATCACATACCTCGTACATGTTGAGAAACCGCCCAAATCTCCCGAAATTCCGCAGGGAATCCCGCTGCTACAGTCCTATCTCTGCGAGCGACGCCGATTCCCGTCATTTCTCCGCACTTCCTGCGCAAAATCTGGTCTCGATCGCATCCCGGATCGGGCCTTTAAAATGAGAAGGAAATCCCCCATTCGCTCTCTGCTCCCGTCGCTCTTCCCCAGCCCGATCTGCTCTTCCACTTCTCCTCCTTCCCCAAGCCGCAGCCGAGCTCCCGTCACTACTTCCCTCTCCGATCAGATTCCCAAATCCAACCCAAATTCCAAATCTTTCCAATCCAAACCAATTGCTGCTACTATATGCCAGATAATACGTATATTCTACGTATCTGATCGACGACTAGCCTTAATCGAAAGTTCTCTCTCGTTATCGGGAGGGGTAATTAACTATAGGGGCTTGCGCCTATAGGAAACCAGAACTCAGATCATAAAGTCCTCGCAAAATGAGGGCGAAATCTCTGGGTAGTGTCTTATCTACAAACCCATCTGCCTTCCAAAATTTACCTCGGAACTTAGTTCGTTAAAACTCCCTCGCCGAATAAGAAGAGCGAGCGGAGGCCGGGGCCGAATTTTCGGAGCCCACATGGCCATATTCGCATAGCCTCAATTTTGCTTTAGTCAACTGCTACTCCTTCCTATGATACCATATGACCCAAATACTCCACTTAAGGCTAGGCAAATGAGCAATTCTTCAAATTGGCAAATAAGTGGCGGTCCCACATAGTGGATAACACCAATCCCAAGTGTTCTAAGTGCTTATCCTCAGTCTTGCTGTAAATCAAATATCATCAAAGAATACTAATACAAACCTCTGTAGATATGGCTGGAATACCTAGTTCATCAAGGATTGAAAAGTAACTGAAGCATTAGTGAGGCTAGAAGGCATCACTAAAAACTCATATTATCTCTCATGAGTCCTAAATGCCGTCTTGGAAACATCTTCGAATCTCATCCGGATCTAATCGTACCCTACCTTCAGATCAATCTTCGAGAAAAAACACCTCTCCATAAGCTTATGCAACAACTCTTCAATCAATGAAATAGGAAATTTGTCATGCGTTGCCTCCTCTCAAAGATCCCGAATAAATTGAAGTGATTAAATGTAAATTTAACTGCCATTCATACACACCTTAGGCCATTCATTCCCTCTTTATTCATGCCAGCCCAAGTTCTAATTATCAAACAGAGACAAGACAGTTCAATAACTGGGATATAAATATGATCTATATACTTTAATGGAGGAACTAATATGAAATTACCACATTCATTTTAACATTTTTATTTCTTTCGCATACAATTTGGCGATTTGTGACTCTTTGTTGTTGTTCAATAATTAGATACACACAACATAGCCAATTTAATTAAACATATAACACTTATATTCAAATTTCAATGGTTTTTTCTTATCACAAAATACTCCCTAAGGCACATGTACAGCCATTGGTATATCTAATATGAAACTAACCACAAACAGACGGGTCGATCTCTCATTTAAGTATTATTAGTCAGCACATTGAATCTTTTATATTGAATGGACACACTATTGAGCTATAGCTTTGTGCCTCCACTCCAAAGGGAGCCTTTCCGAGAAGCCCTGAGAACAATAGTTTCAGGAGATTTGCTAAAGAGCACGAAAATTTCACTAATTAAACCATCTAATATGCATAAATGATCTCACGCTCCTTAAAATAAATCAAAACTTTAGAAACATTTGAAAAATAGTGTATACGTACAGATGTGAAGTATAGTCTTGTGCGAACATGTCGTTCTGGTGTTTTGACATTAGCATACCTACATATAAAAGAGAAATAGTAAGCCCAATGATAAGTAAATAAAAGAGACAAAGCTAAAAGAGAGTAAATACTTTGGATCTAAACGATATTTGGTTTCTTTATCTTCATCATCATCTTGATCCAATGATTTTTCACTGGTAGAACTATTTCTTCCGGCATCTTCATGTTTATTCCCATGTCTTGATTGGTTATCGGTATCCTCTTTTCTCGACCTCTGAACCATTGCGGTTTTCCCATCACCAAATTTTAGCTCAGCAACACTGATAGCCTCCTCACGAGTATTGCGCAAATCAATTAAAATTTTTCCTAACAATCTGCGGGCTATCTGATACAGAAATAAGAAATGTCATGATAAACAGAAAAGGTTCAATCAAAAGAAACCCACTCCCATAAGGCCATAATAACATAGGAGAAATAATTTTTTTTTTACTAGGAACATAATAAGTGGGGTATTAAATGATTTAAAAAGAGCAGTAAACAAAACAAAGTATAGCAAATAATGGAATGAATGTAGCATATTCTTCTTGAATTAATATTTTTACAAAAGTTAGTACGATCTATAAAATTCAATTCCACATGTTAAAAAAACATTAAAATAAGGAACTGCAGGAATGGATACAAACGTCCTACATTTGAAAGCACATGGCTGGGATGAAGAATTAACAATTCCTAATTAATGTTGAGTATTCTACCACTATATGTTCTTTTCAGGATTTAACAATTCTTCAACATCAAACCCTTCAAAAATTCATTGTGCAACATCTTAAGCCACCTCTCTTTTCTTATATGATTATCAGATCATCCGCCAATTTGTAACCATTCTATTCTACTGTGACATCACAGCGTAAATTTCAATGAGTTGCTGCATAAGCGATTGGTTACAATGTACAACTAAGAAGCGCAGCAGTTTCCATCTGATTATGGAAGATGCCACATACAGATTAACTTAAGATTATGTACATAAATCTGGAAGCGATTCACATATTCCTATGCGTTTTAATAAAGCAGTTATAGATTTAATTCGTGAATGCAGCATATCTATTTCACGTAATTTGAAACTTTAGATTATTGCATGATAAGTGTGCAACTGTGCATAACCTTTATTTACACATAAAATGAAAGTTTGCAACAAAATGCTGGCACAGAGAGGAAATGGATCATAGTGAAATGTACCTTTGACCCAATTTCAAGCTTCTGCTTTGGGTTGATGCCGTATTCATTGGGAATAACACCATCTGCTAGCAACTATTAAATAAATAAAAAAAAACAGTTTAGTCCTTTCTGGAGACAAAAACTAGTCCCATTTGTTCTGATCATTTATGAAAAGGTAAGCTTTATTGAAAAAGACTATAAAATGCATTGAAACGCCACTAGCACTATAAGCTTTGTTGTATTTTATTATTTTCTTTTATTTTCTTTTCTTTTAAGGTTGGAGTAGCTCTAGTAGAAGATAAGATTAGAGAGAGTCGTCTTAGATGGTTTGGTCACATAAAACGGCGGCCTTCCGATGACCCAGTTAGGAGAGTAGAGGTATTAGTTTTGACTTATATTAAGAAAGGTAGGGGTAGACCTAAAAAGACTTGGTTAGAAAATATTAAGAATGACCTTTCTTTATTAGATTTAAACGAGAATTTGACTTTTAATAGGACACAATGGAGAAAAAGGATTCATGTAGCCGACCCCACGTAGTGGGATAAAGGCTTGATGTTGTTGTTGTCACGACCCGGCCCGGTTAGCTCGCAAGTACGAGGCGGGAACAGAGGTCGGACGTAAAAGTTAAAAGAAACTTAACATAACATCAATTGAAACATCAACAATAAAGAAAGAGCCACTACTGTCTCCAAAGTGTTTTTTTTTTGTAAAAAAATGCGAATTTTGAAAATTAGGGTTTTAGAAAAATTGATTCCCTTTGGAAATGTCTTCACAAAAGAGGTTCCTATTAACCTAAGAAAGCTTCTAATTGAAAAATATTAATTGAACGATGAAAAATTTGGAGTTAGGAATTTAGGGTTTCTCCCTAATTAAGGAATTTTGATCCCTACGATTCCAAAAAGGCTTTTAGAAAGATTCTAGAGAATTATTTACAAGTTTTCTTAATTGTAGATTCCCTTAATCCAAGAAAGTCATTAATGTTTAAATTAATATTTGATTGTAGGAAGAATGTTTGCTTATTTAAGATCCATGGTTTTAAATAAACGCTAATTGAGAATGAATGGAGGTGAGAGATATCATGAATTGTGGGTGAGGTTTGAATTGAAACTTAAACAAGACATTAGGTTGATTTATGCATTTACTTTCGTTTAAGGATTTAGGAAATTGTGAGGGAAAACATTTACTTATGCATTGTTGTATGCTCTTTTAGATTTTAACTGTGGAAGGAAAGGACTCGTTCAGACAAACGAAGGGGGGGGCACGGATTGAGGTAGGTGGAATGAATATTCAAATGAATTTTAAACAAATTTTCCTTCAATTGCAAATTACATTGAAATGACAAGTTCCTTTATGTTTATTGTGAGACTTTTGTTCTATTACATAGAAATGTTCAATTGGTTTATGTTATTTATGAACTCTTATGGCTCAATTTTCCCTCTACTGTCACGACCCGGCCCGGTTAGCTCGCTAGTGCGAGGCGGGAACAAGGTCGGACGGGAAAAAGATAAAAGAACTTTATAAGACATTTAACATAATTCCAAATTAAGGCATCAACATAAAGAAAGAGCCACTACAATTTCTCCAACATTAACCTTTTCTTTTTCTTTCATTCATTAATCAAAATAATTATGTACAA
Organism: Dendrobium nobile; assembly: GCA_022539455.1. Taxonomy (NCBI): domain Eukaryota; kingdom Viridiplantae; phylum Streptophyta; class Magnoliopsida; order Asparagales; family Orchidaceae; genus Dendrobium; species Dendrobium nobile. The sequence goes on from CM039729.1 coordinate 9,549,013, forward strand.
AGAGAGTCATCCAAAAAAAAATGGGAATCTAAACAATAGTACATCTCTCCAAAATCTTGTCTACAACTATTACCATCTATCAACAAAACAACAAAAAACAAAAGAACCTGCCGCCCGTCGTCTCTCCCTTTCCTTGATTCCGCTCGGTTCGTGCGAATGGGGGAGAAGGAGGGCTCGGTTTGGCCTAATAGGGAGAAATGGGAAATGCCAAAAGACCCTTATGCCCTCACTTAAGTAATTCCGGCATTTTAAAAGCTTAGGGGTAGTTTGGGTATTACTTAACTTCCAACAATTATAACTCCTAATTTAAGCGAGATTACATATAAGTCCTTTACACCAAATCGATCGAAATTCCGCGCTCTATATTATAAAATTATTTGCGTCGAAATCCGACAACTTCGAATTTTTCACTTAAAGTACGTCGCGGCGCTTTGAAAAGCGTGCGAAGTCTGAAATGGCTTTTGCGGATTTTACAATTCTCCCTCCCTTATTAAAATTTCGTCCTCGAAATTTAAGACAAAAAAAAAAAAAAAGAAATCATACCTTAGTCAAAAAGGTGAGGGTAGCTTTCCCTCATCTCTGATTCCTTCTCCCAAGTTGCATCTCTCTCAGTTCCATGCTTCCACATAACCTTGACATAAAGAATCTCTCTACTACGAAGCTTCTTAACATCGTAATCTATGATCTTCTCAGGCTCCTCTACAAAAGTCAGATCTGGTTGGATATCTATTGCTTCAGTACTGATCTTCTGAGTTTCATCTGCAATGTATTTCCTCAAGGAAGAGATATGAAATACATTATGTACTCCACTCAAGTGAGATGGCAAAATCACATGTAAGCCACACTGCCTACTCTCTCAGAAATTTCAAATGGGCCAACATATCTTGGACTCAGTTTCCCAACTTTGCCAAATCTCTTCACACCTTTCATAGGACTTACCTTAAGGAAAACAAACTCTCCAACCTCAAACTCAACAAATCTGTGCTTGGCATCATAATACTTCCTCTGTCTGTCCTGTACAGTCTTCAATCTATCGCGAATCAGCCTTATCTTTTCAGTAGCATCATCTACTAAATCAGCTCCAATGATCTTTCTTTCTCCTGTCTCCGCCCAACATAAAGGAGTTCTACACCTCCTTCCATACAAAGCTTCATAGGGTGCCATACCTATACTTGCTTGGAAGCTATTGTTATAGGCAAATTCAATCAAGGGAATGTGTCTCCCATTTGCCACCAAAGTCCAGTACACATAATCTGAGTAAATCCTCCAATGTCTGAATAGTCCTCTCTGATTGACCATCTGTTTGAGGGTGAAATGCCGTACTGAAAGTGAGTCTGGTGCCCATTGCCTCCTGAACTTTCCTCCACAATCTAGAGGTGAATCTCCCATCTCTATCTGAAACTATTGATCTAGGTACACCATGAAGTCTAACAATCTCATTAACATAAACACTTGCCAACTTCTCAACAGCATCAGATTGCTTGATAGGCAAGAAGTGTGCTGACTTGGTCAATCTATCAATGATCACCCATAGAGCATCATGACCAGTTCTGGACCTAGGCAATCCAACCACAAAATCCATGGCTATGTCTTCCCACTTCCATTCAGGTATGGGTAAAGGCTGCAATAAACCTCCTGGCTTTTGATGTTCTACCTTAACCATCTGACAAACTGTACACTTAGCCACAAATTCTGCTACACTTCTTTTCATCCCTGGCCACCAAAAGTATTCCTTCAGGTCTTGGTACATCTTGTTACTACCTGGATGAATGGTATAACTTGAATAGTGTGCTTCCTGAAGAATGTCCTTCCTCAAATCTCCAACATCAGGGATGCAAATTCTGCCTCTATACCGTAGTAACTCCTCTTCATCAAACTCAAACTCCTCTACGTGACCAACCTTCACCAATTGTAGGATTTTCTCAAATTCTGCATCTTGTGGCAAGGCTTCCCTTATCCTATCCTTTAAGGTGGACTGAATGATCATCTGATTCAAAGCAACAAACTCTGCATCATTGGGCTGAACTACAGAAATCTCTAACTTCTCCAAGTCTCTAATCAATTCAAGCTGTTGTGTAATCATCCAACTGGCACTGGAAGTCTTCCTGCTTAAAGCATCTGCTACAACATTTGCCTTGCCTGGATGATACCTTGATAAGCTCCAACCACCTCCTCTGCCTCAAATTCAACTCTTTTTGTGTGAAGATATATTTCAAACTTTGATGATCAGTAAATACTTCACACTTCACTCCATATAAGTAATGTCTCCAAATCTTCAGGGCAAAGACCACTGCCGCTAACTCCAAATCATGGGTTGGGTAGTTTCTTTCGTGGTTCTTCAGTTGCCTTGAAGCATAGGCAATGACCCTTCCGTTTTGCATCAAAACACAACCCAACCCTTTGTGAGAGGCATCACTAAAAAGCTGAAAACCATCCGTCCCTGACGGAATGGTAAGTACTGGAGCAGTCACCAAACATTGCTTCAATCTTTGAAAAGCCTCTTCGCATTGATCTGTCCATACAAACTTCACTGCCTTTTGAGTCAATCTCGATAAGGGCATAGCTATACGGGAAAACCCCTCAACAAATCTTCTATAGTAACCAGCTAAACCCAAAAAGCTCCTGATCTCCGTCACAGTAGTGGGTCGTGGCCAATCTGATATAGCTTGCACCTTGTGCTGATCCACAGAGATCTCTCCATTGCTAATCACATGACCCAAAAAGTGTACACTCTTCAACCAAAACTCACATTTGGAGAATTTAGCATACAAATCATTATCCTTCAAAGTATACAACACTGACCTTAAATGATTCGCATGCATCCTTTCGTCTGGAGAGTAAACAAGTATGTCATCTATAAATACAATCACGAATAGATCTAAAGAATCCTTAAAGATTCTATTCATGAGGTCCATAAACACTGCAGGGGCATTTGTTAGGCCAAAAGGCATCACTGTAAACTCAAAATGCCCGTATCTAGTGTTGAAAGCTGTCTTTGCTATGTCCTCTTCTCTGACCTTGAGCTGATAGTATCCCGATCTCAAGTCTATCTTGGAAAATACTGAGGCACCCTCCAACTGATCAAACAAATCATCAATTCTCGGAAGAGGATACTTATTCTTTACAGTCAGTTTGTTCAATTCCCTGTAGTCTATGCAAAGTCTTAGACTTCCATCCTTCTTCTTCACAAAGAGCACAGGAGCACCCCAAGGAGAAGTGCTTGGCCTAATGAATCCTTTATTAAGCAACTCTTCCAATTGTTCTTTCAGTTCCTTCAGCTCTTTTATGGCCATCCTATAAGGGGCTTTAGCAACAGGGTCTGCTCCACTAACCAGTTCAATGGTAAAATCAATCTCCCTGCTTGGAGGCATTCCAGGTAAGTCATCTGCGAACACTTCTGGATACTCTTGTACAACAGGTATCTCCTCTAACCTCCTCTCTTCTTTCTTTTCCTCCTTAACATAAGCTAGAAAGCCTTCATTACCCTTCCTCAATAATTTGTAAGCCACCAACGAAGAGACTATCATGGAAGTTAGGCCTCTTTCTCCTACAAATTTGAATTCTTTCTCCCCTGGCATACAGAATTTAAGTTCTTTCTTATTACAGTCTATAGTCACAAAGTGACTAGACAACCAATCCATCCCTAGGATCATATCAAATTCGGTCAAGGGCAATAACATAGGGTCTGCACCAAGACTTCTATCACACACAATCAACTCCACATGACACCCTTTGTTGGTTTCCAACTGACTCCCATTGGGCATCATAACAGATAAGGGTTTGAGCATAAATGAGGAAGATAAACCAACAGACTTAACAAATTCCTCCGAAATGAAAGAATGAGAGGCTCCCGTATCAAACAATATCTTAACAGGCTTGTTACAGACAAGGATCGTTCCTAAATATCATGCATGTAACATAACATAAAGCTTATTTTACTTAAACAGTATAAAGGGATTCATTAACATTAAATAAAGTCCATACCTGTGATAACATCAGGAGAGTCTTTTGCTTCAAGTTGTGATATTCCATAAACTCTTGGTTGAACCGGGGGACGAGCTTGGCCTTGTGATGGGGTAGATCCAGTAGACTCTACAGTTCTTGGCCTGCCAGCTGTCCTCTGGGGAAAAGTGTTTCCTGTTCTGGCCGCTGGGGTAGACTTCTGTCCCAAGGTAGGGCAAAACTTTGCCATGTGCCCTGGCTGATGGCACCAAAAACAGGTATTGGTGCCAGAAAGGCACTCTCCCCTATGAGCCCTTCCACACTTATTGCACATAGCAGATGGTGTGCTGCTCTCTGAAGTGTTGAGCTTGGGCTTCTTCCAACTAGGCCTTCCAGAGTGAAAAGACTGGGCAGGTCTTGATCTATCTTCATTCTTCCTCTTCTGGAAATCTCTCTTCCTCTGAACACTCTGATAATCAAGCTCAACCTTCCGTGCTTTATCAACTAATTTAGAGTAATCTTCAATCTCCAAAGCAACCAATGGCTGTCTAATGCTATCCCTCAAGCCACAAAGGAAACGGTGGCATTTCTCTTCTGCATTAGGAATCAGATGAGAGGCATACCTAGATAGCATCGTGAATTCAGTCTCATACTCTGCAACAGTCTTATCTCCCTGTACCAATCTATTAAATTTATCTTGCATTGCTCTCCTAGCAGTCATTGGCACATACCAATCTCTAAACACTTCGACAAATTCCACCCATGAGATTTGACTGCTAGATCTCCCAGTAAAAGTTTCTTCCAATTGTCTTCTCCACCATCTGTTTGCCTCCCCTCTGAAGGCATAAGTAGCTAAGGCTACCCTCCTATCCTGAGGGCATAGCATCCCCTCCAAAATCTTCTCAACTTCCATTAACCAGTCCTCTGCTTCTATAGCTCCACCTCCCACAAATGATGGTGGCTTCATGTCCTCGAATAACTTTAAATACTTGTCAATTGGAGCACTTCCACTACCTCCAGCTTGAGTCTGTGTACTCTTTATCATCCCCGTCATAGCCGCCATCATTTGGGTAAAAGAGTCCAAAGTAGCATTAATGCTACTGCCTTGAGGCTCTACTACAGATGGTAATTCCCTCCTGACCTCCCCTGTGTTGCCATCAGTGGCATCTAGTTCTGCTTCCTCAGCCCTGAGACATAAAGCAACATAGCAATCTAAGTAAATAAATACACAAGCACCTTACACCTATTCTAACCTATAAGATCTTCCTATCGGCTCTTTTATGAAAATCAATATCCTCAAATCCTTGCTCTGATACCACTACTGTCACGACCCGGCCCGGTTAGCTCGCTAGTGCGAGGCGGGAACAAGGTCGGACGGGAAAAAGATAAAAGAACTTTATAAGACATTTAACATAATTCCAAATTAAGGCATCAACATAAAGAAATAGCCACTACAATTTCTCCAACATTAACCTTTTCTTTTTCTTTCATTCATTAATCAAAATAATTATGTACAAAGAGAGTCATCCAAAAAAAAAATGGGAATCTAAACAATAGTACATCTCTCCAAAATCTTGTCTACAACTATTACCATCTATCAACAAAACAACAAAAGACAAAAGAACCTGCCGCCCGTCGTCTCTCCCTTTCCTTGATTCCGCTCGGTTCGTGCGAATGGGGGAGAAGGAGGGCTCGGTTTGGCCTAATAGGGAGAAATGGGAAATGCCAAAAGACCCTTATGCCCTCACTTAAGTAATTCCGGCATTTTAAAAGCTTAGGGGTAGTTTGGGTATTACTTAACTTCCAACAATTATAACTCCTAATTTAAGCGAGATTACATATAAGTCCTTTACACCAAATCGATCGAAATTTCGCGCTCTATATTATAAAATTATTTGCGTCGAAATCCGACAACTTCGAATTTTTCACTTAAAGTACGTCGCGGCGCTTTGAAAAGCGTGCGAAGTCTGAAATGGCTTTTGCGGATTTTACAGTTGTTGTTTGTTGTTGTTGTATTTTATTTTATTTTCTTTCATTTTAATGAGAAAACATTCCTCTAGCTTATCCATAACAAGAAAAGGCAATGTTCACTACTTCACAAATATAACTTTTAGTAAAATAAAATGCACATAAAATGACTTAAATACCCGTTTAACTGAAGGGCATGGGCATTGAAAGAGACAACAATAAATACTGGGTCCAAGAAGGATTGATGTATTCAATATTACCCCAGCATAACAAAGAGAAGGGAGATGAAAACAATTCTGAAGAGAAGGTTATCTAACTCGCAAACATATTTGAGTGAGATCAATTAAATCGGCTCCATTAATTAGTATTCAAACTCATAACCTCTGATGGAGCAACCTAACCATTACTCAAAGAGCTACCTCACAAGTAACCACTTGATTTCTAAACCGATTTTTAATGAATAAAGCCTTGTCAGAAGAAAGATATTTTACAAGTCAAAAGAGAAAGATATAAAGTGATTCTTCAGTTTAAGTTTTACCTGAGCAACTTTAAATAGCTCTGCTAAACCATCAAGATTAAGATGTGCATTATGCAGCATATCATATCTGTTAAAAGATTCCAAAATCAAAGAATAAAGAAGAAATGATGAGAAAAATGCAACAATAATGACAAGTAGCAAAGGAGACATGCAAAACATAATATTGATACTAACAACTGATTGCGAACAGGTGGTTATGCAGGAGGAAAAAACAAGACGTTCATATGCTGCTAAGAAGAAAGACTGTAACACGGGATTCACATTTGCATCTGATGGAAATTTTGCACCATCATGTGTTCGACTCAAAACAAAATATTTAAATCTAGATGTTTTTCATTCAGAATATATGAGGACATCGCTCAGAGATTCCGACACGTGTACCGGCTAAGAGATTGTAGATTGATGGTCACTATTCAGTCTTTACTTTTGATGCGTTTTATTTTATTTTCAGTTTTTCCGAGTTTACCCCTGTGGGGAGTGTTTTCTTATTGTAGCCTTAAGGGCATTTGTGTAATTTGCTTTTATTTATGTTGGAGGCCTATATATAGTGGCCTTATGCTTTGTAAAAGGATGATGAATATTGAAATGAAATTTTAGTTTTCTTGCTTGATCTCTAAGTGAATTCATGAGAGGAGAGATCCTAGGTGGGTGAACGCAATACCCATCAACCATGGTGGATTCCTTGGTTCGCGGTTCGTTATCTTCTTCTTCTCCCTTACACCCACTCCATTCTTCCACATACCGTCGGCATCCATCTCCCCTCCTTGAAACCGATAACCCCACCATTTCTCCCCACCACCCGCCGCCTCCATCTTTCCTCCCACCGATCAAATCCCACGACCAAACCCCCTGCCGGCCCTCTTTCTTTCCATCAATTAATGGTAGCTTAATCACCATTAAGACCTACCTAATTTGCCTTACATGATGTTGGAAAGCTATCATTCAATTTGAAATTCAAATACTTTCCTAAATTATCCACGCCAAATTAGAAAAGTTTTTCAATTCAAATCTAATTTAATTTTTAATTAAATTGGATTTCTTATTTCATTGCTTAAATGGGTTTAAGGCATTAAGTGGCATTAATTGCTCTTCCCTCCCTCCTCGCCTATGTAAGCCGCCGGCCATACATGGGTTTCCCCCATTTAATGCCCATTTAAGATTCAAGCCTTGTTTGAATTTGAAATTCAAATTCATCCCTCCCTCATTAATACCTAAATCTGAATTTAATTTCGGATTTAAGGTTTTGTCCTCTTGCTTAAAATATTTTCCCTCCTTTCCTCTCCACATGGCCAGCCCCCTTTACCCATGCTTTCTCTCTCCAATCCAATTCAAAATCTCAATTAATGCTTCCCCATTAATTCCCATTAAAGCTCCCAATCCCACTTTAATTTGAATTCAAAATTCAAATTAAATCACGCCAAATTCACTTAAAAAATCTGAAATTAATTTCAGATTTTTGATTAATTTCCCTCTCCCCTCTTCTAACCTATTCCAAGCCCCCACCCAAACTGCCCCTCCCCTTCTCCCCACCTTGGCCGCCCCCTTTCTCTTGCATCCCCTCTCTTGGGAAACCCTAGTTTGCTCATGATATTTGTCGCCAAGAGAAGAAGACGACTTCCTCTCCCAATCTTATCATTGGTGCATGGCCGATCCTGAGACCGACTACGGATTTTTATTCGACGAGCAAGGAAGGACAAATATCCTTGGTTCCCCGTTCTTTGACGTCTTCTTTGGCAACGACGAAACTGTTAAATGATATATCGACCGCATCATATACAAACTAACATTGTCAATTGAAGAGCACCTTCCACCAGGTCGTTGGAAAATATTCGGACATCCACCGCCTCCTCCACCGCCGGCTATCGCTCCGTCAACGAAGGTCCTCGGCGCCGTCTTCCTAGTGGTAATATCCTTCTTCGTATGGTTCATTTTTCTCCGCTAAAGCCTAAGAGTGATTGAGCGAGAAGGTACTCAAGGTGAACCTATCGTTGTTAAGTGTTGGGTTTTGTTATGAGCATGTAACATTTAATATTGTGTGGGCTCCGAAAATTCGGTCCCGGCCTCCCCGCCGCGCTTTTGATTTTTATTCGGCGATGGGAGTTTTAACGGAATATGTTCCGGGGTAAATTTTGGAAGGCAGATGGGTTTGTAGATAAGACACTACCCAGAGATTTCACCCTCATTTTGTGAGGACTTTATGATCTGAGTTCTGGTTCCTATAGGCGCAAGCCCCTATAGTTAATTACCCCTCCCGATCACGAGAGAGAACTTTCGATTAAGGCTAGTCGTCAATCAAATACGTAGAGAATACGTGGTATCTGGCATATAGTAGCAGCAATGGATTGGATTTGGAATGGTTGGAGAATTTGAGAATTTGAAATGTTTGGATTAAAATTTGAAAGGTTTGATATTTTAAATAGAAATTGCACCATCTGACACTTAAAGCGGATGGTGGGGGAATGGATGATGGGCCCCATCGTGGTCCCTAGTCTACTTAGTCAGAGGAGGTAGTCGACCCAACCTGACAAAAGGATCCTTGTCGGCAGCCATGGGTTGCTTCGTCCAAGGAGACCTTGTAGACCTGAGGTGAATGTTTGTCTAAGGGGACAATTTTAAATTCACCTTAGCTAACAGAGGGCTTTGTGCCCTATCGATCATATCCTATTGATTCATATCTCAAGGATTTAACGCCATTAAGGAGCGTATTGGCTCTGGCCATAACCGCTATCTGTGGTGCCATTTGGCGGCAAAACCACTCGGTTCAGAGGGCCCTGGGTCATAACCGTTTACCTGCAGTGCCATTTGGCGGCGAAACTGCCGGTTAGAGGACATGTACCACGTCCTTACTGGCAAAAAGATTATTTGAGAATGGATCCTAGTGATATTTTCGACTAGGCATTTGGCTATTTGTGAGCTAGAGTTTATTTGAATTTGTCCACCCCGGCAGACTGTTGCGGAGGGTGAATGGAATTTGCTTTAAGCGATTGATGGTTTGATTTCATTTTTAAATATTTGGAATTTGGGCTTTTTGTGGAGCTTTGGATTTTGGGGATTTTTAGATTTTTGTGGATATTTGGGTGGAGCTTTGGAATATTTGGGATTTTTGGAATTTTGGGTGGAGCTTTGGAATATTTGAAATAAAACTTTGGATATTTGGGAGATATTTTGAAAATATTTGGGAACCCCTCCGGTTGAGATCTGCATTCAACACGGCCATCATCGGGGTGTTTGGAGTCATTTCTCTTTATGGATTGAACCTTGTCAACTTTGTCGGGCTGTCGACAGAGGATCGGGTTTCGTAGGCTTTATGCCCTTTGATAGTGAATTCTCATTGTTGTAGGCCTTGAAGGCCTAATATGAATGTATTAAGACAAATATGACGGTCGCCACAACCGTATATTTGTTTGTTGGTTCGAACCCTGTCGACTTCTATTGACCTGTATAGAAGGATCGTTTCAAACCTGAATTCACTTGACAACCCGCGCAGCATCCCTAGACGTCACGTGTGTACCAATAACACGCTCGCCGGGGCCCATGCGGGTTTGGGGATATTTTGTAATTGTTTATCGGACCTTGTCGACTCCTATTTATTTGCTTAGGAGGATCGGGTCCATATTTAATAACCCGCGCAGCATCCCTAGACGTCACGTGTATACCAATAACACGCTCGCCAGGGCACTTACGGGTTTCATGATTGCTCTTACCCTCTTTTAGTGTACCTACGTGTATACAAACTACGGTGCACGTGCGGGGGTATTCTTGGAATAGACGCCTTCTGTCTGCTTGTACGAATATTGCAGATCCGGTGGCGTGTCGTTGTTGTCTTGATATTGACTCCCCCTTTTCTCATTCACCGGAGGTAGGGTTCTTCTTGAAGTCCGTGGACGTTGTTTTGAAATGGACTCTTTTTATTCAACATTGTAGATTTGATATTTCTGATATTTGTGGATGCCAGAGTTGTTTCCCTTCCTAAATACAGGATCGAGAAGATCTTTGATTTGTCATAGGTGATATTTATACTTGTGTCCACAGTGGATCATTGCACTCACGATATATACACCGTTGTTATCCACAAGTAGTTTGTACTCATTTGTGGGGGACCGCTGTATCTACTACGAGCTCCTAGGAGTATTCGTAGAAGAACCCTTGTCCTTGCATCATGACCACCTTCACCAATCTCAGGTGGGTATTGACGTATTTGCACTTGTTTGCGGGGGCGAATCCTTCTTTATTGGTCTCCCGTATTGCCATCTCAATCAACAGGCATTGTAGGGATTGTTGCAGGAGTTCGCGCATCGAGGTCTTGTAGTTTGAGTTTCCTCGTGTGTGATCCAAGTTTCGACCTTTGCATGTATTGAGTCCAAGTTCAATTTCATCCAAACTTGAATTCATCAAATTTACAAGTCCTCGCTTAATGTCGTATGGCCCGAGTTTGAATACGAGCTCAGAGTCTTTGTCCATACCAGATGCAAGACTGAGTTCCTTTGTGTTCTTGAAGGTTCAAGCTTTTGTTCAAGTCCCCTACAGTTCAACTTAATTACTCGCTTGAATTCAAACTGCTCGAGCCATTAATGTTCAATTTGAGTCCAGAGTGCAAGTTCAAGTATAGGTCCTCTGCAGTCCGAGTCTTGTTCAAAGTCTTCTGGAGTCTTTGTATGTTTGCTTTCATGTTCAACTTGATTTGAATTTGGTTCAGATTTTGATTTGAATTTGATCTTTTATTAATCATTTGAGTTTTTTTTCTGATTTAGGTCCGAGTCCACCGTTCTTGTTTGAGTGCAAGTCTTTTATTCTTTTGAGTTCAATCAGGTCCAGGTGTAGTAGTATTTCACTCGAAATTTCGGCAGCCTCCGGGCGTCTCCCCCGTTTAGGGGAAAACTACGAGAAAACTGGGTCTTCCCACCACGCGCAATAAAGGCGTGTATGATAGGTCGGGCTCTTTCCTCCCACCACGCGCAATAAAGGCGTGTATGAGGCCTTCGATACCTGTTACAAGAAGAAGAGCAGTTGCTTTCCCCCCGCCCGGGGGTACTTATGAATCATTCCGGCCGCGCAAAGAAAAGGGTACACCAGGCTCGCCTGGCCTCGCCATGTGCATCGAACCGGTTTCCCTCCTACCACGCTCACTAAAGGCGTGCTTAGGTGGTTTGCTGATCTGACACGCATGTCGAGACAGAGGGCGAGGGTCGTTCGCTTACCTCAACATAGGTGTCGTGCCGGTTAGCCCTCCTACCACGCTCAATAAAGGCGTGCATAGGTAGACCTCTGGCCCGACACGTTAGTCGAGATAAGAGGGCGAGGGTTGCTCGCTTACCTTGTCGTAGGTGTCGCGCCAGTTGCCCCTCCTACCACGCTCAATAAAGGCGTGCATAGGTAGACCACTGACTCGCCACACATGACGAGGTAAGAGAGCAAGGGTCGCTCGCTCACCTTGTCGTAGGTGTCGCGCCAGTTGCCCCTCCCACCACGCTCAATAAAGGCGTGCATGGGTAGACCACTTACTCGACATGCATGACAAGGTAAGAGAGCGAGGGTCGCTCGCTCACCTTGTCGTAGGTGTCGCGCCAGTTTCCCCTCCCACCACGCTCAATAAAGCCACTGACTCGACACGCATGATGAGGTAAGAGAGCAAGGGTCGCTCGCTCACCTTGTCGTAGGTGTCGTGCCAGTTGCCCCTCCCACCACGCTCAATAAAGGCGTGCATGGGTAGACCACTGACTCGACACGCATGACGAGGTAAGAGAGCGAGAAGGGAGGCGACTGTCCGCCTCGTCATAGGCGTCGGACCGGGGTCCCATCCCACCACGCGCAATAAAGGCGTGTATAGGCGGTCTACCGGTTCGTCGTACACGTCGAGGACGAAAGCCTGAGTTCAGAGGGTTATACCTTCGGGGCCGGTGGACCGGCGGTCGTCGGTGAAGGCTCGGGGACCGAGTTAAGGGATGGGCGCATACAATTCATTATTATTCTATATTATAATTTATATTAGTAATAATAATAATAATTAAATAATTATTATTGATAATTAATTATTAATTAACAATTAATTAGGATTAATAAATTAATTATAATTATAATTAATCAACGATTAATCATAATTAATTAATAATTACTAACTAATTATAATTAGATAATTAATTATTATAATAATTAAGTAATTATTAAATATAATTAATAAGAATTATAATAAAAATAATAATAAATTAAAAAAAAACAAATGAATTACAAAGGAAAAATCCTCTGTTTGGCGGATTTATGGGATTTGGCCGTGGAAGCACGCTTAAGGGAGAAAGTTACCTACACAACCAGCGAGCTCCTGTTGTTGCTTCTTGCGTCCGATCAAAATGTTGTAACTTCCGATCCAACAGGGAAGGAAAGTAGTCTGAGGAGCGAAGTCGAACAGCCAAAAGGAGCCGAAGAAGCCGCTGGAAGGGAGAAAGTTAGCTTCACAGCCGAGCGAGCTCCTGAGCTTGCGTCCGATCAAAATGTCGTAACTTCCGATCCTATTGGAAGGGAAAGTCGGAGGAGCGAATTCGCACAGCCACGAAGAAGTCGAGGCAGCGGCGGGATCGGGAGGTTCAGAAGAGGCGATGGAGCTCGGAAGTTGGGCGTCGGCGCAGGGAGGAGGTCGGCGGGCTGAGGGAGTCTGGCCGGCTCTGATCGTGGAAACAAAGGGAGGATCGGAGAGCGGTTGCGAGAGAAAGGGAGATCGGGAGGAGAGGGAAATCGCGTATGAGCTCGGAGAGGCCGAAGGCCTTGCATCTGCGGCTTTTTAACGACTCCAAGCGAGTCGTGTGGGCGACGTGGGGAGAAATGACGCTCGGTATGGCCTTGACGTGCGACGAGCGGCGCTGGATCGTGCGACGTGGGGAGGCAGTTAAGGGATTTGATTTGATTTTTTTTTTTTTTTAAACTTTACTGGTCAACATATTGTTTTGGATTTTTGATTAAATTGTTTGGCTAATCTCAATAGCACTTTTTGGCCCAAGCAAGTTAAAAATTTTGAATTCCGAAATCTATCTTTATTGCAAGCAATAATTCTATATTGGCACGTTTTGGTCAATTGATTGTTATAATTTCTCAAGTAACTCCTACATGTTTCACATCAGAATACATGATGATAGCAGTCAAGTTGAGAACCCATACAAATAATCATAAACCAGAAAGTTTAAAGGAGGCCATCCTGAGTATAAAATTGATATTTCTGAATTTTTCTACTGGAAATAATTTTTGTAAATCTGAACAAGTCATAAACGGAAAATGAATAGCATATAATAAGCTCAATTGAGTAACTATTTAAACAGATTACCTAAGTTTGAAAGAAAAATCTAATAATGGCAAGTTACTCTAGGTCTTGTTAAAGTTACCTTGTGAATTAGCCAAACAAATTGAAAACTCTGATGTTTATTCTCAAACTGATCAGCAATGCTCGGTTCACATTTGTAGAATATAGTTCCACGTCAATTATGATAACAGTTTATTAACTTCTATTTTAAACGAAAAATTAAGCCTTATGTTTCATCTAGTCATACTATATATATATATAAGAATACTAAAGAAACTTGAGTTTTATGTCAATATTCCCAAGCAACTTATGGCTCAGTTGGTCATGGACATAACAGGGGAACGAGATACAATAGATTGGATAAATCATAACATGGTAATGGCCATGAACACTGGGTCTGGTAGAAAGAACAAGGAAATGATGGAAAATTCAAGAGTTGTAGATAACAACCAAGAGTGTATAGAGTGAGATTGTGAGAACAAGCTTCCAAAGAGCATTGAGGAATGACATGGATCCAAAAGATGCTGAATATTGAGGGAAAAATCCAAAAAAGCACTACAGACGGTTGACTATAGCCCATAAATTCCTTGTAATCCATATCACAGTAGTTCTTGCTGCCCCTAGCGAAGCAATCAAGTAGGGGTCTGAAGAGTGTGAAATCCTCAATAAATTAAACAGAATTGAAAATGCTTAAGAACAACACCAGTTTTATCCCAATTACTAGGCTTTATGAATCTTCGTTTGACATTCACAAGAACTAATAGCACCTCAAATCAATATGAACAAATGTCTGAAGACCCTCTCTTGCAGGAGATGAGAGGGAGTCATTAATGCATATATAACTTGTGTTCAGGACTGACTGATCTAGCGGTCCATTTTCCTACACGGAACTTTCAGAAGGATAGCTCATGGGTCAGTTAAAGATCTAACGAAAAGGAAATTCTGCGCTTGGGAGCTTTCCAATAAAAAGTCTGAAGTGAATTATCTTTAAACAACAAAATGAGGGTCAGAAATGCAAAAAGTGAAGAAAACAAATAAGAATTAAGTCAATTGATATGAGAGGAACAACCGATAGTGGAATCTTAGTGGAATTTGTTTAGTATATCATATTAGTTAATAAGTGTCGTGAGTAATAGATATGACATTCTTTTTTTCCCTACCCAATCCTCCATGTTTTTCGAAGCAGGCCGCAAGTGGCAGGGTAGGGAGAGCTTGAGGTGAAGCTGTGGGCTGCTAGCTGTTGGGGAACAACTGAGGAAAAAAAATCAGTTTTGCTGAATTTAGAAAATAGTCAAAAGGAAAGATGTAAGGCTGTTGTAGAAATTTAAAATTTTTTGGAGAAATCAACAGTGGTAATCTTAATTTAGTGTTTTCTGAAATAATGTTTGCTGAAATTCTTATGTACAGAAATCTGTATTTGTGGGAATAGTAAGGAAAAAGGATTTTTGCCGAAATCAGTATTTGGTGCTGAAATCCTTGTGTGTAAAATATGTTATATTACTTGTTGAAATCTTCTAAAATTTCAGCATAGGGCTTCTGTGGAGGCTGCTGTAGACTGCTGTTAACTTCTGAAATCAGCTGTAATTACAGAAACTTGTGAGAAAAAGGAAGAGGAAAAGCTAAGGCACGTAAGGGCATTGCTGTTTGTTGATATTAGGTAATAATGGTTGCTGAAATTTATGTCTTTGTGATGAAATCAATAAGTTGAAGATAAGAAAATTCAGAAGATAATAAAGAAATAAAAAGGAAAGGAAGTAGAGGGGAAGAAGGGAGTAAGAGGTGAGATTTTGAGTAATGAGTTCATTTCAAATAATTTTTCATACAAGTTGCATTGTTTTATATGCTATATGCATGCATGTATAAATGAAGCTTATATTGTAGGTTGTATACACAAGAGGAAAAGAAAGCATGATCTAGCAGAACCAATTCCTAGCAATGTGAGATATTTCAGTTTCATTTTATCTTTATTTGATCATTCATCAAGAATTATTGAAATGGAATATTTTATTTATGTTATGAAATGTGAAATGGATGATGAAAATGCAAGGTGAAATGCATTAGAAAGGTGAGAGAAGTCATATATGATGGACAGGCTCGCACATGTAAAGGTGAAAAACCTAACGAGGTAAACCTACACTCGAAATTCTAAAAGTTGAGAACTCGGACCCAATCTTGAATAAGATAGCAGCTTCAATTATAAAAGTTAGGAATGCGTACTCAACCTTGAATTAGAAAGTTGTAAATGTGCAAAGCCTATAGTCATCATATGACTTGCCTAAAGTGTTGGTATCAGTAAATAGAACATGAAATGATGTTTATTATATCATTTTCATATTGT
The DNA here is from genome assembly GCA_022539455.1 of Dendrobium nobile. Lineage (NCBI taxonomy): Eukaryota > Viridiplantae > Streptophyta > Magnoliopsida > Asparagales > Orchidaceae > Dendrobium > Dendrobium nobile. The sequence continues at coordinate 9,565,084 of CM039729.1, forward strand.
TTCAATTGATTGCAACCATATTATTATTTTTTATATATTATTTGTGTATGTCATTGAGCTCTAGCTCATCTGCAATGGTTGTACTGCACGAAAGGGGAATGAGCCATAGGGCACTAGATAAAAAGGGTGACTAAACTTTTTGTGTACATACACTTTTTTGTTTACATAAAAATTAGAGTAGGAGCTATACAGAAACTTTTGGGTATGCAAATGAATTTTAAAAAGTTTAGTGAAGCTCCATATTTCATTGGAGTATTGTATTTTATTTGAGGTATCTTAAATATGCTTCCGGTTATTGTATATAAAACTTGTAATGCTAGGATAGTCTGAATAGGCTACTTCCTACTCACCTGATTCTGATAGAAGTAGTTTAGAATGGTTGTTAGTAAGAAATATATCCTTTCAGATTCTCCCTCTCTGTAATACTCTAGACTGACTATTACGGGGGGGGGGGGGGGGGGTCAAAATGGGGGTGTGACAGAACGACACAAAAGCCATAGTTGCTAAAAAATATTCTTTGACCGCATCTGTCCATAACAACTTGAGATAGTGGAACTATAGATCTTGATTGAGTTTACTCTTATTTCACCTGTAAAATCATAACTATTATTTAACATATACGAAGGTAGCTTGTCTCTCCATGATCAAGATCATGATCACTATTTAACTGGTGTTATCCCAAAAGATGGTTGATCCTTGTGATGTTTTTGATAAAACAATTTTGACAATTCTAATATCAACTATCTAACCTTAAACCTTTCCATCTAGTCACAAGAAAATAAAAGGTAGTAAATCAATTCTTTGACACATGAGGAGAGAAGAGAGAAACTTCTAAAATATAGTTCCCTTTGAGGCCAACTGATTTATTTGAAAATCTTATACATAAAATTTTCTAGCATGCATGAGGAGGTATGCTCCTAAGGGTAAAACTCTCGTTTGACGTCAAAAGTCTGTAGTAACAAAAGGAAGATTTCAGAAATTCAAAATACAAAAGAAATAAAAACTTCTTACTTGCAAGAATCATAGACATCTGGAATTTGTGTAATATCAAACCGGCTGCAATTAAAATCAATAACATCAGTTGAATTTGTTCTTGATGAAAAAACAGGTAAATCAATTTTTAAGACTAGCAATGCAACTACCAAGAAAAAGGGTAAATTCCTTAAATTAAATAAAGAATGCATCTCTTTAATACAAGATTATCAATGTAAACTATACATTTTGAAAAAAATGACTATTAACCAGAATGTCATATCTTTGGGTTTTGTCTGGTAACATACTCCTTGCGTTCATTGTATAGGTCTCTCTCAAGTTTTTTCCAGCGGGCAAACATTAAGAGAAACCCTTCACTTCCACAAGGCAATCCAGCAGCAATGCGATCTACATCAATGTTAATTTTCCCCAGTGCCTTCGCTTGGTCATATGGAGGAAGCACATCATACGATCTTGTCATTGAGAGTTGTTCATCTTCATTTTTTGCGAGCTGTTTCACTTGCTCAGTTATCTTCTTCATCCATTTATACTGCATAGAGAAACAAATTTGTAAGTTATGCACCTAAAACAAACGAAAGGCTTTCATTAAATTCTGGTAGAGAGAACGAAGGTTTCATTTTGCACAGGCCAGATATAAAACAAGAAATTAAGAAAGATAATAACAATCTTGGAAATTTCGAATGGTTTAAGTAATAGCGAATAGGAATTTTAAGCAGAGAGCTGATTTTTTAAGTGAACATGAACTTACCAACAAATTTTGATAAAAATCCATTCATCTGAAATTATGAACATGGATTATGTACTTACAATTACATTGCACTAAGAGAACTTTGAGGGTTCAGAACTTTAGATCTTGTGTTGAGAGAAGGTTCCGTTCAAAATGGAGAAGTACAATCAGAAAAATATCTGGAGGCAACATCAGCGCTTAACAGGACAGGGAATTTCAACTCTTCAAGTGAAAGTTTCCTCATTGTTCTATTATTCACCTATTCTCCAGAAAGTTATAAACACTCAAGTTACTTTCTAACTTTCTTCAGTTTACTTTGTTGGCGTTTTCTTAGTCTTCATTTTACTCAACAATTGCATTCCTTTACCAAGCATTCTATTCAAATTATGCTAAGTCGTAAATCCTGTCCCCATCATCCAATTCTAATCTCACAGGGTTTAAGAAATGTGAAATATTTTAATGTACCATCTAAATATATAAATAGTGTCACAATGACGGCTAGAATACAACTAGGGGAAAATTACAAACATAATTTTTCCAAATAGATAGAGTGTTGGCCTTCATATATCTTCTAGGCCAATTTGTGCAAGCACAACAAGAACAACAACAAACTGACACGATGTCACGCAAAAGAGAAAACGATCAAAATGATCTCCAACTATATTAAAGGACAATTTTGTTCATCCAACTCTTTAAAAAAGAATCAAAATATGTTCCTTTTTAAGAATTTGAGGGACCAAAATGATCATTTAATATAGTTGGGGGCTATTTTGGTCCTTTATTATGAAAGACTGGTTCGGTTCAGTTGAACCGGCCAATCCTTATTAAATCCCTCCCCATAACCGCACCTACTATTCCCGAACAGAACAGGAGGCGAACAGAGGGCGGAAGCGATCGCATGCGTGGGAAGATTCAGAGAATTAATTTCGCCATTTTTAGCAATTGATCGTGTTTAGGGATAAGAATCATCAACTTCTTTTCCTTCTTATCGCTAAAGAAGACCACACCATTCTCCCGCTCGGTCAGGTTGCCAGGTATGCACAAAGGATCCCCTAGCCGCTCTCCTTTCCCTGCTCAACCCTCTGACGTACAAACAACAAGAAGCACACAAACAAGGAGAAGAAAACGCAAAGCTCTCACTTGTGCATTTTATATGGGGTCAATTTCCAATTCGATTCTAGCTGCTTGATTTAGCTTCCTGATTTGAAAATATTTGGAAAAACTTACAAAGTTGATTAACCATGGGCTGAATCAAATAAGTCAAAATGGCTGAATTTAAGTTCGAATCGAGCTCAATTTGATTCGATTCAAGTTCAATTTGGTTCAATCAAGCTAATTTGATGAAATTAAGCTAGAATTAGGGCCAATTTGTGTCAAATTGATTTAATTGAATTGATCGAGATTAATCGGACCTAATTGGGCCCGATTCGAATCGATTTGAGTCGAGTCCACACAAAAGTTGTGTCAACACTTAGAAGAAAGCTCAGCCAAGGCCAGCAGGCAATCAACATATTATTGAGCCAATAATTCAGTATTGCATCATATTTTTTAGATCTCGGTCCTTGACAATCAAAAGGGAACGTTCCACACCTATTTTTTAGCAAGTGAGGACTATTGGAACATATTCTTAACTTGACAGCATGGGAGACTCTTTTGGTGGCTTTTAAATTCTGAGAAACATACACCCAGTCAACATAATAGTATAACATGCCACAACAGTATTGCAAGATGAATTATGGAACTCCAGGAATTCACCTATATCTAAATAAACTAAAATAAGGTAACTACATGAAAAATCTAACAATGTACAAGCCCTTCATCTATACAATTATACAAATATAGACCAGGTGCACAAACTTAAAATAACAAGAAAAAAATCTAAGCTATACTTCATGCCAAAGACAGGAACTTCATGAAAAATTCAATTACCACTTTCGGAAGAAGACCATGAGCATTAGCTGGCAGACCAGCACCATCTACCATCCAAGGAAATTCTGCATCCCTATTGCTGTTTGCAGGCTTTAGCTCTGAGGTGATGATTTCATGCAGCCTTGCCTACATACATAATAATAGCTAAAATGTGGGAAAAACAGATTGACTAATATTGCAAGTGAATCAACATGGAAAACGCATGCTTTATGTGCTAGATAACTCCTTTTTTCTAGAGTTTCATAATTATACAAGAAAAGCTGGGTAAAAACCCTTCTCATTAAAGATCAAGAAAAGAATTTAAATACAAAGTGCAATTAAAGAGAACAAAACTAGGGGAACGATACCAAAACAATAAATGAATATACAAGCCGAAGTAGAGTCAAAGACAATCTGGTATGCCAACAATCACCCAACTATTTTTAATTATCAGAGCACTTTTTCCCTCAGTGGAATGAGTCCAACAGCAAAACAAATGATGTTAACAAAATAGCCTTATCACCGTTCCATTATTGCTGAAAAGTTCAATTGTTCCTTTCCATCAAAATAATCTATATAGCAGAACAAAAGTATCCTAAAGCTCATTGAGGCTTTAGACATTGAGTTTTATCTCCATATTGAACATGATTAAGTCAATGCCAATGAATAATTAACCTAGAAAAAAAAATGAAAAATCATCTTCAAATATTGTAAATCCAACCCAAATCACAGAATAGATGGGCGTCATTCTCAGATGCTAAATCACACAAGCTACAAGTAGTGAAAGAGATTTTTCCAAACATGGAAAGAAGGGTCTTGCAAGGAATTTTACCAGAAAAGCTCAAGTCCAAACAAAAATTTGAACTTTTGTGGGGGCTTTTGACTTGCAAATTCAACTATAATAAGAGATAATACGAGTATTGATAATCAAATTATAGCAACAACAACAACAACATCAAGCCTTTGTCCCACTACGTGGGGTCGGCTATATGAATCCTTTTTCTCCATTGCGTCCTATTAAAAGTCAAATTCTCATTTAAAGCTAATAAAGAAAAATATTTTCTAACCAAATTTTTTTAGGTCTACCTCTACCATTCTTAATATAAGTCAAATCTAATACCTCTACTTTCCTAACCGAGTCATCGCAAGGCGGTCATTTTATGTGACCAAACCATCTAAGGTGACTCTCTCTAATCTAATCTTCCACTAGAGCTACTTCAACCTTTTTCACGTATATGCTCATTTCGTATCCTGTCTCTAAGGGTGAACCCACTCATCCACCTAAGCATCCTCATCTCTACAATACTTAACTTAGTATTATGCTTCTGATGAGGACATCTTCAGCGATTTCGACACATGTACCATCAGGAGACGCCGGAGATCGACGACCACTATCATGAGTTGTATTTTTAGTCATTGTATGTAGTAGTTTATTTTTATTTTATTTTTTTCCGTTTTTGCCCTTATGGGCATTTGGTCGCTATTGTAGTCCAATGGGCATTTTAGTCTTTTGTTTCCTTTGTCGTTTTGAGGTCTATATATATGGCCATTTTCTCATGTAAGAGGAGTTTTTGGATGAATGAAAATTTGACATTTCATGTTCTCTTTGTGAGTGCAAACCTCCTCGATCTCTTAGTGAGTTCGTAGGAGAAACTAGATCTCTTTGTCAGTTCTAGGTTTTCTTGTTCTACTATTTTCCCTTTATTTCTCTTGATCGCTTCGTCGTCGTGGAGATTTGTGATGTAGACAAAAGGGGGGTAAACACAAGTTGAGTTTTACTTTTAATTTCTTGCCTTGTGTCTTTTCATCTTCCCCCTCTCCTTACTCTTCATTATCTTGTCCTTTCATCTCCACCTTATCCTTTGGGCTGTTTTGTGGTTTTATGGGAGCCTTGACTGATTTCGGTTTTGAGCATTAGTTATTGAAATTTTAGTGGTGCAAGCTCATTATTATCATGTGGAGTTGTAGCTCATTATGAGCTGATGTTTAGCTCTAAATTCATTATGAGGTGCAAGCTTTTAGGTGAGTGGAACTTGTCTCTTCCTCTTCTTCTTTGCCTCTTAAGCTGCTGCATTATTTCCCTCATTAGGCTGCTGGAACCGTGGCCTTCATTGTGCTTTAATGGAGACCTTTGGGGTTTCTCTGTGGTGGAACCCGTGGCCTTTATTCCCCTCCTTTTGCCGTGACTTTATGATGGCTGTTGGGATTAATTCCTCTCCTTTGGAATTGCTGAAACCGTGTATAAAAATCTGTGCTGGAACCGTGGCTTTCTCTACTATGTCGTTGGGGTTTCTCTGTGCTGATGCCGTGGCCTTTAATTGCCTAGGTGCTGTTGGCTTTCCTGTGCTGGAAACCGTGGGTTTCTGCCCTGCTGTTTGGGATTTCTGTGCAAAAATCTGATGGCATTTCAACTCATTAATATGGGAATTTGAACAGTTTTTTGGACTGTTTTTGGACAGTTTTCTGGGCAGTTTTTGGGACAGAATTTGAAGAGTTTTGGACAGATTTCTACTGCAGTTTTAGGAGCCTTTTGACCGTCTTTAATTAATGCTTTTAGTGGCTATTGGTATTCCTTTCTTTGGTCTATAAATAGAAAATGTTTGTGGCTGTTTTAGAGTGTGTTATGTGAGAGTTTATGATGTGATTTTTGGGACAAAACCTGAGAGGTTTTTACATTGGAAATCCTGCGGGCTCTTTCCAATCTTCTTTCTCATCCCCTCCGGAAATCCTGCGGGCTCTTTCCAACCTTCGTCTCGGCTCCTAATCTCTTTCTTCTATCCGCAAGTTTACACTCCACCTGTATCCTTCTTCTAATGGATGAAAGCAACTTTAGGAGTTTTATGTGAGTCGTTTGTAAGTCGTCAAGGTTTGTAAGTGTCTTGTAAGTCATTTTATAATAATAAAGTTTGAGTTTTGTTTTGTGCAAGTGTCGTCGCCTTATCTTATGTTAAATTTTAGTCTCTTTTAAGTTATAGGAAGAGTTTGTTTTTTTTGTGATAAAAAATTTGGGTCCCTCCCCAAATTTTTGATTGCATCAATTTGGGTTGAAGCATTTGTGGGAGATTGGAATTCACTCCTTGAACTGATGCGGACATCGGCACGAAAATCTGGCGCATCTATCACAGGAGGCGTCGTAAATCGACGGCTCTGATTTAAGTTGTCATTTATGAATTATTTTCTGCATTTTAGTTTCCATTTTATGTTATTTCTTGTTTTACCCCTAGATTAATTTATTTGAGTGTTGTAGCCCGAGGGGCAATTTTGTAATTCTTTTATTTTCTCTCATATTATGGCCTATATATATGGCTTTTAGCTATTGTAAAATGATGGTTGATTGATATGAAAAATTATTTTCCACACTTGTGTTCTTCATGTGAGAGAGCGTTAGTGAGATTTCTATGAGAGAAATCGAAGTCTTCACCTGCCGCAGGATGGGTCCGGGCTCGTGACTTGAAGTCCCTTGGAGAAGGGCAATCGTATCACCCACCAACCTTGGAGACGGCCGGGTTCGTGGTTTTCTCTTTGCACCTTTCGTTTTATCTTCTATTGTTGTTTTGTCATCTTTTCTTCCTCCCTCAACTTCAAGGTCCAAGCTCCATACCGAGCTCACCAAAAACCGCCGGCCATGGCTCCCTAGCCGTCGGCCTCATCCTTTCCCCTCTCTCCTTGGATTTCCTAATTTGGGGTGCATGAGATTAAGACTTAATTTGAAATTCAAATTGTTCAAAATTTGAAATTCAAATTTCTTTCCTAATTTAGTCCACCTATTTTAGGAAAGGAATTAATTTAAATCCATGTAAAATTCAAACTCAAATTGGATTTAGTTATCACCTCATTCAAATCAATTTCCAATTGAAATTCAATTAGAGCCGAATTTCCTCAGCTTTAAGTCCTTTTCTAACTTCCCAAATTAATTCACTGGTTTTGGGGAAATGAACTCCATTAATACCCTACCTACCTCACTTGGAAAATCTGAAATTTTACTCAGATTTCAATCCCAAAAGCTGAAACGGTTTCAATTTTCCTGGACAGAAAACTGTTTCAATTTTCCTGGACGGACAACTTGGAATTCCACCCCCTCTTCAATCCCGTAACTCCCACCTTGGCATTCACACATTTATTACCTTTTCTCCTTATTTGCTCAAGCCGAAAGTTTCATTAGGATTTATTTCCTAGGTGACTCATTTTTCCCTTTGCAATTAACTCAAATCATTACCCACCCACCCAGCCGTTACTTCCATAATCAATGATTTAATTTAGGAAGTCACGTTAACTCCCTAAACCCCTCCCGTTTTTCCCTGGATACTGCCGGCCCCATCATGGCTTGAGATGGAAAATTATTTCCTAAACCAATCCTTGGCTTTTTGGGAAATAATTTCAAATCCCCCATATATCTTCTTTGGCCAATTTTTCCTCAAGCACACCTCTTTATTTCTTTCCTAACATCTGATTGGAAGCTGGAAATTCCACTCCTCCCTCTCAGCCGAAATTTACCTCTCCCATATCTCCTCAATCAATTTACGTAAAGCAGTAAATTGCTTTGGGAAACCTAGCCTCACCCTCTCTGTCAACTTTTCCCCCTCTTAACTAGCTCTCTCTACCAACCAAAAATCTGAAGCTTACTTCAGATTTTTTTTTTTTTTGTTTGTTTGCTGGCTCTCACCCGTTCACCATCCCAAGAGAAATTTTTCTCTTCATTCATTTCAAGAGGTCTAAGCAAGACAAAGAAGAGGAAATCTGAATTCTCTCAGGTTTTGGGGGAACAAAAATGACATTGTTTTCAAATTTTGGAGAAGAGATCATCTCCGTAGCAAAGCCGGCGTAATCGTTCTACATCATGAACCCTAAATGTTTTCCTACCTCTTCCCCTCCCTCGCTCACTGCCGGCCTCGCCCCCTAGCTCAGATTTTGTGTTCTTCCCCCATAGCCTCACCCTCCCCTTCTTCCCTCTCAAAACCGTGAACCCCTCTTTTCCCCTAGCTCACGGCTAGCTCTCCCTCTATTCCCTTTGGGTGTTTCGTTCCCTTCCGGCAAAGATGCATGGCGGAACCCGAATGGAACTTTGGATTTGTGCATGACGATCGAGATCAAGTTGACATCCTCCAATCACCGTTCTTTGACGTGGGCTTTGATTTCGACGACACCATTGAAGATTACATCAACTGTATCCATTACACCTTAGTTGACGTGATCGACGAGCAAAAATCAAAGGGACGTTGGATTATCATTGGACGACCATCATCCTCCACCACTCCGGCCACCTATCCAAGAACGACGATCCTAGGTTCCTTCTTCCTCGGAGCGACCTCGATTCTAATGTGGAGACTCTTCTTCCTTTAAAGCCTAGACTATTTGAGCGTAAGGGCTCCAAAGGTGAGAGTTTTCATTATTAAATCATGGATTCTTGTGTATCGTCGTGGCTGTACAATTGATCTTTGCGTTTCTTAAATTGTTTGGGTAATCGACTTCGCTCTTCTTTGCCTAAGCAAGTTAAAAACTAAGAACTCCAAGGATCAATCCTTGTTATAAGCAGTAACTTTATTGTGGGAACACTTTGTTAATTCACTCGCTTTAATTTCTTAAAGTAACTCCTGTTTGTTTCACATCAGCTTCTCTTTTAATGACCAACATTCTGCACCATAAAGCATTGCAGGTCTTACCACCATCTTATAGAATTTTCCCTTAAGTTTGAGGGGGACTTTTCTATCACACAACAAGCCCAATGGATTCCTCCACTTCAACCATCCAACTTGAATTCTACTGATAATATCCCTATCTATTTCATCATCACTCTGAATAATAGATCCAAGATATCTAAAACGTGTACTCTTATTAAGGACTTGATCGCCCAAAGGCACAATCCCTCTACTAGGTCTATTACTATAAAAATTACACTGCATATATTCAGTTTTAGATCTACTCAAGCGAAAACCTTTAGACTCTAAGGTTAAACTCCATAATTCAAGTTTATCTTCAACTCCCTCTCTAGCCTTATCAACAAGAAGAATATTATCAGCAAAAAATATACACCAAGGTACATTCTCTTGCAAATGTCTAGTGAGAACATGTATGACTAAAGCAAAAAGATATGGGCTTAAGGCTGATCCTTGATGTAATCCAACCGAAATAGGAAAATACTTGGTCAAACCACCTTGTGTTTGAACACAAGTAATAGCTCCTGCATACATATCTTTAATGATTTGAATAGAAGCATTATTAAATCCTTTTTTTTTCAAGAACTCCTCGTAGCACTTCTCTTGGAACTTTATCATATGTTTTCTCTAAATCAATAAATATCATATGTAGATCCTCCTTAAATCTCTCTAGGGGTGTCAATTTTTTACACGACCCAAACCTGACCCGGAAAAATCCGGGTTAGGGTTAACCCGAACCCGAAACGGGTCGGGTTTAACAAATCAACCCGTTTTAAAAATCAGGTCGGGTTCGAGTTGACCCAGCAACCCGAAATTGACACGAAAACTCGTATTTGACCCGAAAACCCGAGATTGACCAATTTTTTACCCGAAAATCGAAGATTGCCCCGATTTTTGACCCGAAAACTAGCAATTTTGGGTCAACCCCAGGTCATTCGTGTCGGGTCGGGTTAACTCGGACCCGAATCGAGTCAGGTTTGGGTCCGAGAACCTGACTTGTTTTTAAAAACGGGTCGGGTTCGGGTAGACCAGAATAGTGCCGAGTCAATTCCGGGTTCGACCCGAACCCGACCCGTTGACCCGAATTAACACCCCTAATTCTCTCTATATTTCTCCATCAAATCTCTCAATAAATGTATGGCTTCCATAGTTCACACTGTCGTTGCCAGGTCCCAAGTCTTGGATGATAAAAGTGGAGGGTTGCGTTAGGTAGTCGACAGCCAGCGTAAAATTTGTAGAATAATCATGACATGAATCTTTTAATAGTGATAATAAAATTATAAAAAGTATTAATGGAGTATCACTAAAAGAAAGATGTCAGTGAGTTATGTACTTATGTTTTAGGAAATATTCAGATCAATATCAGCAAGAAAACAACAGAGATGATCTACATCATCAATGAAAGCAAGTGGAATATTTTTACACACTGAAATACAGAATGCACTAACTTACATTAGATTTGCATTGAGAAAATGCCAGAGTAGTTGACTTTCCAAGCAAACTCAAAGAGAGCATGGAATTTAATTTCTGAGCAATTCAAAAAGCCATTTCACTTCCCAAAATCTAATGCAGTAGCCATTGGTCGCTTTCCAAGAAATATATTGAAAAATTAGAAGACATGTATTCATAACATTTCTACTGAAAGGAGTGCAAGATATTTTGACGCAAAATTTCAAATGACATACTATTATCAGCAAGGATTGATTGTCCACTTGAAGAGACTTCCAAATCCATTTTCCAGAAAGAGAAATGTTTAAAGTCCTAAGATTCAAAATACAAAACCTGACGCCAGCCAAACCCAGCCGATCTGGTTCAGGCATTAGGTCTTCCATTTTTTTTTCTTTTATTACTATTTCATTCTTCTTATTTGTAAGCTCTGTTTCTTTATTTTCTTTTCCCTCCTAAAGGAACCCTTTGGGAAGCTTTTGTTTTATAAATAGCAGCCTACCTCATCTCTTGTTAGCAGCTTTTGTTGAATTCAAAAATTTAGAAATCTGTTCCTGGTTTTCTCCTTTCCTCTGAATGCCAGCCCTAGCCGGGTGGTAACCCCTTTGATGATCCTTTTCCGTTCCCCCACTTCTCCCTCTCCTTTCTTGCTGTCCACAAGAATCCAGCCCCCAGCCGCAGGAATACCCAGGCTGTCCACGTCCCACCAGCCCTACAGATCGGTGACACAGCATCCCTACAACTGCTAGCCTTATGCACCTTAGCACCGGGGCCTCTTCCTCTTGCTGCCATCCAGACTATCTACCTCCGATTGGGTAAGTTTCCAGAATCATTTGGTATCAAAGCCCAACAAACTGCCACAAGAATGCCACCAAGAAGAGTCAATCCAAGACCAATTCAAGAACTCTCCATGGAAGAATTGCAAAGGGAGTTTCGCCAACTTTAAAAAAGGCTCGTGGTGATGGAATTGCATCATCCAGCATAATACCGGAATGATGAAGCACATTAAGTGGAGAAAAATCCTTTTCACTAAAAAGGCACCTTCAACAAGAATTTTTGGTGGAGAGTTATACAGCTGAATTTGAACAACTGATGCTGAAGTGCAACTTGGTTGAACCAGAAGAAAATACTAACTCGATTTCTTGGAGGTTTAAACACCTCCATAACAACGTGGTACAACTGCAACCATATTAGATAATCACCGATGTCACCAGTCTCTCTCTCAAAGTAGAAAATAAACAAAGAACAGGGAGAAACAACATCAACGTGTCAGCGGGGCTAGAACCCCCTTGGGCACTAGGTCCAATGCTTGGTTGACAAGCTGAAACCAGAAGAACCTTGGCCGGTCGTTCTATGGGGTCTCCTTTCCCAGCCAATACCACCTCTTACTCTGCTAAGGTAACCAATCTAGGACAATTGGATGCAATATGTCCAAACCCATGACATTTGCATTAAGAAATTAAAGAACTTAAGGAAGAACAACTTCTACCCACAGATGAGGGAGAATTACTACTCGTTTGTCACTTTTTGAGTGTACAATATGAAAAGAAGGATGACTGGCTCCGCCACAATATTTTTCGAACACGATGCACAGTCCAAGCCAAAGCATGTAATTTGGTGATCAATAGCGGAGATGAGAAAATTTGTTATCCACACTCATGGTGGAAAAAAATAATCTTCCAACCACTGTTCATCCCGGACCATACTAGCTTCCTTGGCTCAAAAAGGGAAGCAAAATTTTCATCACGATTGGTGGGAAATTCCAAGAACAAGTCCTTTGTGACGTTGTTCCCATGCATGATTAGCACCTTCTACTTGGGCACCCTTGTCAATTCGATCACCGAAATAAACATGACGGGCTTCGTTATACCTATTTGTTCCACTATGATGAGCAAGTGGTCGTGTTATTGCTCATACAAGAGCCAGCCAAACCAACTACCCATCATATAAAAGTCCTGCCTCAATCCCTCTTTATACAAACCTACAAATTGGCTAACCATGGGTTGGCCTTAGTGGTCATGGAGTCAAAATCGCGAGCAGACCCCATCTTCAGCTGTTGTCCAACCTCTTCTTTGATAGTTCACAAATTTCTTTTTAGATTATATACCATCAAGACTATAATACCCAAAATTTTTAAAAATGGTAGTTAAGCCTAAATTTCCCCCCCCAAAATCATACCTATTTTTCGCACATTTGAAAATTCATTGAAATCACTTTTATTTCAACCCACACTTCATTTCCATCATTTTGATATATAGGAGCAAATAGGAATAATCAACAGAAAGAAATTCATGCATATAATTACTTGTCACACCCCATTTTCCCCCCTACAGTCAATCTAAAGTGTAACAAAGAAGGAGAATCTAAACAAATCTCCTTCTTACTAACACCTATTCTAAACTACCACTATCGGAATCATGGAGTAAGAAGTAGCAAATTAAGAATATCTTAATCTATCATAACAAATCAAGCTTGCGTATTTCATTGAGCCATAACTTGATGCGGGCAAAAAATATAAGGGTGCCTATACCCCTCGCCCACACACGAATGATTTTTCCTTTAACCGACGACCCACTAAATCACGAATGATGCGAATAAGATGAGGAAGAATAAACTCTTACATTTCAAATAAAATGTAAAAACTAGAAATCAAAAGACTTACAACAATGACTCTTGCAAAATTTAACCGACTTACAAACTTGACTCAATCACTTGACGACACCCTAAAGTTGCTTCACTTAGAGAAGAAGGATACATGTGGAGTGACACTTGTGGAGAGACGAAAGAGGTTAGAAGCCCGAGAAGAAAGGTTGGAAAGAGCCCGCAGGATTTCCGGAGGGGATGAGAAAGAAGACGGACAAACCTCGCAAGCTTATCCAAGCAAACCCGCCGATTAAAGCTTTCAAAAAATCATTTCATTCACTATCTTTCAAAATATTATAATCCCCCATATATATAGGTATGAAAGGGAATATTAAAAGACACATAATAAATTCCCATAGGAATTCCAAAAGACAAACATTAAAAAAAACTAATTGCTTTTCATGGAAAAACATCCCAAACCCAAGAACCGAAGGAGGAGCCGCGGGAAACAAGGAGGCCGCACGGATCCAAGGAGTCACGGTCACGAAAAATTATTCCGTCACGTTACCTGACGTAGAGCTACATCAGGTAGCTTATAATATGTCGCCACGTGCACTTACTCTTTACCGCGCGGCCCGACGATCCGACCCGGAACGAATCTGGGAGTTTGCGTAGCTCGGTATTGCTAGGTATTGGTCGATTTCGCTCGACAAAAATGAAAAATACTATTATGTGAAGACCAATACCGAGCAATACCGAGCTCAATACCGAGTTCAATACCGATCAATACCAAGTTCTTTTAAGTATTACTCGGTATTGGTCTTCACAGAGCGGTATTTCTCGTTATTGTCAAGCAATACCGAGCAATATGCGAACATTGTAATCCCGGATTCAGTCCAAGTCGGGTCGTCGGGCCGCGCGGTAAAGAGTAAGTGCACGTGGCGACATATTATAGGCTACCTAATGTATCTCTACGTCAGGTTACCTGACGGAATAATTTTTCCACGGTCACGGGAAGGAGCCCAGGTGCGGAAATCCAGCAGCCGGCCGGAATCCCAAGGGGCAAAAGCACAAAATACTAAAGGCCATGGTGGAAGCCAAGGAGCTACCTCATGGGAAAAGCAAATCTTGGAATTCCAAAAGCCGGTTTGGAATTCCAGCTTTTGGAATTCCAAGAGACTAACATAATTAAAAACATAAAAAGCATAAAAAGTACATTAAATAAAAAGATAACTATGAGCTAAAATCATAGCTAATAATAAGCTAACCGTTAGTTCAATAAGTGAACTAAAGACCAGCTCATAAATGAGCTAAAATTTCAGCTCAATTTTGATTGAGCTAGTAGACTCAAGGGAAGCCAAAAATCTAATTATTTTTTACATGAGTTGACCCCCCCCCCCTTGTCTACATCAGACTCCCCTTCTTGCGAACTCAGCTCCTGATGAATTGGTTGTTGATTCCCTTGAGGAGGTGCATACTGTTCATCCAGCTCTTTGAGTTTCTCACCAAATTTCTTCAAAATTTCTTCATGTTCCTTTTCGAACTGTTGTTGCAGATATCTTTTGTACTTCTCGAATTTTTTATCACATAGGAACATGTGATACTAAAGTTTGTATAGACGATCTTGAAGTGGATCCGTTGAGTCACCTTCTGTAGGAATCCATCTGTCCAATGGAAGTGGGACATCAGGATTATTTTGATCGCTTTCTTCTGTCTTTTTGTCTTTTTTCATTTTTTGACTGACTCAAAAAGACTCAAAATTTTCAACCTAAAAAAATTAAGACAAGACTAACGACTTGACAAACAAAACTTGACGGACTCAGACTTAACAACTCAATTTGACAACCAAATCCTAGGACTTCCTAACTTGCACTGATACCAAATGATGCAGGCAAAAAATATAGGGGTGCTTATACCCCTCGCCCATACACGAATGATTTTTCCTTTAACCGACGACCCACTAAATCACGAATGATGTGACTAAGATGAGGAAGAACAAACTCTTACATTTCAAATAAAATGTAAAAACTAGAAATAAAAAAACTTACAACAATGACTCTTGCAAAATTTAACCGACTTACAAACTTGACTCAATCACTTGACGACACCCTAAAGTTGCTTCACTTAAAGAAGAAGGATACAGGTGGAGTGGCACTTGAGGAGAGACGAAAGAGGTTAGAAGCACGAGAAGAAAGGTTGGAAAGAGCCCGCAGGATTTCCGGAGGGGATGAGAAAGAAGACGGACAAAGCTCGCAAGCTTATCCAAGCAAACCCGCAGGTTAAAGCTTTCAAAAAATCATTTCATTCACTATATTTCAAAATATTACAATCCCCCATATATATAGGTATGAAAGAGAATATTAAAAGACACATAATAAATTCCCATAGGAATTCCAAAAGACAAACATTAAAAAAAACTAATTGCTTTTCATGGAAAAACATCCCAAACCCAAGTACCGAAGGAGGAGCCGCGGGAAACAAGGAGGCCGCACGGATCCAAGGAGTCACGGTCACGGGAAGGAGCCCAGGTGCGGAAATCCAGCAGCCGGCTGGAATCCCAAGGGGAAAAATCACAAAATACTAAAGGTCATGGTGGAAGCCAAGGAGCTACCTCATGGGAAAAACAAATCTTGGAATTCCAAAAGCCAGTTTGAAATTCCAAGAGACTAACATAATTAAAAACATAAAAAGCATAAAAAGTACATTAAATAAAAAGATAACTATGAGCTAAAATCATAGCTAATAATGAGCTAACCCTTAGTTCAATAAGTGAACTAAAGACCAGCTTATAAATAAGCTAAAATTTCAGCTCAATTTTGATTGAGCTAGTAGACTCAAGGAAGCCAAAAATCTAATTATTTTTTACATGAGTTGACCCCCCCTTTGTTTACATCATAACTCATTAGTAGTGGTTGTACTGTAGGTAAGGAGGAGTCAATGGGATAGTAAACAGAACAAGTGACTACTCTTTTATGCTCTGTATATATATTTTATTAATAAATTTTTTGGACTACTTCCACTTCAATAGATGTTGTAATATTTTTCACAAACATTCTATGAGTATTTTAAGAAATATGAATGTAAAATGAATTGTATGACTTTCTGTTACATCCTACATTGACTAGTAGAGAAGGTCGTCGTGGGGAGTGACAATCACTGCGGTGGATAAGTTCAACAACCAGCAGCACTCAAAACTTCGAAAGCCTTCTTCCTTCTATTTTATGGACTGCTAACCTCAGGTAACTAGTGGGAGGTGGTTCTGGTGGAGGAAGTATCCAGGATGAAAAAGGGATAGTGATATTAAGAACTTCAGAAAGATGGCAACCAAATGGAATAATGTAAACAGTGCTGATGATAAGTTTTTTTATCTTCTAGTAATCCAAAGAAGAGGGCATATTGGAACATGAAGACGAAGGGACTGGAAAGTGAAAGGCTGATGATAAGTTTTTTTATCACCTGTTACTGAGCATGCATGAGCAGTGATGCTTGATTTATTTTGGAAACATGTTTACGGCACAGTTATAAAATAGCTAGCAATCACTTTATTATAAAGCATGGAAGAGGCTCAAAACGTAAGCAGGCAGCAAAATATGTTTACTGGAAACATAACGAACCATGATATATTTCAGATATTAGTGGAGTAATAACGACTATCCTCCTCAAGCCAAGTGTGTTAAGACCAAAATCCCGAGTATCCAAATAAACTAAAGTGGGGATGAGTTGTAGTAGTCAATATTCCACAACAAAGGTAAACATGATGCCTAATAGTGGTGTGGAATCACAATAACTGGAGTGCGAGCAACTTGGAATAGTGATCAGATAATATGGAAGCTTTAAAAAAATTAAATAAGGGTAGCAGTAAGCTTTAAAATGAAAAAAAGATAATGGCTCAACCCTCCTGATTTAGACGATATAGAAATTTTTAGCAACTATACATAACATGAGAATGATTAGTGAAGTAGAGTGTAAAACCCGGAATTTGACGATCGTAGTCGTCGCACGAAATGACGAAACTTAAGTGAAAAAATCATAGTTAACAAAATTTGACGGAAGTAATTTTATAAAATTCTACGCAAAATTCTGAACGATTTAATATATAGAACTTATATATAATTTTATGTATTTTGGGAAATAAAAATTTTAGAAGTTTAGATATACCCATAATACCCTTACTTATTTCTTAAGCCGAAATGTTTTAAGTGGGGGTGTAATGGTCTTTTGGCAATACCCATCTTCCTAATATAACAAAACCGAACCCCCTTCCCCTCATTTTGCATGGTTCGGCCACAGAATACAAAGGAGCAGAAATACAAAGGGGCGACGGGGGGCTCCGACAACGTTTTTCCGGCAAGGAAACTAGTGGAAATTGAAGAGGAAGTCAAGGGAAGAAGAAGGTATATCATAGAAACTTGATTTCTCTTCTCTTCCTCAAGATATTTGGAGAAGAAACTTTTAGGGTTTTACCAAAAATGCGTTTTTCTTTCAAATTTTTTTATGAAATCGATAGAGAAGATTTAACGATAGAAATGAAGTTTCTTTGAGAATTTTTGGAAATAAAAAATAGGGCTTTTACCAAAAATTTCATTTCCTTAAGGTGCTTTTACAAAAATGGTTTATAAGGGTCTTAGGAATATTTTTAAAAAAAAATTTTGAGTTTTCTTAAGAAATTTCATTTTTCATAATTTCCTAATTAATTAAATCCGAAAATTAATAAAGTAATTATTAAGATATGTTTAGGAAAAATTTTGGTGTATTAAATTGATAAAATTGAGAATTTAGGGTTTTAAAAAATCAAGGATTTTAATAAATCCGAAAATTAGGATTAAATTATCTTAATTTTCCTAAATATCGTGAGGATCGAATAATGAAAAGCGAAGGGTTTAGACAATTAGGAATTTGATTAAACCTTAAGAAAGATTTATTTGTGACACGTCTTTTTATGTGATTATTAGGTTGTGACTTTAAGAAGATCGAAGTGTGTGTTAAAACGACACTTTGAGGAAGTATTGTGTTTGAGTTAAGGTAGGTACTCATATTTATTGTAAAATTTTCATATTTATGCTTTGTTTTTTTATTCAATGCAATTAGTTGGAACTTTCAAGTTATATGATTTACAAATTTTATTTTGGCAAATAGCATGTTACAGTCTTTTATTTCATGATGTTAGTGAGCTTTCATATTATGTTTAGATTCAAGGTTTTCACGTTTTAAACAAATGATTTTTTATTCACAATTAATTCTCATTAAGCATATGATTGACTGAACATAAATTATAAAATATAAATTATGATATAAGACTGTGCATGTTGATGCGGAGTGCCCAATGGTAAAGAGACGACAATACACATACCATCGTAGAGAACCTCAGGAAGAAAGGTTTTATGTTTTCTATTTTGTGTTTGAGCCAGTGGATTGCATTGAGGAGTATGTTGGAGTTTATATTGATGTTTATGTATATGGATTTTTAGTTGTCGTGGTTTAAAAGAAACAATTTGGAACGTTTTCAGTTGATGTTTTAGTGGCTCTTTCTTATTTATGTATGGATGAAATGAAAGTTTATCTTATGTTAAAAAAGTTCAATGAAATTATTATGATATATGTTATGGTGTTTTCCGTACAACTGTCTACTCCCACTCCGTTAATTCGGGCTAGACGGGTCGGGTCGGGTCGTGACATAGAGTGCACACACACACAATAAAGAGTCTTCTTAATCAAGAAGCATGCTTCCATACTGGACCTATATGATTGGGAAAGGCTGTTGCCGAGGTAACATGAACACCCATTGCATGCCCAATAAATTAAAAAAATATAACTGCTTAAAATAAAAATATTTACAATATCTTCATAGGAAAACCATAAAATAAATAATATTTCAACTTCTCTAGGAAAGTTAGAATCAAACTAATGAAAATAATTCAGCCATGAGCCAACCTTTGCTTCTTCCATCTCACTATTAGCATTTTCAAGTCCATCTAGCATTGAGGAGTCCTTGCTCACAAGAGAAACCTACAGAGAAATGTTAGTTATATTTCTAGTTCAAAAGGATTAAAGATATGAAAGCTAGAAGTATATACCAATATTGGTGTTAATTGCCCTTCCAGATCAAGAAGGCCTTTTGCAAATGCTGCTGCAGACATCTGTAAACAATATGGTCAAAGATTACAAATTTCAGTATTCCACTCGGTTGTCATCTTTGTATCATGGCTGCAATTGGTGCTTTTGCCTTTTATATGAATCCAGATGGACAATAAAATAAGGTTGTTTTACAGTGAACTGTGAATTTATGATAGTGTTTAACATTAGCACCTGAACTCGGCCCTCATCTGAGCTGTATATTTTTAGATCATGCCTATACGTGCTATGAAGTCGAAGCAAACCAGTACCTTCCCCTGAAAGTTTCATAAGAAAAAGCAGCGAATCAATTTAACCAATTACGAGAGTTATTGTTAATATACAGTTTCAGTTATTTTAACTAAAATGCCCTATTTTACAGTTCAACAACATGAAAGCAAAACATGAAATTTGCTTACACACGAGATGAGGCAAGCCAATGGCACGAAAACCTGACACCAACGAATTAAAAAAATTGCAAGAGAAAATTGACAAAATCTCTCTTTAAAAAAAAAGGTGGTCGGGATATAAATCAAATTAAATTAAACTAATTAAAAGATAGCTTAAATTAAAATTACTATTATTTTGCCAAATTTATACTAAGTGAAATAGATATATACATGATGAGGTATGCGGCGGAAGAAGCAGGTTCACAAGAACAATCAACGAAGGCAATAAAACTATAAAGGCTTTTGCCTGAAAATATATTTCATCAACTGTTTCTCTCATCTTCTCTGGGAGAAGATAAACAAAACGCCCAGAGCAAGGAAACTGGCTCATACTAAAAATAGCTACTGAACTAAAGGAAGTGCCTGTACTAGTAACTAAATAAGGCAATAGAAGTGGAGCAGGAGTAATGCTAACAGAAAGCTGCTCCTAACGTTTTAAAATAACTAACTGAATTAAAACAAAAGCATATAAAAGGTAACGTGTCGCCAACGGTCGAGATGCCCCGTCGAGATGTCGTGATGCTCCGCATCAATGCATTATATTTTTAAAACTAAAAATCCATTAAATCACCTAAATCCTATGACTTGACTTCGATCCCAATATGTTGTACGAGTTTTGTCCACCACGTGATGCCACTTCTCCATCCCGTCCATCTCTTTAGAAGAAAAATGAAAAGAAAACCCATCCCATCGCTCTCCCTATCCACTCACACCCCCCAAGCAGCCACGAACTCCCCTTCTCTTCCCATCGATCACACCAACCTACTTCCTATAGTTGACTCTGGGTTTACTTATTGATAGTGAGATTAGTTAGAAATAAGAATAATTCTCCCAATAAGATCTTGGGACATGACATATGAGCTATAATATGACATGAAGCCAACGAGTTATGAGACCTACGGGTTATGGAACCTACGGACTCAAGAGGTAGTGCGACCTCAAGAGTCTACGAACTGCAAACCTAGAGCTAGACATTTAGATTTGACCTTTAAAAAGGGAAGTTATGAAATGAATGAAAATCTATAACAATGATTACTTATTGTGATTGTTGATTTAAATATCATATGCAAATGCAATTGGCTTAAAATAATGCTACTGATATTATAAGACTTGTAATTGAAAGTGTGATTTGGGTAAATATAGTTCTTACATGCTACATTACATGGAATTCCCTGTTAGAATGATTGTAGACATGGGTTGCTTATATACGCTTATTATAGGCGCATCTTGATTTAACTGTTGATGCTCATGTTCATTATTTTTTTTTCTTACATTTGATTATTGTATTACAGTTGCATATCTTTATAGGCATCAAAGCTAACCAGATGCTTCTTCTGACTGTTATTACAAAAAAGGAGAACGATAAAAGTTGAGAGCCAGAATATAATATTTACTTTTGTCAATATAAATAATGTTTAGATTGAAGTCTATAGTTTATTAATAGTTCCATGTTTTTTTTTTCTATAGTTACTATGTAGATGAAAATTTTGAAAATTAAATTTAGATAGCTTCCACTTACGATTGATGTTTTAAACTGTCTTTCATTAT
This sequence comes from Dendrobium nobile, assembly GCA_022539455.1. Taxonomy (NCBI): domain Eukaryota; kingdom Viridiplantae; phylum Streptophyta; class Magnoliopsida; order Asparagales; family Orchidaceae; genus Dendrobium; species Dendrobium nobile. The sequence goes on from CM039729.1 coordinate 9,586,503, forward strand.
TGTTCTGCATTTGAATGACAGAAATTGTATTGAAATATAATGTAGTAATATAAATGATTTATAATCTCTCCTTTGTCGTGTTTCGTATCGGCTATTAGGAGTAGGGTCAGCGTGGGGCGTCACAAATACATAACACCCTTCACCAACATAATGATATTATCCAATTCTTTGAAAATCAAAACAATGTAATTACTCTTGATGCATTGTTAAATCTTTATAAAAGCGTATGAAATATTTGTTGCACTACTAATACTCATGACATCTAGAAATATGACATGGATGTATTACTCAGAAATAATGATAGTAAAATAAAAATTTTCCAAAAAAAATTATCTCCCAATTTTCACATCTCAAGAAAATGATAAGTAACATTTTTATAAATTATATTTTTATTATGATCATTTTGATATATATAAGTATATAGGTAATTATAAGTTTATTAGCTTAAAAAAATTAAATTACTTAAAAATTATTTAAATGAATTTATTTAAATACTATTATTAATTAGAACAATACAACATCTAGTCTTTATCCCACTACGTAGGGTTGGCTACATGAATCCTACTTCTCTGTCCTATTAAGAGTCAAATTATCAAATGTCCCATTAGAATAATAATGAAAAAAAAGGTTAGGATATCCTATCAATTTTTTGGCCAAGATGGCTTTACAACTTTTAGATATGTTTTTAAATGAGTGCAATAAATATATAATTTGTATTGTATTTATCTCAAAACAAATCAAAAGGATAAAATTTGTGATTTTTATATGATATTAGAAAAAATTAAAATTTGTGATATAAAATGTAGAAAATTTGTTTAACATTTCTAATTTTTATAATTAATTTCTTATATTTCCCTAACATAAGTAATTATCTATGTAGTGTGTAATTTTCTATACTATATTCCCTAAAATTAAATTCATATTCCTCAAATGATTTATTTATTTACATAAAAAATTTAGATATAGTCAATCCAAAACTAATAAGGAAAAACCTAACTTGGACGTATATGACTTTAAAGATCGAGACAAATACTGTTTGCCACAAATGCATTTATTGTCCTAAACAGGCAAATAGAGATATATCTTGAGCCCATGAGCACAAGATTGACCCTTATGGAACATCTAAACGAAGTAATGTGACTAGATATAAGAAAAGGTTTTTAGATGTAAAAGAGGATTATCAAGAAGGAAAAAAACCAAAACAACGTTTATGCATGGCACATAATGATAGGGTGATAGATATTACAGAAGAACCAGTTAGTCAAATATTCATACATTGCTTAAATACAACCTTGAAGTTTCCAATTTTTACATCAAACTACTACACTAGTTTTAAAGTCATAATTGCTTGTTAAGTCCTATGTTAGAAATTTTAATTTGTAGGTTCACTCTCGAAGTTTGCCTTCATTTATAATAGGTAGAGAAATATATCACATTTCTTTTCAATTTTGTATCAAGTTTTAACTTTTAAAACATTTATTAAATACTTAATATTTTATAATTACAGCTGAATGAATCATTAAATTTATATAAGTTATGAACGCTCAAGTCAATAAATGTGCTGTTTTACTTCACGCATCCAAGAAAAAAAAAACTTTGTGCATCTCATTGAGATTATATATGCATACATATATGAACATCTGTAAGTAAACATACATAATGTATACATATGTGTGTATATATGTACGTATGTATGTATTCACTCCATGAACTACAGCTAGCGAAAAGCTACTAACATAATAAATGGAGAAGTGTTTACTGTAATTTGCATCAAACGAAAGCCTTATAATGATGTGATGATGATCAATACGCCCAATTGAATAGTCAACAACCAAGCGAAGTCATGACATAAATTTGTGAATGACATTGAAGTTTGACTGCCCAATTAAGTTTCACAAACAATGGACAAATAAACAGGAGTCAGCCAGAAGATCTCTTTCTCATAAAAAATAAGCACCGATTTACCTTGAAATGACGAAGGTTGTTTATGATTTGTTGGAGCAAAATATTGATAAAAATGAAAAGGAATGTGCACAAAACTAGATGGATGCAATCACGTGCCTGAAGAACCACTCTCAACTTTTGCAAAAAAACAAAAATTCCTAGTCATCACAGGTGTGGGATCGAATGAAATGCAAGTAGCTAAAAGAGCCTCAAAAATAAAAAGGAGCTATCAACACAAAAGGAAATGACGATAGCTGAACTAGAGCAAGCACTGTGACTGTAAAAGCATGCGAAGAGGGAAGTTGATGTGAAACAACATGCGGTTAAACATGAATTGCACGTTAGAGAGTAATGAGAGTTTTACTTTGCAATGTTAACGATAAAATCTAGCTTACTCAAGTTGGATTCAAGACAATTCGTGATAGATTAAGTTAAAGGCAGTGATTACATTTAAGAATTACAAGAATCTTGCAAAAAGATAACCAAAATAAGATAGATAATGCAAATAGCTACTACTAAAGCCACACGTTTAAAATTTAGATCCTTCACCTTGAGATCCGTCACTCGTTTTGAAAGTGGTGGCTAGCGGAAGAGAATTGTAATTAGACTTAGCGATGCCACTAATAGGCAAGTGATCTTGAGAGGACTCGTCGCAGGGAAAGAAACCGGATTTGGAGGAGCGGGTGGGCGGCCGTCAATGATCCACTCGGAGTCTGGACGTTGTTTGTCGATGATGTGGATAAGAGTCGGTAGGATCCGATCCAAGTAGGCTCCAACTGTATCGTCGTCGGAGTCAAACCCCGCGTCGAAGAACGGCGATCGTTGGATGTCGAGGTTGCCGTGAGCGTTGAATACAAGCCCCCATTCACGTTCTGGATCCGCCATTCATCTCCCTTTTGCTTGTGGATGAGAGGGTAAGGTGGAAGAACCCAAGAGAAGAGAGTTCGGGTGAGGGGAAGAGAGAGAGGGGTCGGGTGGACTAAGGGGAATTGGGAGAATTAGAATTCTGATTTGGAATTCTAATTTAGAGAGGAGGAAAAATAATTGGAGAATTCAAATTATTTTCCAAGAGGTGGCCGGCGGTTTCACAGGATTGAGGAGGTTTAATGGAGGGGGAATCAATGTGAAAGAGAAAGAAAAATCAAGGGAGGAGTTTCGGCCAGGCATAGAGGGGAAAGGGAAGTTAATTCTCATTAAGTGGGGCCCAAGGTAGAGTAATTAAATCCTAATCAAACCCTGAAATTATGATTTTCAGATTTAATTGGGACTTAAGTAACTTCCCAAATTGAATTGACATGAGAGGAAAAATTGGAATTTGAATTTCAAATAGAATTAATTGCTAGTAATTGTTGGCTGTAAAAAGGGCTGATGGATTAAGCAATTAATCTAGCATTAATTGTTGACATTCCACAAATTGGGAAACCAGAGGGAAACGGCGGTGAAGGCTGCAGGTGAAATTTCGGGGATCTGGGGGAAAAGAGGCTCACGGGTTGGACTGCTGGCTGTGGAGTTGAGAACCAGTGGGGAGGAGGGGAGATGGGGGGGGGGGGGGGGGGGGGGGGGGGGGGGGGGGGGCGGGTTTGGATCGACGTCCAAAGCCTGGAGAAAGGCTTGGCCGGCGGGGAGGCAGCCAAAGTGGCCGGAGGTTTGAGCAGGCCAAAGCTAAACGAAAGCAAATGCAGGGAAAGGAGGAGAGAAAACAAAATCCAGGGATTTGGACCACCACAGAATTGCTAACCTTAAATATATTCACTTTGAATTTCCACAAGAGCAACGTGTACGAAAACTAGAACTCACAAAGAGATCTAGTCTTCTCCGGCGAACTCACTAAGAGATCGTGGGGAAATGAACTCACAAAGAGAACAAAAGCCAATTTCATTTCATCAAAAAAACTCCAATTACATAAGAAAATGGCCATATAAATAGGCCTCAAAATGACAAAAAAGCAAAAGACTAAAGTGCCCCTCGGGCTACAATAACGACCAAATACCCATACGGGGCAAAAACGGAAAAACATAAAATCAAATAAACTACTACATAAAATGATGAAAATAAAGATCATGATTGTGGCCGTCGATCTCCGGCATCTCCTGATGGTACATGTGTCGCAATCTCTGACGATGTCCTCATCAGAAGTAATAGCGGTAGGATGGGGAATAAGGAGAGGAGGGTTGGTAGGTGCATCCTAGAAGTGGTGGGAAATGAGGGGTAATGAACAAGAACAAGAAGCAAGCCACCAGAAGAGGAGGGAGGCCAAAAGTTAGGGAGCACAGGAGCAAAGCATTGAGTGGCCCACCCAGAGCCATTCCCCACCTCGAGCAAACATGCTCACAAGAACAGCAGGATATGCAGGCAACACTCAGGGCATGCAACTGTAGCATTGCGTAAGAGACGAGAACACAAAAGCAATCACAACAGTGGAGATGGGATCGCGAGCCACCTCTTGAGTGAGATGGGTGCACCAGAACAATTGAAGAGAAGAACCATCGCATGGCTAGGTGATCTTGCGAAATAATCGAGAGCACTGGAGCGACGCATTGTATTCTAGAGCAATGTGACACTTGTATTATCTTATTGAGTCTTTAGGAGTTTAGGGTTTTGTTGTATGTATAGGTTTGTCGTTTGAGTTATTTAGTTTATCACCCACTCGATTATGATGTATAGAATTTCAAAATGAGTGTTAGAGGTAGAATTGATAAGTTAAGTTGTACTCTGATACGCCTTAGGTTTCACAAATTAGGGTTTGCCCTAATTTTCCTTCAAGGATGAAGTTTCTCCACCAAATCAAAGTTAACCCAAAACAAGAAGAATGAGAGGAAGAACAAAAGAGCTTTGCATTAATCTTCAAGACAAAACAAAAGACAAAGCTAGTCCACTTCGAGAAGGACCAAATCTCCCAAAAGAAACCCTAGAGAAAACAAGAGAGAAAAGAGAAAGAACTTTCTTCACATCCCCCAAAAAAATGAGCCCTAAGCCCCCTTTCATACCACCCCAACATCCCAACACATCCCTAAAATACCCCTCCCAATCCACCCTCCATCTCCTCTAAGGATTCCGCCCCCCCTCCTTAGCCGTTGGATCAAAAGGTGGCCCATGGGGCCCACCGTGGCTGCCTCCCCCGCTTCCTTCGGGAATGTCCGCCCGCCCCCCTCTCCGCCCGCCCCCCTCTCCGCCTGTAGACCCGCGTGGGTCTGGGCGGATGGACCGGGTGAACCGGTCCATCCAAAGCCGGTCCATCATACTCATCACTGCCACATCTTACGTTCAACCGAAAGAGGTCCTCATGGGGCATGACAATTGATTTGTCCATTGAATCTTGGGAAATTAAAAAACAGTCGAAAAAAGCTAATATGGTAGAATGAATATCCAAACTGAAGGTGCTATTCAAGAGCAGCATTTTACTAAAAAACATAGTGGACTATCTGATGGAGAACGTGCAATGATGAAGATGAAGAAGAGGGTGTAGTGGGTGTTGATGCACATACAGAATAACTTGAAGAGTAAACAAGACACCTAGACATAACAATAGATTAAGAGGGTCTGCACATTGCTTGATGAAAAATAGGGTTACAAGTCTGATGTATACCAAGATTAAGAAGGAAGAATATATAAATAGGCATATTCATTCCAAACCTCATTGTTATTCTAGCAATAAAAAGAAATGTTAATAACACAATGACGCCTACATTGAAAACAAAAAATGATTTTCTGTAAAAAAGGTAGAGCATTACATAAAACAAGAAAGACGCCTAAGAGAAACTAACCTGGATACATATGGTTCCGAAAATACCTCCCTAGTTCTTCAGCCTACAAGAAGTAAAAGAAGTATATTACAAAAAAGTAATACGGACGCTAAAATTAACAAGGTCAGAGAGATTATATTTAAGTGTATTGTTGGATGTGAGCACAAGTGATTAATGTTATGGGGTCGTTGAGTGCATCGGAATGGACTTTTTTAGGAAAGGGAGAATCAAAGCATTAATGACCACCCTATCACATAATCATATTTCTTGAAGGTGAAACTTCCCTGAAATTAAGGAGGCAGAGATTCTAAAATGCTATTTTAAAGGAAACACGTGGAGGCATGAAGTTAAATAAAAGTTTCAGCAGAGTATATGCAATGGTGCCCTATTACTCGACCTGCTTTCTTCCTGCATGTGTAAGAACGCCACCATACTTGAGAACCATCAAAGCTTCAACTGGGCGTTCTTCCTCAACTTCACCATTATTCCTTCGCACTTTGACCCATTTGAGGGGCTTCAGTTGCACTTTCCTGTAGATACCTGAAAAATGACCACCCTACTACCATATACAGTCACACTTCTGTTAGAAAAACGAGTTTAAATGAAGAAAGAAGTCTTTTAAAAATTTATATCAACAGAAAAGAAAGTATAGTTTGTATGCAGAAAAGAAAATTCAGCATGCTGTAGTTACATTGCGCATAATCTTCTTAAAATATCAATATAAGGAGAACAAGTTTATAATCAACAACAAATAACCAAAAAAAGAAGAAAATTGAATAAAATCATCTTAATTACAACCTCCGGCAAAAAACAGCAATAATGGTTCAAACCTCGATGTGCAAAATGATCGTTTAGTAAAAGTCAGCTTGATGAGGACATCGTCAACAATTTCGACACGTGTACCATCGGAGACGCCAGAGATCGACGTCCACGATCAGGAGTTTTATTTTGAGTCATTTTATGTAGTAGTTTATTTTATTTTTCAGTTTTTACTGTTTTACCCTTATGGGTGATCATTTGATATTGTAACCCCGAGGGCATTTATGTCTTTTAATTTTTGTTTCATTTTGGCCTATTTATAGGAGGCCTAATGCATTGTAGTAGCGGATGATTGATATGAAATTTCAACTTTGGTTTTGGATCTCTTTGTGAGTTCTCGAGTGAGAATTAGCCTACGGGAGGCTCAAAGCAATACCCAACAGCCCCTTGGTGTAGCTCTTGGTTTTCTATATAATTTCTTCTTCTTTCTTCTCCCCTAGCCGCCGGATCTTCCCCCAAACATGCCACCAACTAACCGGCCACCCCCCCCCCCCCCTTTTCCATTAACAACTGGATCCCGCCCCTCCCTCACTTGTCAACCCTTATTCCCCACATCCACTAAAATCAGCCCCACCCTGACCCCTTGGATCCCCACCCACCGGCTCCCATTGCCAAATCCTCCCATCAGCCTGCTCCCCTCACCCCAGCTGCTGGAATCGCCACCCGCAGGCCACCGGCTTTAGCCCACCCGCTCTCCTGTTTGGCCGCTGATTTCCCTTCCCCCACCTCTTCAATTCCCATTAATTCCCCCATCATAACCTTCCTAATTTGGCTCCAATTGTTTTGGACATATTTTGAATTTCAAAATCCTATTGAATTGAATTGAAGAGCTTTCCCTTTTCTCCTAAACCGTGAGCTAGGAAATTCTCCATATTAATTCAAATCTGATGACTAAATCAGATTTTAATTAACAATCCATTAATTAGCCGGGGCCACTACCAATCACTAGATTTTGAATTTCAAAATCCTATTGAATTGAATTGAAGAGCTTTCCCTTTTCTCCTAAACTGTGAGTTAGGAAATTCTCCATATTAATTCAAATCTGATGACTAAATCAGATTTTAATTAATGATCCATTAATTAGCCAGACCCACTACAAACCACTCAAATTCCACTCCTCCCTCTCTCTCCCTCTATGGCATGCCACCCATTGCCTCCCTTCCTTAATTAGGAGCTTAATTCAAGGCTCCAAATTAAGCCCCATTAATTCCCACTTTCCCTCATAACGTCTAAATTTCAAATTTCAAAATTTGAAATTATGAGAGCCCAACTCAAATTAATGAAATCTAAAATTAATTTCAGATTTCCTCTCCTAGCCTAATCCAAGCTCCTCATTCAAGCCGTCCCTTCCCCTTCTCCCTACCTTGGCCGCTCCCCCTCCCTTGCATCCTCACCCTTGGGAAAACTTAGTTGCTCATGAAACTTGAAGCCAAGAGAAGAAGACGACCTCCTCTCCCAACCTCATCGTCATCGGTGCATGACAGATCCTGAGATCGACCACGGATTTTATTCTTCCCGGACGTTGGATGCTCACTAGTCATCCCGTGGACTACCTGCCTCCGGCTACTTCTCCAACGAACTACACTTTGGGCGCCATTTATCTCCTAGTGGCATCGCTCGGTTTGCTCTCAATCTTCCTCCGTTAAAGCTCCACCGTCAAGAGCGTGAGTGAGGGACTCAAGGTGAAGAGTTCTATTTGTTAATCGTGGATTATTGTTTCTCACCATAACATTACTCTCTATTTATATATTGTCAATTTGATATTGTCCCGTTAATCTAGTTGTAACCGCATGCCTTACATAATTTCGACTTGATAATTCTGAAAACCTAACTTGGGTAAGCAATAATTCTATAATTAGCAAAGTTTTAATAATCTTATATTAAAATCCCCAAGCAGTTCTTGTTCCATGCATATGTTTCACATCACAGCCACTTCGATCAAGCCTCCTAGATATGCCAGAAAACTCAGGGTGGGTCGAGACTTTCTATGGGCACAAGTATCCATAATTAATTATCCCTCCCACTCACATGAGAGTACTCTCAATTAAGAAGATTGCTCAAGCTCACTGTTAAAGCTAGATTTAGAATTAATTGATAGGAAAAGATTGGGGGATGGAAGTAAACCCGATCAAAATCCAAAAATGACATTTAAAGCACAAAATCATCATAAATATACCCAAAAAATTTCTTCCCCTTACGTTAAGTGGAGTGAAAGGGTCTCACACGAGGGGCTTATATTCGCCCTCCAATTTTCTTCTCATCACCTCAAGATGTTCACAAGTGAACAAGATAGTGAACTAGCGAGAGAGAGGCAAAGCGCACGAAAGGTTCGAGAACATTAAGGGGCTTCGGTGATGAGTAGTTGGGCAGAAAGGGAAGTCTATAGAAGAATCCAAAGGGAAAATAGTGGGGAAGGGTTTTTAACATCTTTTTTTTAAATAAGAAAGGAGAAGCAAACTAGCTTCCACTTTCCATCCACACTGCTCCACTTTAAGCAAAAATCAATAATAGAGATGTAGTGTCTACTGACTTCATTTAATTACCATTTTAAATAAAAAAAGTGATGTGTCAATATAAATCACAAGATATTTCAATTAGCTCAATTTATTAGACTATTTTAAAAAATATAAGTTTATTTAAGCACATAGAAGTTTCTTGTTACATATCATATTTACCTTTAGCGCATATTAAACATATCACTTGATTACAGGTGAATATAAATGCTAAAAATGTAATTGTCAAAAATAATGATATTAAATTGAGAAAAAAGCCAAGAAAAGGTCATGTCATGTAAGATAGATTGACAAATTGACCTACATAGGAAAAGTCAAAAGTACTAATGAGATGAGCCTCCATAGGATAAAAGGAAAGTTCCTGACTCTCAATACTAAAAAGTTGATAATATAATGTTTAACTTTGAGATTGAGGGGATATTGATAAATGCTATGTTGATTGTCCAAACTTTATCGATGGTTTTAGGACTGATGAGCTAGATGACGATAAATTATATCAATGTGTCAAAAAGCCAATAATGCATTATATGATATTTCTAAGAAATTATTTAGTGATAATGAAAATGAAAATAAAAGTGGCTCAAGTAATTGATAAATAGACTGCACTATATAATTTAAAACATGAATGACAAATTTCATGATCAAATACTCATGTCATTCCCTAAAATTAAGTCTTTTATTTAATTAAATGCAAAGAAAGGTAAAAAATTAAAAATTAAAATTTTTAAAAAAGCAAAGAAATTTTTTCTTTAAATATTATTTATGCATTAAATTAGTTCTATCTATAATTAGAAATGCTCGTGTTAGTTCAAAATACCATCACACACATTATTACATATTGCTTGTATGTTTGAACCTTATATTAGTATTGTTTATCCCACTGAGCGTTTAATTCATCAGATGTTACGATGATCATTTAAAAAAAAAAAGAGAAATAAGCAAATAGGACAATAGACAAGTGAAACAGCTTACATGTACTCTAATATTATGGATAAATCCATAGTTTTGAAATATAATATAGAAAATAATATACGTGATGTATTGATGTATGCAACTTGAAGCAAAAACACAATGAGAGAACAAAGAAATTCAAGACTCACTTTTTAGAAATTTAAGACACCACTTGGAGAACAAAATAGGCTAAATAAACAACTAAAATTCAGAATAGAGAAGAAGCGATCATCCAACAAACCAAAGCAAAAGAAAGTTAGCAAAAGAAACAAACAGATGCTATCCTCAGAACATCCTACTAGAGGACTCCTCACATGCATCGATTGTAGGAATATATATTTCAGATAATGTTTAGATATACAAACCAAAGGGTCCACCACTGCAAAGGGGTCCAACGTCCTACCAAACTCCTCCAGCAAATGCCATCAAAACAGCCAACAAATCCACTAAAACATCCAACAAACTTTACCAACGGAACTAGAAGAAAGATACAGGTGGAGTGGAACTTGCGTAGAGAAGAAAGAGGTTAGAAGCCCAGACGAAGGGTGGGAAGGCACTTGCAAGAAGATGGAACAAAGCTCACAAGCTTTTCCAAGAAGAACCCGCAGGTTATAGCAATTTTGCTCTCAATATTCACCACCCATTTCTTATCAAAGCATCTCATATATATAGGCAATAGAGGGGAACTAAAAGCCCAAAAAATACTTCAATTCCACTCATAAATGGGGAATTGAAAAGCCAACAGGTTTATGTCCAAAAATTCCAAACGGCACAGTAAAATACAAGGAAGGAGGCCACGGTTCCAGCAGCCAGGCACAGGAAACCAGCAGGCAATTCTCAGGTTCCAGCAGGTAAGTCACGGATCCCAGCAGCCAAGCACAGGGACCAAACAGCCACCATAAATTCGATAAAAGGGGGACCACAGGACAGAGAAACTGAAGCAATCCATGGGAGGAAAACCAGCAGAAAACCGCAGCAGCTCAAGAGGCAATAGGAAGAGGAAAAGGCAAGTTCCACTCAACGTTTAAAATTGCGCAATAAAAGGCGCGCCTCAGCGCAATTTGCTCCATTTAAGCCTCAAAGCCCACGCAATAAGTTCAGTTTATGAGGCTTACGCCTCAAATTTACTGAGGCGCGCCTCGCCTCATATATTTAAGGCGCTGCCTCTAAAAAAATTAACCTAAAGTTCTTTTTTTTTTCAGTTCGGACCCCCAATTGCCGACGTGGCGCGCCTAGTGAGATGTTGACGAGGCATCAATATTTAAACCCTGGTAAAGCTCGAATGACAGAGGCGACGTATCGATTTTCAAGTTCCAGGCTTCCAACAAACATTCGAACTTTCAAGCATTCACTCCGGAACAATTTCAAGCATTCTTTACTCAGTTTCTTCTAAGATGTTGTCACCCCCAAAGAGAAAGGTAACTTAATGCTATGTTTTCTGTTCCGTACTCTGTATTTTATGGTTATGCTATGCGTTGGCGTTCAAGGTTCTGAAGATCTTCGAATTTTATGCTTATTCTATATTTTTATGAGTATGCATTGCTTCTCGAAATTATGTTGAAATTTGAAACCTAAAACCTAACTAAATTTTAAGCACCGAATAATCTATGTGTATGTTGTGCGTACTAAATGAGTAGGTTGTGCGTATGATATGCGTGATCCTTGCTTATGTTGTGCATACTTTATGTGTGCGTATAATTTACTATCATGTTTTCTGCAATGTGTGTTCTTGTGCGTATGTTATGCTTACAAAATGCGTGATCAGTGCTTATGATGTGGGTACTGTATGCGTTTGTATAATTTGCTGCTATGTACTGTGCGTTATTGTGCGTACGGTGTGCGTAAGATACGCGTATGTTATGCGTACACTGTGCGTTACCGTTGCTTATATTGTGCGTTTTCTTTGCGTATCTCATTTACTTATTTTTTAAAAAAATATATTTTTAAAAATTTTCAGATATATGTTCGTCCAATTACCTATCGATATTATGTTTCTTCGTTTCGAACAATCTGTGATAACTTTGCTCAGCAAATTACTCCTGAAGTTCTGGACACATTGAAATGTTTAAAGATCATACAGTTTTTGGAATTTCCTGATTTTAAGCAAAATGTACCTCTTATTTATGAGTTGATCTCAAGGTGGAACATTTCAAAACATTGCTTTGTTCTAAAAGGTCAACCCATTCCTTTCACTGCTGATGAAGTGACCCTTCTCACTGGTCTGCCAAAATAAAGGAGAAGAAATATCTTGTTTTCTTTAGCACATACTTCAGTTACATCATCAGAAATTAAGGCAGACATGATGGAGTTGAACAAGCAAACCCCCCCCCCCCCCGAGACTATGTTAAGAACGTTTATCATGTATTTATGTTCAAATTTACTTTTTCAATTTAACAACTTCAAAACCCCTCGGTTGCTTCAAAGAATAGCAAATAATCTAGATGATTTTTTGTCAATAAACTGGGCTAGTTCAATCAAGGAATTTTTAGTTGGAGAGTTTAATAAGGCCTCCTCCAAGATTTCAAATAAGAAGCCAGCAGGTTACATCAACGATTTTGTACCTCTACTAATTGTGAGTGCTAAGTGCTAACTGTTAAATTCATTCAAAATTTTATTGGCTCAGTGTGAGTGCTAAAATTTTCTTCATCTTATGCAGATTTAGTTCCTGAAGCGTATTTCTTTTCATTCTCCTATGTATGCTAACAAAATGCCCCGTTTTCTACGATGAGCCGATGATATTGTATATACTACAGAGGTGATCACTAACTTATTTGCTAATATAAGGAAAAATCAGATTTGTAATGTCCTCCAGGCAGTTTCCCAGGCTGAAATGGATATGGTTAATGTCGAGAATTATCCATCAGACAGGCCTCCATCTCCTGATTCCCCTCATGAAATATCAACCCATCAAAACATCGCCCCCACGATCTCCCCATCATACCCCACCTCCTCAACAAGACCCCCACCAATCTCCTCAGCAAGATCCCCACCAATCTCTTCAGTAAGACCCCCACCAATCTCCTCAGCAACCACACATTAATTTTTCTGCTAAAGCACTTGAATCTCTCGAAGAAAGAATAATCAAATCCTGCCAAGAAACATGTACAAAATTTTTTCTTGAATTTGAAGGTAGGCTGAGCTCAAAGTTTGAAGACCTAATTGAAAGAGTTGAAGTTATTGAGGTCAAGCTCAAAAATCACATTGATCAGAGCAAAATTTTGCCTCAGAAAAGGTCTGTTAGCTACTCTTCATCCTCCAATAAGAAACAGAAATCAGATATCCCTCCCCACAGCCCCAATCAGCCAATCCCCCAAAACAAGCCAATCCCAGTAGAAATGCAACTTATTCCATATACAAATCCAAATGAGTCAATCCCAGCAGAAATGCAACTAGTGGAAGTAGATGATATTCCTATAAATCTTGTAACTTATGTCTATGCTATGATGCACCGACACTTCGTTTTAAGAGGAAATGCAGTGTCGGACACGGACACGCGTCCGACACGGCACGGACACGTGTCCGACACGTTCTAGGGGTGTCCTGTTTAAAAAAAAAAATTTAAACCGGACACGCGTGTCGGACACGCGTGTCCGGTTATTTCATATTAAAAAAAAAACAAAAAACAAAAAAGAACACCTAATAAGCCCTTACCCTAATCCGGTTAATTCATTCGAGCGAGATCGCGCAGCCATCATCCCGAGCAGGCGGAGTCGCTAATCCCGTCGAGAGGAGTCGCTGCCGTCCCGAGCAGGCGGAGCTTCCAGCCGACCCGATCACGCGAGCATCCAGCCGTCCCGAGCAGAGGAGTCGCGTAGCCGATCGACGCTCCAGCCCGCACCGTCGCCTCCTGCTTCCGACCGTCCGAGCGTTCCGAGCAGGCGACTTCCGAGCGTCCCGAGCAGGCTTCTTCCGACCTTCCCGAGCAGCCGATCCAGATTTCGGATCTAGATTTTGCTGCCATTCGTCATTCGTCATTTCTCTGTAAGTTTGACCTAGATTTTTTTTCGCCGTTCGTCATTTCTCTCAATTTTTTTCTCATTTATCATATAGATTTGTGTTCACAAGAGCGTGTTAATTTTTTCTGAAATTACTTTGATTGTTTTGGGTTTTGAAAAAAACCCTAAATGAAACCCTAGTTTATAGGATATGCGATTATCCTCTTTTAGTCTTTCCCAATCTATTTCAATATTGCATGTCATGGATTAGTTTTATGTGGTTGTATTAATCGATTGTAGTTAGTTAAATAATTATTTGAATATGCTGTCATCAATCGATTAAGTTGTTTAGTCAATGATTTTTATGCTAACTACTTGGCTATTGAATTTTCATAATAAGAAAATTTTGTTTTTTTTGTGTGTGAGGGAGAGGTCATAGGTGATGAACTGATGATTACTGCTGCAAAATCAATCAAAAGAAATTGAGGTGAGTGTATATGGAGAATTATGTGGGTTGAAATAGTTTTGGAATTAAGGTAAAGGGCATGAGTAGAGAGCTTCTTATTTACTTAAATAAGAAGTTGTTTGTGATGAAAAAAAAAATGAACATCCTACTTGAATTTTGATGTATATATTTTGGTGGTGTTTTGATTTGACCAAAACTGATATGTACAAATAAAGAGCTATCATGAGCTTGTTATGGTTGATTTGGGCTAACAACAAACTCCAATCAATTTGTTCTAGTTCATTGTTTGATAGAAATTATATTCCATGATATGCCTAAATATTTATGTGTTCATTTATCATAAGTGTTATGTACTTAACTACTTATGTTAGGATAATTTCTTAACATCAAAATTAGTAGCTCGTTTTGGCTTTGACCACATGAAGGAGTGATCCCAGAATACATGAGACTTCTCAGTTCTCAAGTTATTCATTGTACTGAGACTTCTTGCTGTAGGAATTGGATGAATCCACATGTTTTTCTTGCTTTTGCTTTTGGTTTTGTAGGTTGTTCTTGCATTTTGAAACATTTATTACTTCCATTTTACCAGTGCATTTTAAAGCAAAATGAGCTCTACGGCTGGTGGGAGTGCATTAGGCGAAGGTTCAAAAGAACAATCTGTAGAAACTGATAAGCCATTATGGCTTCATGTTACCAAGTTAGGAAAAACATTTGAAGGAGGAGGGAATGTTTCATTCAAATGCAATTATTGTGGTGGAACCTACAAAGGATCATATTCTAGGGTGAAAGCACATCTACTTAAGATAGAACTTGCTAAGTTCTTTGGATATTTAGAGGATTTCGGTGATCAAGAATCTTTGGTTGATAGATGGAGGATGGATCCAAAAATGTGGTGGTTAATTCATGGAGCGTCGGCACCTCTTCTTCAAACAATAGCAATAAAACTTCTTGGTCAAGTATCATCCTCTTCATGTTGTGAGAGAAATTGGAGCACATACTCATTTATTCAATCAATGAAAAGGAATAAAATAACTCCACAACGAGCTGAAGATTTAGTTTATGTGCATACAAATCTTCGTCTTCTATCAAGGAAAACCCCACTTTATATGACAGGTGATAACAAGATGTGGGATGTTGCTGGAGATGGGTTCGAGTGCCTTGATGAAATGGGATTATTGGAGGTTGCAAATCTTTCTTTAGATGAACCAGAGTTGGAAGCAATGATATTCAATGATGATGATATTGAAGGCCAAAGACCAACATCTGAATCTAATTCTATCATTCCCTCTATTGAGTAGTTGTACTAAATGGTTTTTTGGTTATATTTTTATGGTTGTACTAGATATTTTGTATTAAACATCTTTAAGTTATGAGCTAAACAAGTTATCATGATTTTGATTTAATATTGCTTGTCATTTTTAATATAATATTACCTTAATTATATATATTATATTTAAAATTATTATGCCGTGTCCACGCCGCACCCGTGTCCTATATTTTTAAAAAATGCCGTGTCCCGTGTCCATGTCGTGTCGTGTCCGTGTCGCCGTGTCCGTGTCCGTGCATCCTAGTGTCTATGCAACTGAAATAGAAAATTACAGAGGTCTTCTGAGTTTGAGTTCTGATAAGAGAAAATTTGTGCTTGAAAGTTTGAAAAAGTACAACAAAGGTAAAAAAATTGCAACTTATTTTATGTTTGAATATTTTTATGCGTATAGTATGCGTGAGTTATGCGTTAAGTATGCGTACGATATGTGTTACTTATGCGTATGATACGCTTATGATACGCGTATGTTATGCGTATTTTATGCTTATGAAACGCATTTTTTTTTTGCAGGGACGATAGTATCTTGTTTGTTAGTAACCTTTTGATTTTCAGAGCTGAAATTGACGAGTTATTAGGTGACAATTATTAAGGCAATGAACATTTAGATCTTTTTGCCCTTTTCTTAGATGAGAAGTGATGTGATACGTAATGCATGGAAACAAGAACTGCTTGGGGATTTTAATATAAGATTGTTAAAGCCTTGCTAGTTATAGAATTAATGCTTACCCGAATTAAGTTCACGGAATTATCAAGTCGAAATTAAGTAAGGCATGTGGTTACAACTAGATTAATGGGACAATATCAAATTGACAACATAGAATTAGATAGTAATGTTATGAAGAGAAGCAATAATCCACAATTAACAAATAGAACTTTTCACCTTGGGTCTCTCACTCACTCTCTTGTTGGTGGCACTTTAATGGAGGAAGATTGAGATCAACCGAGTGATGCCACTAGGAGACAAATGACGCACAAAGTGTAGTCCGTTGGATTGGTAGCCGGTGGCTGGTAGTCCATGGGATGAATAGAGAGCATCCAACGTCTTATCCTTTCTTCCTTGATCATCAAAGACGAAGCTGTGGTTGATGTCGGGGTCGGCCTTCCATGGATGTGGCGAGCTCTCTTCTTGAGCCCTTGAGGGGGGGAAGGTGGCGGTTTAGTGAGGGGAGGGGCTTGGCCGTGAGCAAGGGGAAGAGGGGAAAATTAGAAAACTGAATTAAATTCAGCCTCAAGGGGATTTGGAGGGAGATTAATTTGAAATTTCAAATTAATCCATTAATGGCTAGAGGTGTTTATTAAGGAGATAATTATGGGCTGATTTGGTGGGGCTTTGAATTTAAATTGGGAGAGAGAAAAACCCATTAAGGGGCCGGCCACATGTAGAGGAGAGAGGAGGTTTGATAATTTAAATGAGTGGGGACCACAAGGAGTTAATTAAGCATAATAAAATCTGACATTTAATTTCAGAATTAATTATATCATAAGTAACTCCCAAATTCAAATGAAATAAGAGGAAATTTGAATTTGAATTTCAAACATGTGTAACTCCTCTTAATTAATTATCATAAGTAACTCCCAAATTCAAATGAAAGTAAGAGGGAATTTGAATTTGAATTTCAAATATGTGTAACTCCTCTTAATTAATTTTCCAAATTAATATGGCTTAATTAGGAAAGTCATTAAGAGAGGGGAATTCAAAATTCAAAAGGGGAAGCTAGAGGGGCTCGGCGGCAATGGGGTCCAAAGGGTGGCCGGCGGGCTGCTGGCCGGCTGCTGGGGGTTTGTAGGCCGGCGGCCTGGGCGGCTCAAGGGGAGGCGGCGTCAAGGGGTGACGGGAAGGGAGGAGGGGAATTTCAAGGGATTTGATTTGCTAAAAAATCCACTCACCTCAATTTTCTTCAATCCGGATCTCCACGAAAGTAACTTGGCGAAAATTTAGAACTCTCGAAGACAAAATAGTTTGGCGAAAAAAAATCTAGAACTCACAAAGAGATCTAGCTTCTTCTACGAACTCACTAAAAGATCGAGGAGGGGAACTCACAAAGAGATCATAAGTGGCAAATTTTCATTTATCAAAAACTAAACTATTACAAGAGAAGGGTCATATAAATAGGCCTCACAATGACAAAGAAAAACAAAAGACTAAAATGCCCCTTGGGCTACAATAGCGACCAAATACCCATAAGGGCAAAAGCGGAAAAACTGAAAATAACATAAACTACTACATGAAATGACTCAAAATAAAACTCATGATCGTAGCCGTTGATCTCCGGCGTCTGTACATGTGTCGAAATCGCTGACGATGTCCTCATCATTCTCCCCAGGTGGGAGAAACTCGACCCCGTCGAGTAAGCATATATAGAGCTCTCGTATCACTCTAGTAAGTCGGGGTCCACTTGCTGCAGCTCGTCACGATCAACCCATGTGTTCCCCGTTCTCGGTTTCCCTGCTCACTGAACTAGATACCTTGGTTGACCATCATCTCTAGTGGAAATTTGAGTTCATCACTAAGTATCATCTCAATCTTCTCAGTATTGGGTAGATTAGGCAATTTTGGGGGTGGAGTTAGGCTGGGGATCTCACCAGGTGGGTTCACACAAGGCTCATTATTTCGTGGAATAGGAGGGTTACACTCTGGACCTTCAAAGGTTACACAATCTTCGATGTTAATATAGGATTAATGTTAAAACCTTCATGAAGGTCTGACACATAAGCATTACTATTTAAATTTGTTTGTTGTTATTTGAAAGGTCCAATGCTTCTAGCATGTAACTTTTATAACGGTCCCTTGTGGGAACGGCTCCGGACAAATCCGAACCATTACAAAATTTCTAATATCAAATTCTTTGAACCGTCTCTTGAGATCAGCAGTAAGTTTATAACTGGCATTGCTTTGGTTATTCTTTTTATTAATATCCTTACGCAGTTCTTGAAGATGATATGCCAATGTGGATGCAAGAGAATTGGTGCGTATGATGAATGACAAGAATCATGAGCTTACAAACTAAAGTTTTAAACATAGACAAATTAGGATGACGACAGACTACAACACACACACGACATACTAACTCACACGAACGCGTAGCTATAACTAGTGGACGAGTCACAAAAAAAGAGGGGTCTAAAGTGTTCGATCTAATGGAACGGGTGTAGGGGGAGCAATGAAGACATCCTTAGCTAAAAGGGCATCTCCATAGGGCATCTTAGCTCGAGTCACAGACAGTCTCCCAGGGGTAGTAAGGTGATCTAGTAAGGTCAGCCAACTAGGAGAGGGAAGGTCCTTAACAGGGAAAGACAAGGATGTAGCGGGCAAAATGTAAGAATCAGGAGTATGATAGGACGATGGGTCATCACTCTCAACCATAATAACATAGCCCAAAGAATCACCAGCAGGTATGGGATTCAAAAGTCGGGGTATCATATCCAGAGTAGATGTGGGCACAACATGAAAGTGTGGGTTAATATCCTCATTCCAGTCGGTAGGCGGAGTGATGTGGTAAGCCCAATCAGGAAGGACAAACTCTTTCAAAAGTAAATCCAAAGGGGCAACTCCTAAAATAGGCTCCAACAAATCAAAAGATGACTTATTGTACAAATTAGGCTCAAAAACTTTCAGACTCAAAGTACAGTCTTCCGAAAGAGACTCGGGTTTGGTTGCGACCCTAAGATCCATGGGTTTTGTTTCACTTGAATCCGGTGATAAATTTGATTGACTTACTTCCAACTCGAGATTATCTAAGTCATCATCAGAATTATCCAAAATTAAATCAGAATTATCCAAAACTAAATCAGAATTATCCAAAATTAAATCAGAATTATCATAATTATCCAGAATAATCTCAGTAGGTGTTACAACTAACTCAGGATCTTCCAAAATTAAATCCAAAGTGTTCGAAGTCCGGTTGGTTACTTTCGAGATCACACTACTATCATCCAAGCATACTTTATCCTCGAGGAGACTAGGATCGGGGTGGGCTAAGGTGTCGTCATTCAAAGGTTCTAACTTTCCTAGTTCAGGGTTTAAGTCATTCAGGGAGTCTGATTCAATTACTCTTGTTTCATCCTCAAAGACGTCTTCATTATCCTTAATATCATTAGCCTCCACGAAATGGATGCACTCAGTTTTAGGTTCAGAGGACTTTTTCTTGTTAATCACACTTGCAGGGTCAAGGATTGGGGAGGCTAAAGGTTGTCTTAGATGACTAAAAGTTGGTCCAAGTGGGGAGTCATAAGAGATCGATCTATCAGAAGATCTAATAGAGGATTGGCCATTAAGGTTAGGTGAAGACCTACAGGGTGGGGCAGCAACCCTGATGTTATTAAAGGAAGATTGGTTTCGACTATAGTGATGTCCATGGTTTGTACCAACGAAAGAGGTAGGATGATGCTCTAGACGACAGTCACTAGTAGAGGGTCGGTATTTCAAATTAAGTTCTCGTCTCATGTCTTTCCAAGTAAGGTACTCACCGCGAGACTC
This sequence comes from Dendrobium nobile, assembly GCA_022539455.1. Classification (NCBI taxonomy): domain Eukaryota; kingdom Viridiplantae; phylum Streptophyta; class Magnoliopsida; order Asparagales; family Orchidaceae; genus Dendrobium; species Dendrobium nobile. Next base: position 9,606,678 of record CM039729.1, read on the forward strand.
TTTATGATCTTCCAATTTCGTCCACAATTGAAGAGCTCGACCTTTAAGGTGAGACTTAGCGATGCTAATCTGGTGGGACTCAGGGATATGACATGATTCAAAATAGTCATCTAGTTGTCTAACCCATTCCCTAAAGCAGTAAACGTCCAAAGAGCCATCAAAGGTAGGCAGACGATATGGTGACTCTAAGTTAGGTCGTGGAGGCCTAGGCTCAGGTCTCGGGCGATAAGCTGAGTGCGGCATGTAATTAGAGCGGTGATAGTCAACGGGTTTCTCCGTCATAACTCTAGTCATATTGCCCACTAGGTTAATGATGTCATCTAAACTCTTTTGGAGTCTTATCGGGTCCATGGGTAAGTGTCAAGTGAAACCTAATTAAGATTGGGTGCAAGGTACCACATTCTACAAAGGGAAAACACCATTTCGACTTGCCAAAAGGTGCCGAAAATACTGGACAGTAAGCTTCAAGAAGGGTTGTAGGTCACTAGGTGTTTAGGGAATATGCTAAGGCTTGGGCAGCACCCTAATCTGAGGTTAAACTCACTTAAATGTTACCAAACACTGCAGAATTTTGTGTGGACAGCAAACTACAGCGGTTGGAAGAACGGAACAGTAAACTAGAGTGATGGACGACGTTATCTAAGCAATTTGGGTGGAGTCTAGAGTGGGGACAGCAGGTGAATACTACCTAAATCTCACCAAAACAGCTACTAAAAGGTGCAGAAATTAAATGGACAGCAACCTAACACAATGGAGTAAGTTGTCTAAGTGTTGTGGGCAGCTTATAAGGTGTGGACAGCAACTTAAGATAGGTTATAAGGTCACCTAAGGCCACAGAAAAGGTACAGCAAATTTCTGGACAGCAATATTCAGTCGTTGCCTAAGTTGTCTAGGTGTTTGGAAAGTGTCGAGGGAGTGGACAGCACCCAAACAACGACTAAAAGTTCACTAAACGATGCCTAACAACTGCTGTAACAGTGAGGGCAGCAGTGTTAAACCAAGGTGTAGCGCCCTAATCAAATAGAAACAAGGTAGGTTTAATGGCAGCACTCTTACACTACCTAGAATGTCTTAAACCTCAATGAATGCATGCAGGAATTACGACTACAACAGCGAAAACAGTGAAAATATCCTATCTACGCATTGATAAGCATGCAAATTTCAAACTACAATGAGAAGGTAGACCCTAGGATGCATCTAGCACAAGTCAAGCATGCTAGCCATGCTTTGATACCAAGATGATGTGATACGTAATGCATGGAAACAAGAACTGCTTGGGGATTTTAATATAAGATTGTTAAAGCCTTGCTAGTTATAGAATTAATGCTTACCCGAATTAAGTTCACGGAATTATCAAGTCGAAATTAAGTAAGGCATGTGGTTACAACTAGATTAATGGGACAATATCAAATTGACAACATAGAATTAGATAGTAATGTTATGAAGAGAAGCAATAATCCACAATTAACAAATAGAACTTTTCACCTTGGGTCTCTCACTCACTCTCTTGTTGGTGGCACTTTAATGGAGGAAGATTGAGATCAACCGAGCGATGCAACTAGGAGACAAATGACGCACAAAGTGTAGTCCGTTGGAGTGGTAGCCGGTGGCGGGTAGTCCATGTGATGAATAGAGAGCATCCAACGTCTTATCCTTTCTTCCTGGATCATCAAAGACGAAGCTGTGGTTGATGTCGGGGTCGGCCTTCCATGGATGTGGCGAGCTCTCTTCTTGAGCCCTTGAGGGGGGGAAGGTGGCGGTTTAGTGAGGGGAGGGGCTTGGCCGTGAGCAAGGGGAAGAGGGGAAAATTAGAAAACTGAATTAAATTCAGCCTCAAGGGGTTTTGGAGGGAGATTAATTTGAAATTTCAAATTAATCCATTAATGACTAGAGGTGTTTATTGAGGAGATAATTATGGGCTGATTTGGTGGGGCTTTGAATTTAAATTGGGAGAGAGAAAAACCCATTAAGGGACCGGCCACATGTAGAGGAGAGAGGAGGTTTGATAATTTAAATGAGTGGGGACCACAAGGAGTTAATTAAGCATAATAAAATCTGACATTTAATTTCAGAATTAATTATATCATAAGTAACTCCCAAATTCAAATGAAAATAAGAGGGAATTTGAATTTGAATTTCAAACATGTGTAACTCCTCTTAATTAATTATCATAAGTAACTCCCAAATTCAAATGAAAGTAAGAGGGAATTTGAATTTGAATTTCAAATATGTGTAACTCCTCTTAATTAATTTTCCAAATTAATATGGCTTAATTAGTAAAGTCATTAAGAGAGGGGAATTCAAAATTCAAAAGGGGAAGCTAGAGGGGCCCGGCGGCAAGGGGGTCCAAAGGGTGGCCGGCGGGCTGCTGGCCGGCGGGTGGGGGTTTGTAGGCCGGCGGCCTGGGCGGCTCAAGGGGAGGCGGGGGCAAGGGGTGACGGGAAGGGAGGAGGGGAATTTCAAGGGATTTGATTTGCTAAAAAATCCACTCACCTCAATTTTCTTCAATCCGGATCTCCACGAAAGTAACTTGGCGAAAATTTAGAACTCTCGAAGACAAAATAGTTTGGCGAAAAAAATCTAGAACTCACAAAGAGATCTAGCTTCTTCTACGAACTCACTAAAAGATCGAGGAGGGGAACTCACAAAGAGATCATAAGTGGCAAATTTTCATTCATCAAAAACTAAACTATTACAAGAAAAGGGCCATATAAATAGGCCTCACAATGACAAAGAAAAACAAAAGACTAAAATGCCCCTTGGACTACAATAGCGACCAAATACCCATAAGGGCAAAAGCGGAAAAACTGAAAATAACATAAACTACTACATGAAATGACTCAAAATAAAACTCATGATCGTAGCCGTTAATCTCCGGCGTCTCCTGATGGTACATGTGTCGAAATCTCTGACGATGTCCTTATCAAGAAGTGTAACCTTATGTCTGACAAGTACCATAAATTTCTATGCATCTCTCCAGTCTATTGGGTTAGTAACTTAGTATTCAATTAATCAGTTTAACTATTGGATTAGTAACTTAGTATACATTTCTTAGTTCTTACATAGTTCATACTTACATAGTTACATTTACTACTTGCACTTGCAGAATAACAGAGGAAATGATAAATTGTACAAATTGCAAATCGACCATATAAACGAGCTTTCTGTTTCTTCAAACAACATTTTATTACAGCCACTCATTGAATCCTCGCACATTACCCTGTTGGTTGGTTTGCTGAAAGAACAAAAGTGAAAATTTTATGACTCGTTGCACATGCCCGACCGCGTTAAAGAGCATAGGCTTGTTGTTCCAAAAATCGTAAGTGTTAAATGAACATGAGCTCTTCAATTTTTAAAAAATTTACAGAACTAATCCTTGCTATACGTATTTTTCAGCTTAAAGCCCTATACTCTGACACGAAAGGAGTTTTTAAAAGTGATATCAAAAAATGGAAGCTTTCTACCGTTAATGGTGCACCAAAACAGGAGAACTCTATAGATTGTGGAATGTTTGTCTGTAAATATATGAAAAGAATATGTCTTGAAGGCAACCCTAATTGGACTGATAGTACAAATTGGCAAGAAGACATGCCAAAGCATAGGGCAGAATTTGCATATGAAATATTTTGTAAAATATTAGAAAAATGACAGCTTTTCATTATGTATAAATATTTATCATTATGTGTATAAATGTTTCTGTATAAATGTTTAAACAGTTTCTGTGTATACATGTTTATTATCATTTTGTGTATAAATGTTTATTTCTAAAGAATATATCTTTCAATTCTGTGTATAAATGTTATTTACATTGATTTGATTAAAAAATTATTTATTAAATGACAATATGCATAAATTACGCATATCGTACGTATTGTATAGGCATACCGTACACATAACGCACGAACCAAATACGTATAACGCATGCATTATACACGCACACATAAGCAGTAAATTTTATTTATCAAATTATATTAAATGTTTTGATTAAATATCTATCTTTGTTTTTAAGTTATTTACATAAAAATGAAGAGGAATATATTTAACACGTTGAACTTAAACTTGTTATTACAAATTAAACGTAGTGTGATTTTTATGATTTCATTTTCTAGTCTTAAATATGAACAAGTACAAAGGGTTTATAGCTCTTAGTGGATCGTATTTAAGAAAGAGAAATAAGGAATATGATGTTTGAAAGATTTTGTGTTAAGAATTTGCGTTTAAAGATTAGTGTTTAAATTTCTTATTTGTTTTAAATAAAGAAATAATTATAAAAATATTTTTTAAACGTTTTTGAATATTGCGCATAACGCACGCACAAAAGACGCATAGAGTACGCATAGTACATGCACACATTGAGCACAAAAGACGCATAGAGTACGCATAATACACACACACATTCTATTAAATGTTTTAGGTTACTCACATTTAGTATGAGCTGAGGGGCCGTGACATAAATAATAATTTTCGTTAGCTGTGGACTGACGAGTGGAAGATATGGTTGGGAGGGTGGGTTGAATTTTTATGAGCCATTATTTACAATTTATTGCTTACTATTATTCTACATGAAAATTTCCACTATATAATGCGGGAACGCTTGCCTTATTGTAACACATGATTTTTTCAAACAGAAGTAATGCAGGTTTGATAGAAGGTTTGATTTTTTACTTCAGAGTTTAGTCTAAAATTGCTGTGAGATTTTTATTCTTTTGAGGATGATGATAAATAAGTATAATTCAAAATTAGGTAATCCTTTGCCTCAAATGAATCACAATCTACCAGCAGCCTTAGACTTCGCTCTTAACTCTTAAGTAAAAAATCTTACCTTCTATTAAGCCTGCATTACTTCTGATTGACAATCATGTGTAAACATCAAAGCAAGCTTCTCTTGTAATTATTTTGATTTAATATTTTTAATAGAATGTACATAGGTTACAGCTGCTACAGGAATTATGATTGATGTATTGTCCAATATAAATAATCTTTGACAACCAAGCCTTCCATTCATTACTGGATAAGTTTCGCAGTAATGAATGGAAGGCTTGGTTGTCAAGATGATTTATATTGGACAATACATCAATCATAATTCATGTAGGAAAGTCGATGTTGTGAAAGATGTACATTAAGTTCTCTTGTAAAATTGTATTTGTTATAAATGTTCTTTTAATTTGTTCTTATACTTTTTATATTGTATATAGTCATTAAAATTATATTTATCAAATTCTATTAAATGTTCTTTTAATTATTTTATATTTTTAAAAAAACGCAATGTTGACTCAGAGAACATGCACATAATACTCATGGTGAACGCATATTACACCCATATAGTACGCATAGTTTACGCATAGAGTACGCACAATATAATAATGAACACGTCCTATACTCATACTATACCCAGAAAATCATATGTTTTATTAACTATTAATACAAAATCATACATTAAGTTACAGCTGCTCCAACTGTTAATTTAGAAATACTTTCAAAATACGCAATGTTCACGCATATCGTATGCACAACATACGCATTGTAAACGCATAGAATACCCATATATTATGCACAATACACACATAGAAGACGCATAACATAAAAATGCACTCACTAAAGCCAAAAAAATAACCAAGTTTATTTACAACCTCTTGGGTTCTAGCTCTTATGAGAAAGTTTTCGAAGAAAGAAATTCTAAGGCCAGCCGCAACAAGATTTGCCACCGCTTACTTGACCTTAGAGAGCATGCTGGATGCTAGGCAACCTTTAGAGGCTATGTTCACATCTACACAGTGGTTGAGTTGTGCTTGGGCGAAGAAGGCTGAGGGAAAAGAGATTAGAAAGATTGTTTTAAATGACAGATTTTGGCAAAGTGTCTTATATGTCATTACAACCACTAGACCTTTAGTTCATGTTTTAAGGATGATGGATGCTGAGAAGAAGCCTGCAATGGGTTTCATCTACAATGTCATGGATGAAGCCAAAGAGACGATTGCCTCCAACTTAGGAGGCAGTGAGGGAAGCTTTAAGGAAATTTAGAATATTATTGATGATAGGTGGAAACTACAGCTTCACCGACACTTGCATGCCGTTGGCTACTACCTAAACCCTCAGTATCAATATGCAGAGAACAAGTCTACAAACCCTGAAATAAAGTTGGGATTATATCATTGCATGGATCGTCTAATAAGTTATGCAATTGAAAGAACAAATGCTGACTTGCAATTGGTACCTTTTAGGAACAAAGAAGATTTTTTTGGATTACAACAAGCAAAAGATACAATTGCCAAACGATCTCCAGTTGAGTGGTAAATTCAATTTGGGGATGGGACTCTAGAATTATAGCGTTTTGCTGTGAAAGTTTTGGGCTTGACATGCTCTTCATCTGGATGTGAAAGAAATTGGAGTACCTACAACCAAGTACATAAAAAGAGGAGAAATCGCTTGTCGACATTGAGGATGAACTCACTAATGTACATTATGTACAATAGGAGACTCAGATATAGAAATTTGAAGAAAAAAGGATTAATGGATGATGAAGATCCTTTGCTTTGCGATGATTTGGCATCTGATAATGAGTGGTTTGTAGATGATGAAGTTGAAGTGATGCCGTCTGAATTACAAGATGAAGATTTAAATGTTGATTTCTTTGATGGTCTTAAAGCATCCACATCCACCACAACTCAAGAACAAATCAAAAAAGGTATATAAATAAAATAGTTTTCTTTTCTTAGACTTTTATTAATATATTACACTATTATTCATTATGATATTGTTCAAAAATATTTAGGGAAGAGGAAGATACCTAATAATGACGAAGAAGAAGCTGATTGGGAGATATTGGACTCTATAGGAGAGGGTGAAGAGGAGAGAGCAGTTCATCATAATGATGATTCAAATGAAGACCCCCTTAGTGATGACTAATGAGTGATGCAGTGCTGAACTGCTAATGATTAGTGAGTTCTTATGTGATATGTCTCCTTTATTTATTCTCAAAGATGTGCTAAGTAGCATTTTTATGTTTTATATATTATTTACTCATTAGCATATAAAAAATTTATTATTTTATGTTTACGCAATTTTTTAATTTTGAGGCTTACACCTCAAATCGCCTTGAGGCTTACGCCTCGCCTCACGAACGAAAAACGCCTCAATACCCGAATACGCAATTTTAAACCTTGGTTCCACTCACCCAAAAGCTTGCACACTTCAACTTTAATTTCAGAGCTAAACATCAGCTCATAATGAGCTACACCACTACTTGATAATAATGAGCTTGCAGCACTAGAATTTCAACAATTAAAGCTCAAACCGAAAACAGTCAAGGCCCATTTGAAACCAGCAAACAGCCCAAAGGACAAGGTGGACCCCAAAGCCAGCAAACCTGTTGACGAATATTTTCGCATCGACTCGACCCCGATCGAGCCCGACAAAGCTCGATCGCGCTCGATCAATTCAATTGATCATCGTTGAGGCAAAATTACTTTTAATCGAGCCTCAATTGAATTAAATTAAATCTAATTTAATTTAATTTAAATCAAATTAAATCAATTCAGATCCCGTCGAGCATCGTCGAACCTAATTCGACGTGATTCGACACCGATTCGAGTTCAATTTTATGGAATTAAGTTGGTTGAACTCAATCGGACCCAAACCGCCCCAAATCGGTTCGGGTCGAATCCAATCTTGACTCAATTTCAACCCTAGCTAATGAGATCATAAGCTGATTTGATTTCCAAAATCAAATTTCTTGATCTAGGGTTGAGATCTCTTCTCAAATCCCACTCAATTTCACTTCAAGTGGGCAGCCAAAATCTACTCAAGTAGATTTTCCTTCGTTACACGGAACGAGGAAGGGAGATGGGACGGAATGGGCAGCTATCCGCTCGGTGCTTGCGTCCCTAAGTGAACGAGATGGAATGGGGAGCCTCATTCGGCTCCCCTGTTTTGCTTTCCCGCTCCCGTCCCGACACAAAGAGAGAACGAGCGAGAGAGAGCGGGAGAAGGAGGCGGTAATCGCCCTCCTTGCGTGCGTCCGACCCCATCCAGGTCATTCTCAGCGCTCTTCTTCGCTTGTGTTTGTCCCTCTGTCCCGAGAAGAGGAAGCAGAGCCGACTAGCTCTGCGTGTTCGTCCAGCCAGAGCGCAAAGAGGCCGGCCGATTCTCCCAGCCCCGACTCCTCTCAAGTCTGGATTTCTGCGACGACGACTTCTCCTCCCTCCTCCTTCGACTCCGGCAACTTTGAGGAGACAAAAAGCTGTTGGAGATTTCCAAACAACAAAGGAAGGTTTCTAGCTCCTTCCTCTTCCAACTCCGGCGACCTCTTGACGACGAAATCAGCTTCGGGAGACTGTCGAACAGCAAAACCTGCTGTTTGGAGCGTGTAGACAGCAGCCAACAGCTTCCGGGAGCCTTCAAACAGCGATTTGGAGCCTTCGAAGCGTCCCGGACAGCAGCGGCAACGACCGGAACACCTAGGACAGCGACTTTGGAGCTTGGATTGGAGCTTGGAGCGACATTGGAGCTTGGAGCGGACCTTGGATAGCAACTTGGACAAAAATTGGAGCGCTTGGACAACCCGGGGAAGGTATACCACCAAAACTTAGGCGAAACCTTAAGGCTCCCAAGGCCAATTGCAATGTGGTTGACGATCCAAAGCCTTAGGTCCTTAGAAACTTTAATTTTTGGTCCCCCAAAACCTTTGTGTTGGCTGTCCACTTCGCAAAGACTATGGAAATTGGTCGATTTCCATTAGGTGACTCTTATGTAAGGGTCCGAAGAGGATTTTGATGCGTATGAAGATGTTGGATTGGTATCCAACACCTTTTAAATTGTATGTCTTTGCATTCATGCAACCCTTCCATTACCTATGCTTGAACTATAGGGTGAGCCATTCTTTTCAACTTAGAAATCAAATGTTAGGATGTACACTTCTCTTTATAGTGTTGCATGCTAGGTTAGGCTCCTTAGGTCAACGCGCTATGACAAAATTGATATATGTTTAGGGTATGTATCTTCGCTAAAGTTCAATGTTTAAGAAATTTGGCGGAAACTTGTGGTGGAGTTTTGATACAAATCGTCGTGAGATTTACTACAAGTCTCCAAAGACTTATGTTGTAAACCTCACGACATTCATAACCAACTAAATTCATGACAAGTCATTCCGTCAAGTTTACTTTGCTTAGAATGATGATTGCCACTTGTTTGGAACAACCCTAACCCCTAGAGGTTTGGAAGGAGAGTAAATGGGTTCATTTAATCCTAGATGATTTTGAGGTTTCATGGGCCTTCACAAGCCCATGAGTGCCCATGCCTAGAATTATCTAATCCCATTTTCGAAACTTCCAAATTGAGGGTTTATAATTAAATTATTGAAATGCATTTATGTGTTAAGGGTTGTTTGCTCGCTTTTCTTTTATACCCAAAATCTACGAATTTATAGGCATGTTTATTTAATTTCCAAATGCTTCTTGAAGCAAATGTGGTGTATTCCATGACATCCCTATGTTTATGGATCATACTCCACCAAGCATTGAAATTACCTAAGCATGATTAATCAAATTTGTAAATTAAGGGACTCAAGTGCAATGGTAGTTGAGCTTAGCATATATTCATCCCCTTAAACATACAAACGACATTCACGTTTCTAGGTTTCTTAGATGATGCCAAATCCAATCGTAAGACTTCTTAGAAATCGTAGGAGATCAATTCTCTCCTCTCCAAATGAATCCAAAATGTTCATTCAAAACTTTGGGGAACTCTCTCCCCTATGTTTTTCCCATTCATACATAATATTTGGAGCATCCCCAAGGCTCCAAATGTTGGATTGTGTGAATCCTAGCTCTAACCTAGGAGCTATAAACCATCCCGTGTCTACTCTTAGGTCCTTCTTAGATCTTGCCAAAATGGATCTTTAGGAGGTTCCTTTCAAATCCCCAAAATCATATCAAGTTTGATTTGGGAAAACCCTCCAACGCATTAGGAAGTTTGCCTTCCCTCTTTCAAGCAAATCCAAAATATTTGTAGGAGAGTTGGAAGTCCTCTTCTTTATGTACATGTCCCTTGCACTTAATAGTTGGGACGTTCTCTAAGTCTCAATTATTGTAGTGCATGAATCAAGGTTTTAGGAAAATAAATCCTAAGCCTCTCTCCCATTTCCATTTGCTAACAACACAAAGTTAGCAAATAAATGTTTCTCCCTTCATAAATGATGATTTGGAATTCTCTAAAATTCCAACCTATCATTATATGAAAATCTAAGTTCTCCCTTTCTTTCGTTTTGAGACTAAGATCAATGAAAGAATTCCTTTTTAGGCTTAGGATTTTAAAATCTAGCCTATTTCATTTGCCTAACCTATATAGGTAGATGACCCCCTTAATTTGTAGTCCAAAAACTACAAATTACATCTCTTATGTGATGTTATTTGGAGCACCCCAAGCTTCAAATACCTCATTGCATGTCTCCTAGTCTATCTTAGGAGCTATCACCCATCTTTTCCTTCCCTTTCGTTTGTTAAAACATACAATTGACAAATGAATGCTCCACTCCCCCATGTATGATAATTTGAAGTCTCCAAAGGCTCCGATCAATTATCATTACATGTTAGTCAAACTTTAGAAATAAATTCTAAGTAATCCTCCATTTGAATGTTGAAACAAAATCAACAATCCTTCTCTCTCATACATGTTTATTTGGGACATCTCATGTCTCCAAATGTATCATTGTATGAATCATCTAGACTTTAGGACCAAATCCTAAGGAGTTTCTTCATTTGTTGAGTCATAAAATTAACAAATGAGCATCTATCCCTATTCACTTGGCTTCAACCAAGTGAATGACCTTCCCCTTGAGTATCAAGTATTCAAAGAGCATTCATGAGATTTTGTAACTTCAAAGGCACATCTCTCTCCTTTAACTCCAAAGTTATAAGGAGCCTAGCAAATCACTCATTCATTGGAACGCAAAACCAATGAATCCTCTAGATTTGGGATTTAAATCTAGGTCTCCCTCCTCCATTCATTTAGCCTAACTTAAGTGGATGATAACCTCTCTTTGGATACCAAATGTCCAAAGTGCACTTTTAATCGGCAATTTGCAAGTTGCATTCTAGTCATAATCTCTTATAAATCAAGATTATAAGAGAACTTATGAATCTTCTCTTACCCTCCCATGTACAATCCATAGAGCGTTCTTGAAGCTCCAAGAGTTAGAGTACATGAATCATTATAGCTTGAAACTAAGTCCTAAGCTATCCCCCTTTTTGTTGGAACATAAAACCAACAAACCATCCTCTTTCTACAACCCAAACGTTGTAGGAAGACCCTCTCATTCTCCTAAAGCACAAAATTGGGAGAATGTGCACTTCTCTTTGAACACCAAATGTTCAAAGAATATTTTAGAAGCTTGCAACCCAAAGTTGCATCTTCTCTTCTTCTTTTTACAACTCAAAAGTTGTACGAAAGCTTCTTTCTCTCAACTCATGTTGAGAGTGGATCAATTTTCTTCCAAGTCATCTATTTGTTGAATAAAATCAACAAGTAATTCAATCAAAAATCGTTTATTTGTTGAACAAAACTCAACACATAATTTCATGTTAAGCAAGGGAGTCAAAATCCTAGCTTTTTCTTCATTCTCCTAACCTAAATTAGGTGAATGAATTCCTCTCTTTGGACATCCGAAAGTCCAAGGAATCTTTGATGTGTGGCTCAAATTTATACATCAATCTCCTTTATTTGCCTAATCCAAATTAGGCAAATGAAACCCAACTCCTTGAATACAAAATTCAAGGAGACACTCATTTAATCTGTAGTCTCAAACTATTAATCTTCCCTCCCTTCTATAGGTTTCAAATACCTTAAAAGACGTTCTATCTTAGCCCAAAGGCTATAGATTCTCTCTCCTTCAACTCCAAAGTTGTAGGAGATTTTCCCCTCTCTTTAGCTCCAAAAGCTAAGGAGAATCCTTCCAACATTTAGCCTAAAAGCTAAACGACGGATTTCTACCTTTCTCTTCTTAGCTCCAAAAGCTAAGAAGAATCCCTCAACATGTAATCCAAAATTACATGTTGGGCACCTTCCTTAGACCCAAACTCTAGGAGGATCTTTAGTGTGACATACCACACAAGCCTCACACACTTAGTTGCACAACCCCTTAGGCATGCTAGGATTAGGATTTTTCTTTGTGTGCGCATGTGATTGATGTTGTGGATTGATTGCCCTTGGATTGTCTGCGTGTGGGCACTTGCCCTTAAGTGGTTAGTATAGAGATATAAATGTTTTTCTGTGCATGTGGTCATATCTAAAAGGGGGGGCGCTCATAAATAATAATAAACTGTTTGCATGACAGGGACTGCTTAAACCCCCCCCCCCAAAGATGTGGCCAATAGGGTAGAAGCAGGGGCTTAGTACTTAGCACTCTAAGTGCTAGGCCAATTTTGGGATGTTTATATTCTTGCTATATAAACTGCCTCCTAACTCTGTTTTGCAGATTTGAGTCTTTTTTTATCATGTATTTGGTAGAAATAAGATGTAAAACTTGTGGGGTTTGAATTAGAAAGCAAGGAGGATCAAGGGAGAAAATACCATTTTGGAAATGAAGAACAAAAGACATCCTTGAAGGTTAAAGCTTGAAGATCCCCACAAGTAGAGTCTGTAATTAATTTAACTGGGTTGTATAATGGCAGGCAACTCAGCTGCCAAACATGTTTGTAATAACTGGGACACTATTTACATTTCTGTCTTTATTTATATACAAAAGCATGTGTTGAAGTGTTTACTGGGTGCGCATTAGAAATGTATGTCTTTCCTAGGTTTCTTCTCTTGTTTTTGTGGGTGTGGCCTGGACTTGATCACGTTAGGCTCTTAGGATAAAAAACTAAGTTTTCTACCCCTTAACATGTAAGCAATCTAAAAATAAAATCAAATTAGGCTCCATGTCTTTCAAGTAAGAAAAATTGCATGGCTCCTTTCAAGGAGCCAAGTTTTCAAAATTGAAATTAATCATGCATAGCCCAAGCATGTTGCATGTAGAATGCCTCAACTTAAGGATTAGATAACAAAAATCTTTTCTTTATGAGTCAACATTTTGCATACCATACATACTTAGGCATCTTGGCCTCAAAGCCAAGCTATAAGCCCTACCTTCTAAATAAAAACAACCCTACCACTCTTCATTTGCATTGAGACCGGATAGCATGGTTTTAAAAGCGATTAGGGAGAGTTTAGCTGGTAGTCCCTTCCAGGCGGGACAATAAATCCAGAGGTCGGGCGGGTTATGTCTCTTGTGAGGTATAGCTTGTAAGTCCTTCTTTGCACTCGTTAGATCTAGGTTCGAGGCACTACCTATCGGTAGTCCTCACCTTAGTCTTAGGATCCGAGGCTTGGGTTGATTCCAAATCACCCTATAAGCCCTCAACTTTCGGGCAGTCCCTACAACAAGTGTTGTTGGGATGTAAGCCCCAATCTTCTAATAAAAAAATATCAACTTAAATCAAAATTAGGTTGTTAAAATGTAAAGCCCAAAATAGGATAGTTTGGGCACCTCTGAGTTTCATCTCAGAATCAAGTGCCCCTACTTCACCTCCTTTGGCTTTCATTCTCAAATTCAACTCCTAAGTTGATCGAATCCTCTTTGAAACTCCTAAAGGCCGAAAACCCTTTTGCTAAGACTTTCATTGATTTTAAAACAAAAAAAAAATTAACTTTAGTCAATGTCTAGAATGATTTCCAAACAAGAAAACCACTAGTTTAATCAAAAGTTTTCCCAAACCAAATTTGGGATGTAATTAACCATAGGGGCTTGCCCCTATGGGACGTCTGTACCCCAGAAATAAATAAACCCCACTCAACCAAATATTGAGTGGGGGCATCTCTGTTAAATAATTGTAAATTTTATTATTGAGTCCATAAGGAGATGATATTTTTACCCTTCGGAGTGATATATCATATTTTTATGCCGTGCCCGATTATAAAATATGCAATCCGTTTGAGGATACAAAAATTCTCCAACAAAACCCAAGGTAAGCATAACCCAAACCTTTTCCTACCATGATCATTGGATCTACCACCATCATTGGATAGCATAAAAATAAAACAAAAATAGAAAATATAACTAATATTGTTCAAAACAAAAATAATGCAAAAATCTAAATGCATCATGTATATTAAAGACTTTTGGTATGTATAAATTATTTATAAAAGTATTAGAAGCTTTGTAGTCTATTTTGATGATTTAAATCACGCAAGCTTACATATAAAAGAGTATCATAAATCTATGAAAGGATGAGATATAATTTTTGACAATTTAGTCGGATAAATTTTCTACTCACTCAATCATCAGTTAAAAGAAAATTCAAGGTGTAGATTAGAAATGTGTTTGCCTAGATTATCTACCTCTATTACAACTCATGATTAACAAAAGAGAGGTCAAAAGGGGGGAATGAAAAGTTACTAAGCAGATTCATAGGAAATCAAGTGCAGCTTGAGTCCGGACAATATAATTCCACACATCCAAATTTCACACGCTCACACGTACTTACTTGTGATTGTCTTTGGAACGAAAGGCACATAATTACATGCAGGCATAATTATATTTAGCCTATGGCTGCTGATTCACTAGATTTGATTGAAATAGAGAGAAATACAAACTTGATGGTAACTTGCGGATCTACTTTCACTCTCAGGACCTTAACATGGAGTTCCTCCCAAGATATTGGTCGGGTCGGTCAATTTGGAGCTATAACTAGATTTAATATTTATGTCAAAATGACCTATCTTTCCAAAATACTAATTTCTCAATATAAATGCTGTAATAGAAAAGTTACCCAATATTTCAAAAAGATCTATCCATGCACAAATTCATCAAAGATTGTACAATTTGGTCTTAATACAATAGTAATGGTAGTTAAAACTCCTAAGGTAAGAAATGAAACTCACAACATACCTCCTCAAGCACAGCTTTGACCTGACGAAGTTTTTCTGCATGTTCAATATCTTCAGCATCACTATCACTTTCCCGGCCAGACCTAGTTTATATAGTAGTAGACTATCAGTATTCATGCCTGGAAAAAAAAAGCATTTATTAAACTATGTAATTACCAACATCACCATTTAAACTTCACAATACACATTAACAGTGCTTTCACTTTGTTTCTCCATAAGTCTAATGTAAGCAGGTGGTGGAAGTGGGGTCTGACTTTAGGGGTGTAAGTGAGCCGAGCCGGCTCGAGCTCGACTTGTTTATGGGCTCGCAAGCCGAGCTTATTGAGCTCGCGAGTCGAGCTCGAGTTAGAGCTTAAGCCGGTTCGGCTCGTGAGCCCGGGAGCCAGCTCGAATAAATATTAATATTTTTTTAAAAAAATTATTTTATTTATTAAATTTAAATATTAAAAATAATAATAATCACCTAAATTAAACATTTCATTTTTTAAAAAAAAAAATATCAAAGTTTTAAAATCCCGCCTAATTTTTAAAATTTTTTAAAATCCCTCCTAAATTTAAAAATTCCCGCCCATGGCTGACGAGCCGGCTCGCAACCCGGCTCGAGCTCGTTTACAGTGAGACGAGCTCGACTCGAGTTCGAGCTCTCTTTCCATGTAACGAGCTGAGCTCGATAAGAGTCTAAACTCGACTCGTTTACACCCCTAGTCGACTTTGATACATTAATTCTCGAAAAGGGAAGAATCTGATATAGAAGAACCAAGGAGACAGAGAAAGATGACATTGAAAAGACAAAGATGGATGCATGCCTCAAATGTATGAAAATAATGGTAAAAAGAATAAAAGGAACTTAAACTAAGTGAAAGGAGGAATTGATCCCAGTGTAATACCCAAATTTTCAAAAATATAAGATAAAAATTTCTCTTAAATATTATACCTCATTTTTTAACATCGTGAAAATCATTGAACTATTTTTATAAAATTCTAAATTTCATTTAGATCATTTTAATATATAGAAGTATATAGAAATATTAACAAATTAAGTTAGCTATTAATAATTTCACTAATATTATTTTTTTATGTTAACATATAATACTGTAGTAAGAATCGAATGTCCAAAATTACATGCCATGCAAGAGTAAATCGACAAATTGATGGTGGGAATAGTACATAGCATAGTTAATTGCAAAATCAATCATTTAGATTGTTAATAACCTAACCATATCTTATCCAATTTCTCCCTTATTCGTATCACTTCCCAAATCGTAATATTGGAATTGGGAAATAAAAGGGAGGTTTTGGTAAGGAAATAAAGAAGGAAATATAGGAAAAGAAGAGACGAAGAAAAAGAAGAAGAAAGAGAAAGAGAAACGGATTCTCAGTAGAGAAAAAATAGAAAAGGACAAGGGAGCTTGACACAATAAAACAAATAAGAGAAAATAGGGAAAAGAAGAAGGGAAGAAGGAAAGATAGAGAAAAAGAAAAGAAGAAAAACAAGAGAAGAAGAAAAATATGATGAAGATGAAGATGAAGAAGAATAAAAGGGAGAGGAAAAAAAAGGAAGAAAAGGGGAGTAAAAAAACAAAATTTTCATTAAGAATCTAATGTTAGTATTATCTTCCTCAAATTGAGTTTGGATTCGAGTTTATATGGTTGAATGCTTGAATGTGGAGAAATCATATTTAGATAAAAATATTATTTGATGTTAATTGATTTAGCTTCAATTTGGTATTTTAAAAGTGTATTTTAAGTTAGAAAATTATTGTTATTAGGCTCTTTACGAATGAAAAGGCATCGAGGCGATAGAAATCAAGAAATTTGTTCCGAATAAGATCACATACTCGATCTCTAATATACTATAATTCAAATTATTCTTGGTTATACTGATGAGGACATCAGAGATCTATGGCTACGATCGTGCCTACTTATTTTGATCTATTTGATTTGTTATTGTTCTTTTTTCCTTTCTACCCTCACTTGAGGGCTTTGTCTTATGTATGCCCTAGGGGCAATAGTGTCTTTGTTATTTCCCTTCATGTATTTGGCTATTTAAAGCCTTCCTCTTCTTCTTGGAGGGTTAATGAATGAATGAGAAAAAAAATTCTTGCACATGTGTTCTTTAAGTTGTGAGAGTTCTAGGAGAGAGCTTTGGAGAAATCCCTAGGGAGGGAAAACGGATCACCCACCAACTTTGGAGACGGCCGGGTTCGTGGTTTGTTTTATCGTTCTTTTTCTTTCAATCTCCTTTCCTCCTAGCCGCCGGATTCCCTAGCCAACCCCCCCCCCCCCCCCCTCCCCCTTGCCACCGGCCAACTTCCCCTAGCACCAAGCCATTCAACCCAACCAAATCCCCTCTAAACCGCCGGCAATAACCCCTCCTCCTTTCTCGGCCAAAACCACAACCCCACCGGCCACCCACCGCCCAAGTCCCCACCTGCCGGCCCTACTTGCCCCTCCTTTCTTTCCAAATCTCCTATAAAGAAAGAATTGAAGACTTACCTAATTTAGATCTTCTTAAATTTGGAAAGATTTCAATTTTCAAATTCAAATAAATTTGAATTTGAATCCTTTCCTAAAATAAGATTAATCTAATTTGGATACTTTCCAAATCTCTTCAAATCTAAATTTAATTAGAGATTCCCTTTAATTCTCTTCCCTTATTTAATATCCTATGTTTGGAAAGAGTCTTAAATCCCCAATCAATTTTCTTTCATGCATGGCCGGTCCCCTCTATCTATTTAATTCAATCAATTAATTAGATACTTACCTCTAATCCTTTTTCCTTATTTAACATCCTAAGTTTGGAACGGGATTTTTAAATTCCCCAATTCAATCAATCCATATTAACTCCCTAGACTCTCAAAACCAGCCATCTCCAACCTTCTCTCAGCCCCAGCCGCCCCTCCCAGTTCTTTACCACGTGGCCCTCAGTTTTGCCTGATTTTCTGCTTGCTGCCCCCCTATTCCAGCAAGAATATCTTGCTGTCCAGAACAGATTTCTGCATTCAGGACAGATTCTACTGGCTGTCTTGAAGTTTATACGCAGTAAACTGCTGTCCAAAGAAGGACAGCTTTCTGCCCTTCACTCCAGCAAGACTTCCTTTACCGTACCACCACCAGGAAGGCTTCTCACTGCTGTCCCGATCTTCATGTGCTGATGTTTACACATCTTTACTTGCTGTCCAGAAATTTCTGGATGCTAATAGTGGCTGTCCACCCTTCCAAAACCTAGAAAGCTGTTGTCCAAGGCCACCTATCTGCTGTTCAAAGACTCCAGCAGCGGTTGCTGCTATCCACCCCTCTGGGAGCTACGGTTGCTGCCCGGAACTGTCCAGAATCGCCGTCCCAAGTTGGCTACTTGTTATTCAGAATTTCCCAAGTGTCAAAGTTGTTGTCCAGCAATCGTAGCAATCTCCTATTGCTGTTTCGTTGGCTTTAAAGTTTAGATTACTATCCAACGACATCGAGAAGAATCAAGGTTGTTTTCTAGCTCCGCTCAAGCACATAAACACCACACCGGAGCTTTGAATGTCTTGTTTATTTGGGTGATCTTTCCTCCTACTCTTTTATCTTTTAGTCGCTCTCAATTGTAGTTCTAATTGACTCATGAAAAATTGTGTTAATTCTTCCTGCTAAAACCTAGTATTTAGTAGTTGTGTAAGAAATCTTTTATAGCACTACTCTTATTGTTAGATTAGGGATTTCTTGTTGAAATTCATTTCGTTTGCAACGTCAAGAATAATTGATTGTTATGTGGTTTTTACTTTTTGCAAGTGACTTGGCTTAAGCTTTTGTTTTCTCCAAGTAATTTTTTCTTTTAATTGTAATACCGCACTAAATTAGCTATAACTTTAATTTAAAAAGTTCATGTTAGTGCAAAAATACCAACATGCATATTATTATTTCTTTATTGTATCTCACTAAGCATCTAACTCATCAAATATTATGATGACCATTTTTCAAGAAGGGAAAAGGAGCAGGAGCGACAATAAAAAGGTGACACAACTTTTCTTGTACCCTAATATTATGGATGGATGTATAGTTTTGAGATGTAATATAAAAAATATAGATTATGTAAATTAAAGACTTCTAGTGCATGTATAAATTTTCTATGGAAGTATTAAAATTATATAGTCTATTTTGATCATTTAAATTATGCATGCTTTTATATTAACGAGTATGATGAATCTATCAAAAGAGGAGATATATTTTGTGAAGATTTAATTGGATAAATTTACTACTCACCCAATCTTGTACTGTGAAAGTCAAAATAGGTGTGCGTGGGAAATATATTTGCCAAGAATGTCCACCTCTATTACAACTCATGAGTGATTAGAAAAGGTTCAAAATAGGGCATGACAACCGGCTAACCAATTTTGATCGTTGTGGTTAACAGAAAATGATGTAGAAAAAATGTGGAAGAATTTAAAAATGAGTATTTGAACTCAAATTTTAAATTAAAGTATTAAAAATTCAAATTTGAATATGAAATTTGAAATTTAAAAACTGAAAAATAAAATAATTTGAAACACAAAATCAGGACAAGTTTGGAGAATATGATATAAGGAATTAAGTTATATGAAAGAAAAGTTAGGATAGAACATATTTTCAAATTAGAATTAGAATTTTCAATTCTAAATCTTATTGAAATTCAATAATATAACTTTTTCCCGAATTTCAAATTAAAAACTTAGAATTTTTAATTTTCATATTTTTCACTCTTTTTTTTCTTTTCTTTGTTGTTAAGTTTGATGCAACTATCCTAATAAAGTGAAGGATATAGGTGGTAGCTATTGAAGGTTGAGGAAGAATGATGTGATACAAACATGGGGAAACATGAATTGCACTTTAGAGATTAGTGAAAGCTTTAACTTTGCAACATTAACAATAAAATCTAGCTTACTCAGGTAGGATTCAAGAAAATTCGTGATAGATTAAGCAATAGGCATCGATTACACTTGAGAGTTACAAGAGTCTAGCAAAAGATAACCAAAAGATAACTAAATAATGCAAATAGCTATTACTAAAGCCACACGTTTAAAATTTAGACCATTCACCTTGGGATCCGACAATCTCTCTTTGATGTGGAGGTTAGTGGAAGAGGGTCGCAAGAAAACTTAGCGATACCACTAAGACACATGTGATGCCGAGAGGACTCGTCGCTGGGGAAGAAGCGGGAGTTGGAGGAGCGGGCGGATGACTTTCGATGATCCACGTGTCGTCGGAGAATTGGTCGTCGTAGGCGTCCACTAATGTTGGTAAAATCCGATCCAAGTACTCTTCGACGGTATTGTCGAAGCCAAATCCAACATCAAAGAAAGGAGATCTTAAGACGTGGATATCTCCGTAGATGTCGTAGAAGAGTCTATGATCAACAGCGGGATCCGCCATACATCCTTGTTGGGAAATGACGGAGTAAAGCAAAGGAAGGTGGGGAGTAGAGGTGGCGGCGTGGAGGGGGAAAGGTTTGAGTCGTGGGATTCAGGGAGAGGTGGGATTTCGATTGGGAGGGAGAGAGGGGAGAAGAGGTGGCTGTTTTGTGTGAGGAGAAAATCTGAATTCTAAATTCAAGTTTTTATTAGGGAAGAAAAGAAACGGACATTAATTTCAAGTTCAGATTTTGAAATTGAAATTTGGTTTAGAGGGAGAAAGGAATAAATGAAACATTAATTTCAAGTTCAGATTTTGAAATTGAAATTTGGTTTAGAGGGAGAAAGGAATAAATGAAATATTAAAAGGTGATTAGGTGGCAATTAGGGAGATAATTAAGGGACAAGGGTGGCCGTCCATATAGCAAGGAGAGAGGGATTTAGGAGTTATTAGATTGGGCCATTGGGGCCCAAGTTTAAGAAATTCAATTAAATATGTATTTTAATTTCAGATTTAATTGTAGCTTTAGTAACTTCCCAAGCCTTATAATGAGAGGGAAACCAAATTTGAAATTCGAATTTGGCTTTAATTTCATTAATGGGCTTACATAATGAAGGGGAACCAATTAGGAAAATATTTAATCAAGGGTTTGAAATTCAAACAATAGGAATTCAAGATGGAGGAGGCGGCGGAAGAGGGGGCTGCTGGGCTGGCCGGTGGGAGGCCGGCGGCTGGCCGGCGGCGGCTGAGCTGGCCGGCGGAAGATGGAGGCAGGGTGGCCGGTGGCTTTGAGTTGCTTGGCGTGGACGGCGGCAAGAGCAAGGGGAAAAGAAAGAGATGGAATTTTCAAGGCTTCGACGACTACGGATTTACTAACCTCGCTTGTCTCCATGTTGATTTTCCACAAGATTAGATAATTCGAAAACTAGAACTCACTAAGAGATCTAGTTTTCTCCGGCGAACTCACTAAGAGATCATGGGGGGAATGAACTCACAAAGAGAACAAAGAGCTAAATTTCATTTCATCAAAACTACTATTACATAAGAAAAGGGCCATATAAATAGGCCTCAAAATGACAAAGAAAGCAAAAGACTCAAATGCCCCTTGGGCTACAATAGCTACCAAATACCCATAAGGGCAAAAACGGAAAAACATAAAATAAAAATAAACTACTACATAAAATGATGAAAATACAGATCATGATCGTGGCCGTCGATCTCCGGCATCTCCTGAAGGTACATGTGTAGAAATCGCTGCTGATGTCCCCATCAAAGAAGGATATGAATACAACAAATATGAAAAATGTAAAAAAAAAAATTTATTAGAAAATGTCTATATTTTTTTGGTGCATGGAAAGGTTATGGGAAAGTGTTTAAGAATTTGTGTGGAGGGCATAAGGAATGAGAGACCAAAGAGATTGAGATGAAGAAAAAAAATGATGCCCTTAGCTCTTGAAATCTAAAAATAAAATAGCCTTATTATTATTTTTTTAAATTAAAAAAATAGCATTAATTTTTTAACACAGCTCTTGGGATTCAAATAATTTTCCTTTGATGCCAAATTTATGGAGATCGGTTAACAGAAGAGCGGGTGGTGGTAAGCTTTAGTACCTCGAGTGTCTAAAAGTGGAGAATCTGGTAGAGAGCAAATATTGCGAATGTAAGAAAAAGAAAAAGGAGAAAAAAAAAAGAGACAAAGGAGTTCCTCATGGGGTTAATGCTAGGGAAAAGAGAATGAAAGAATGAAACTCTGGTATGAAAAAAGAAATTTATCCCCATGAAGGATGCCTAACGAATGCCATAAAATGGTGGCTATAATCTTCTGACAATCTAAAATGGTGGCTATAATCTTCTGACAATCTAACATTCTAACCGTACAAATAATAAGATATTGATAAGCATGCCCACAGAAAAATAACACAACTACAAGCAGGACACACATAATAATATTAACTAGATTGATAAAAATAACTCAAGGCTGGCGGGCGTTTCACACTGCATCAAAGCCTCCTTGATAAAGCTACGTACAAAAAATCAAGTTGTGATTTACAACTTGCCTTAAGGTGAGATACGTAGTGTTAACATACCAGGATGATTAATATTTCATAATTTCAACTATAAGGATAATGATATGGAAAGATACCTGGTGCGTGGAACAAGAATACGTGTGGCATCCAATAAATCTTGTAACTGAACTGCACTTTTGAGTTTTGTCTATAAACATGGGAAAGTTAGATAACTGAGCCCATATAACATGATAGTCCATTAATTTTTTGATAAGTGACTTTTTTAACAATTTGATATGGCTATGAGAGTATGGTGTTACCTCAGCTCGTGGTCTCCCACCATTGTACTTGAGCATTAAATTCAAGAGCTTTTCCTCAGTAACTTTCAACTTCACCTTCTGCTTTGGCGTCCGGTCACCACTTTGTATAAGCAAAAATAAATAAACCAATAAATAGAAACGAATCACACAGATAAGCTTTAATCTGATCGAAAATTAAATTGCATCCTTACTGGCGAATGACAGCAATAACACAACGTAACTCCTCTGACTGCCCTGATGTCTCAATAATACCACTTCCCTGACGTGTTAACCCCTCAGAAGGTTGAGTAGGTTCACTTACATTCCATGGTAGACTTGGAGGGATGGTAGACGAAAGATGAGGAGCTTTGGCATCAAAGAACAACTTCCTCAGTACACATGCTGCATCATCATAATACCTACACTTCAAGGTTTTTAAATATGAAACTCTGCTGATACTACTGGTGTCCACCAATTGTTAAATGAACAAAATTCTAATTAGAATAAACAATTAAACCGTTGTATTAGATTCCTTGTGAAATATATCAGCGAATAGAGTTACTTGTGGGAATTTTTAACAAAACTCCAACCGTTGACATCACAAACATAAGATCTTCCTTCACAGCGCAGAAGGTCAAATCCACAGACCTGTTAGCATATGAAGAAGAAAAAAAATGAAAGAAATGCTTAGGAGATGTGTAGTATATAAACTGATGTGATTAAATGTCCCAAAAGAATCCTAAATAGTGGAGATGGTCTCAATTGAAACAATAGTAGTTACTTTTCTTCAATAGAGAACTGTATGATGCATTTAGATTTTTGCATTATTTTTGTTTTGAACAATATTAGTTGTATTTTCTATTTTTTGTTTTATTTTTATGCTATCCAATGATGGTGGTAAATCCAATGATCATGGTAGGAAAAGGTTTGGATTATGCTTATCTTGGGTTTGCCGGCTTTGGGGGTCCACCTTGTCCTTTGGGCTGTTTACTGGTTTCATGGGGGGCCTTGGCTGTTTTCGGTTGGACTTTAGTTGTTGAAGTTTTAGTAGGTGCAAGCTCATTATTTACAAGTGGAGGTGTAGCTCATTATGAGCTGATGTTTAGCTCTAATTTATTGAGGTGTGCAAGCTTTTAGGTGAGTGGAACTTGCCTCTTCCTCTTCTTGATTGCCTCTTGAATTGTTGCAGCTTTCCCTCCTTTTCTCCCGTGAAATGTGTAACCCGTGAAATACCTCCTGGATTCTTGTGCTTACCTGCTGATTCCGTGGCTTTCCTTGTGCTTTACTGTGACGTTTGGGATTTCTATACCTGCTGTGAACCGTGGCCTTTTCTTGAGACTTGATGTGCCGGTTGGTTTTCCCTGTGCTGAGAGCCGTGGCCTTGAATCCTTGTGTGCCGTTTGGTTTCCCTGTGCTGGAACCGTGGCCTTTTTCCTTGAGACTTGCTATGCTGTTTAGAATTTCTGTACAGGAAATTGATGGCTTTTTATCACTCCATTTATGGGAAATCTTGGGCTGTTTGGTTCCCCTCTAATTCCTATATATATGAGATGTTTTGTGATGAAATGGTTTGGTGAATATTTGAGAGCAAAGTTGCTATAACCTGCGGGTTCTTCTTGGAAAAGCTTGAGAGCTTTGTCCACCTTCTTCCACCTCCTCTGGAAATCTTGCGAGCTCTTTCCAACCTTTCGTCTTGGCTTCTAACCTCTTTCTTCTCTACGCAAGTTCCACTCCACCTGTATCTTTCTTCTGGTTCCGTTGGTAAGATTTGTTGGCTGTTTTGGTGGCATTTGCTAGAAGAGTTTGGTAGGACATTGGACCCCTTTGCAGTGGTGAACCCTTGGTTTGCATATCTAAACCTTATTTTGAAATATATTCCTACAATCGGTGCATGTGAGGAATCCTCTAGTAGGATGTTCTGAGGATAGCGTTTATTTGTTTTTAGTTTATTTCTTTTGCTAACTTTCTTTTGCTTTGGATTGTTGGATGATCGTTTTTTTTTTCTGAATTTTAGTTGTTTATTTAGCCTATTTTGTTCTCTAAGTTGTGTCTTAAATTTCTAAAAAGTGAGTCTTCAATTTCTTTGTTCTCTCTTTGTGTTTTTGCTTTAAGTTGCTTACATCACTGTAACTGTGGGAGAAACTCTTGACTGTGAAGGTTTATAAGAAAGTTCAAGTTTTGTAACTTTATTGTTACTCAAGGAGATGATTATGACTTAGTGAAGAGTTCAAACAAAATCCAGCTTTCAGGTTCCAAAAATTAACAAGAAATTGATGAAAGAAACTTCAGAAATACTGCACAAGAAAAAGCTTTGCAAGAGTGACAAGAAGAAGCTGATCAACCAGCAAGCTGCAAGCGGGATCCTATTGCTATTAGGAGCTCAGCATAGCCTAATCTTGCATATGAGATTCTAGGTTTAGTACCACATGTAGACCAAGTATGGCACTTTTGAAGAAGCAAAGTCAGAAATTCATTCACTTAACATTTATGAAGTACTTAAACTGGTGAACTTTCAGAACGAATCTTTCACTATAAAAATACTATAATTATCTCCAATAAAAATAAAATCTATAAGGATTATAATCTTTCAATTATACTGTTATATAAATATATAGACCCAGCACATACAAACAAACCTGTCTGAATCTAATTCAATGTCATACAATTGATATATTAGTCACACAATTTTCATGAAAATTGAACTGTTGACCCAATTGTGGCCTATGAAAGTTCACGCCCCAGCTCTATGGAGAGAGTTTAGGTATTTCAGGTCAAATTTTCTAAAAACAGATTAGGCTGTAGATAAGACACAACCAGGAAATTTTGCTCTCATTTTGCAATGACTTCAAAATCTAATTTCTAAGTTTCCCATAGGCGCAAATCCTTATGGCTAATTATCCCTTCTAGTGACGACAGAACATCAGATTAAGACTAGTAGTTAAAAGCTAATGCTTAGCATATAAGAGCAGCAAATTTAATTTAGAGCCGAGAAATTTATTAACTTAAACTAAAAGCAGATAGTAGGGGGAATGATAGAGAACATGATTAGGATCACCTCCCGAGATATTATGATCCTTGCCCTACTTAGTCAGCACAGTTAGCCAAACCAAGCTAAACGAAAGATTCTTGTTGGTAACCATGAGTTACATTATCTAAGAGGACTTATAGAATTGTAGTGGAAGTAATGCGGACATCAGATTATGGAAAGTATATCAAAGACGTGGCCGACGATCTACGGCCACGATTGCGCCGATCCATTTTTGAGTCTTCATATGTATTTGTTTTATTTATTTGCTTTATGTATTTATTTTATTAGCATTTCCTGTGTAAAACCCGAAAATGACGATTGTAGGGTGTCGCACGCATTTCGATGCATCACGTCGAGATTTAAGTGAAAATTCAAAGTTAACGTATTTTGACGGAAATAATTTTATAAAATTCTACACAAAATTCTGAACAATTTGATATAAAGAACATATATTGAAATTTGCTTAATTTTGAAATTAAAAGTATTTGAAGTTATAATATACCCAAAGTACCCCTAATCATTATTAAATCATGAATTGTTTAAGTGAGGGAAAAATAGACATTTTGCCATTTGAGGGGAATTAAAGGGACCGAATACATTCGGTCCCTCATTCTTTTGCTCGGCCGAAACCGAACCGAGCGGGAGCAAGGAAAAGAGGCGTGCAAAAGGGGCGACGGGGAGGCTTCGACGGCGTCCTCAAGGCAGTTTTTCGGCGAGGTTTTTGAAAGGAAATTGTAGGGGAAAGCCTAAGGAGCACTAAGGTATGTTTCTAAACCTAGAAATCTCTATCTTGCCCTTGAATTTTTGAGATGAAGAATTTAGGGTTTTGGTAAAAACTTCTCTTTTCTTTAGGAAATGTATAGGGAATGGTTAGGAGATAATTTTATGCATGAAATGAGGCTTTTTCTTTAAATTGTGGAGTTGAAAAAATTAGGCCTTTTTCATATTGATAGATTTTTAAGAAATTTCTTGAGAAAATTGTTTTAAATGATCATAGGGAGGTTTATAATGCTATAGATTAGGGTTTTTCCACAAAATGCATTTTTTGTAA
This sequence comes from Dendrobium nobile, assembly GCA_022539455.1. Lineage (NCBI taxonomy): Eukaryota > Viridiplantae > Streptophyta > Magnoliopsida > Asparagales > Orchidaceae > Dendrobium > Dendrobium nobile. Next base: position 9,633,351 of record CM039729.1, read on the forward strand.
TTTTAATTTATTTTAAATCCGAAAATATAAATTATTTTAATTTAATTTACGTTAGGGAAAAAGGGTTAATTTGGTTAAAAATGTAATTAGACTAAAATATGATATTTTAGAATAGTTATATGCTTTATGTTTTAAATGAGAGGGAGAGAGAGAACCTTTAGAAGTTTTATAGGAGAGGTAGAAGTCCGTCGTGTCCTTTGCGATCGAGAGATATAGGGTCCCTATATCTTTTGCCCGCATCATTATTGATGCGGGCAAGAGATACGGGGAGCCTATACCCTTCGCCCACAAAAAAACACGACGAACCAACCGACGAAAATTGACTAAAGACGAGAAAAGAGAGACGAACAAACAGGGAAGAACAAACTCTTACGTTTCAATTTTAAAACCAAATAAAAAAAACTATAACGACGACTTACAAACAACACGAAAGACACCCTAAAGTTGCTGCACTTTGAGAAGAAGGATACAGGTGGAGCGGCACTTGCGGAGAGACGAAAGAGATTAGAAGCCCGAGAAGAAAGGGTGGAAAGAGCCCGCAGGATTTCCGGAGGGGATGAGAAAAGAAGGTTGGAAAGAGCCCGCAGGATTTCCGAGCAACCAGCAGGTTAACTGATTTTTTCCAAAAATCAAATATCATTCAACTAACTTCAAACATAAACAATCCCCCATATATATAGGTATGAAAGGGAATACAAAGAGACACATTACATTTAATTTAAAGCATTTAAAACACATAGAAAACTTCCCCCCTAGCTCTCAGTTTACACCCAAACCAGGAACCAAGGAGACAGCCACGGGAGACGAAGGGAACCGCACGGACCGAGAGCCACAGCCACGGGAAACGAGGGGCGGACACGGAACAAGGAGCTAGCCGTGAGATCCCAAGAGGTAAAGCACAAAAATCAACATCCCATGAAGGAAACCAAGGAGTCACTTCATGGGAAAGACACATTCTTGGAATTCCAAAGGCCGGTTTGGAATTCCAAGAGATAAACATTAAAACAAACATAAAAAGCATAAAATTACATTAATTAAAAGATAATAAATGAACTAAAATGTTAGCTCATAATGAGCTAACCCTTAGTTCAATAATTGAACTAAAGCAAGCTCATAAATGAACTAAAAGTTTAGTTCAAATATGATGAACTACTAGACTCAAGGGAAGCCAAAATATGATTTATTTTAGACTAATGTTGACCCCCCCTTTGTCTACATCACCATAGCACCTCTAAAATCTAAACCTAAACTCTCCCAAGCTCCCTACCTAGGCCAGCCACCCTCTCACCCCTTCATCTACTTGGATTCCTTGGAGAAACTTCTTATAGTCATTATATGACTTGTTTAAATGCATTAACAATTTTGACAAGATGAATAATAATGCTAGGCACTATTTATGCTCAATATGGCATTTCAATATGTGTTTTAACTATGTTAGCATTGTTAAGCATTTCTTAATTGTTTATTATTATTTCTTATAAATTACTTATGTATTTCATTGAACCTAGCTCAATAGCAGTGGTTATACTTCAGGAAATGAGAAGGTGCCTTTGAGACAGTAAAAAGAGGTGACCGTTCTTTTGGTGTGAATATATTTTGGTTGTACAAACAGATCTAAAATCAGATATGAATGCTAGACGTACAGACTTTTGAGTATGTGAGTAAATTTTAAAAGTCTTAGTACAGCTTTGTATTTACTTAAATTATATTTGATGTTCATAAGGGACATCAAATGCTTCACATTATTAATTATGGAATTTCATAGGTTGGTAAGTTAGGAGAGTTTAAATAAATTTCTTTTTACTCACTCTATTCTGAAAGTAGTGGCTCGAAATCGGTGCTAGTAAAAAGGAACCAGTTTAGATTTCCCTTCTCTGTTATACTCCAGATTGCCCGTTAGGGGGTAGGTCAAACTGGGATGTGACTGTGCTACTAAAACTCTCAGTTATGTTTTCTTGGGTTACTTTTTCCATCTAACCAATAATATCAAGGTGATTTACTAATTGGTGAAGATGGCTCATATGAAATAATGTCATCAAGATTCAAGAATTGTCTAGTATAAAGAACACGCAAAATTGGACATGTCTCGTGGAATATGATTATCAACATTAAGATTTAATAATTCCCCAATAAAGCAGTATATCCTCCATATTAAAAATAGGACTTATGTATATCCTCCACATAAGGTAATACAAAGATATTATAAGTATTTGATCGAAGTTTCTTAAATTTTTAAATAAGCCACAAGCCAAAGCATGAAGGTTACCATATTTTGCGGGATACCGCTATGAGCAAATTCAAATTAATATATGATCACCTTCGTTATATTTTTTTTTAGGAATGTTCAAGAATTTATTATATTTGGATTTTTTTATTATTTAATTGAATTTATTTCTTTACTTACTCTTATAAATCATGAAAATTTAATACAAAGGTCAATGTAGAATTTAAAAAAATATGATGGGGAATATCTGACATATCAATTAATTTAATTGGGTTACAACTATGAACAACTTTGAAAGATATTTTTTGAGTCATGCAAAAAATATTACTATTAAATGCAAACTCAAAGAATTGGGCGTAAATTTTTGGAGCCCACACACATCATCAAGATAGTCAGCATCATCAACATCAATTTAGATATATTATTTTTGGCTTAGCGGATTCCATTTTTAGCAATTTGAGTTAGATCTAAAGCTACAATAATAACACTTGGAATGTATAAATTTCATTGTTACGAGTAAGCATCCCAATCCGTCTAAACCATAAGGAAAAAATCCCAACAATTGGGTACTAGGCGGGAAAGAAAGGAAAATGAAGCTAGCTTGCAGCATAATAAGATCAATAAGCCGGCCATGTTTTTCTATATCCAGAAATAAAAGTATACGTATGCCCTCATAAACCTATCTGCACACCCAAGCACACGTGCAAACATAAACATGCTACTCTTTATTGCAAATTAATAAGGATCCAATAACATTAGTTCTTAGCTGGAAAAATTTTTAATTCAATTATTTTTTTGATCATCTTTTGAGTTCCAGCAATTATTATCTTCCCTAATGGAATTCTAATTCAAGCTTATTTGATGTCCAGAAAATGGTGAAATAAATCTCTGAAGAGTGAGACAGAGAGGAACAAATAAAAAAGGTGATGGTTATTAAAATTGGGGACAGTAAACAACATGGAGTTGTTATTATGTGGCTAGCAGCCACCTCTAAGTGCAGACAACTTTGACTCAACATTGCCAATCTAGATAGCTTAATGCCACAAATCAACAGACTAGAACTTAAAAATCATCTGAGAGAAAGATAATGTATAAGAGCCTAATTGCCACCAAGAATAGAAATTACCAGAAAATACATGTATGATATAAACTAAATAAATAGAAAATTGGGTCGCAAACTATGCAAACCATATTAGAAAGCCAAGGAAAAATAATATCTAACAGCAAAAAGAATAAATATCTAATGTTTGCTAAAGGAAATTATAAGGCCGGTCTTTCAATAAATTTGAGCATATTAGTGAACAATATTGACTCAAAAATAGTTCATTTACCGCTTGTCTGAAAGCAAGGCAAACATCCCTTGCCATCTGCTTCTCAGCAGGAGTTAGTAAGACAGGATATCTGACCTGAAATGAGTAAGATTCAATGACTAACAAGTGTTCCGTAAAAAAGGGGAAACAAGATACAATAGGAAAGCATATAAAAACACAAAAACCACAAAATACCAAAAATAAAATCGATAATGAGGAAATGAATCCGATATTCAAACTAGTTCCATGAAAGAACTGTACATTTGTGCAATCCAATTCAAGCTCAAGCCGAGCATTTGCATGTGTTATATTTGCCATGTAGTGCAAGTGTTTTTTATTTTATTTTTTCACTGATCCCAATGGCTATATTTAGTCTAACAAAGTGTAGCATGTTGCTTCAAAAAAAAATTACATAAATAAAATCAAAAGATGCAAACAAATTTCCTATGACTACCAGCAGCAGCATTCATGCAATGCGTCCATGCTTCAAATGTCTAAAAGATCAAATGGCAAAAATAGATCTGGTTTCCAAATAAAAAAGCTTTCAGGATGTAATGCTTTGGCAGATATCACCCCCAAATGATCAGCTTTACAATCCTCTATTATGCATGAATGGCCCTATATTGACTTTTCTATTACACAACAAGCCCGATGCATTCCTCACTTCAACCATCCAACTTTAATTCTACAAATAATATCCCCATCTATTTCACCATTTCTTTGATCAATAGATCCAAGATATCAAAAATGTGTACTCTTATTAATGACTTGATTGTCCAAAGTCACAATCCCCCCACTAGATCTATTACTGTTAAAAATACACTCCATATATTAAGTTTTAGATCTACTCAAACGAAAACTTTTTGACTCTAAGATTGACCTCCATAATTCAAGTTTACCTTCAACTCCCTCTCTAATCTTATGAACAAAAGAATATCAACAGCTAAAAGCATACACCAGGGTACAAGCCCTTGCAAATGTCTAGAGAGAACATCCATGACTAAAGCAAAACAATATGGGCTTAAAAATGATCCTTGATGTAATCAACCTGAAATAGGAAAATACTTAGTCAAACCACCTTGTGTTTGAACACAAGTAACAGCTCCTACATACATATCCTTAATGACTTGAATATAAGCATTATTAATCCCTTACTTTTCTAGAACTCATCATAGCACTTCCTTTGGAACTATATCATAAGCTTTCTCTAAATCTATAAATATCATATGTAGATCCTCCTTATTCTCTTTGTACTTCTCCATCAAACCTCTAAATTTAATGAGGAAAAATATTATGAACCGGATAAGTAAAAGCAAAGCACGTGGGCCAACAAAAGATTATTACAACAGCAAGCAGGAAATGCAACACAAGAAACATCAAAAATCAGGTTGACCTCCATCACGCTCCATATACTCGATTATAGATCTACCCAAACGAAAATCTTAAAGCTCTAAGGCTGACCTCCATAAGTAAAAGCTCATCTTTGATGTACCAACTGAAAAGGAAAATACTTGGCAAAACCACAGTGTTTGAACACAAGATATCTCCTATATACTTATCATTAATGACTTAAAAATAAGTATTATTTCCTCCATTTCTAGAACTCTCTAGAGCACTTCTCTTGAAAATCATATGTTTTCTCTAAGCCAATAAATATCATATGTATATCCTCTTACCCTCTCTATGCTTCTCAATCAAACCTCTCAATAAATGAATAGCTTTCAAGATAGACCTACCCAACATAAATCCAAACTAATTTTAAGAAACATTAGCATCATGTCGAACCTTGTGCTCATATACGCTCCCCCATAATTTTAAAGTATAACACATTAACTAGTTCCTCTATAATTTGCACTCTTGTGCTGTTGACCTTCACACAAAAAAAAAATGCCAAGTCATCATACCTGCTACCGCCCATATCCTGCTCAAATCCCGCATTTCTGTCGTAGCCATCCCGCAAATCCTGCTCAGTATCAGCGACCCACTCCCTGCAAACGGCGCCGATTTCAGTCGCTTCATACGCGCTCGCCTCGATCGAACGATTGCAAGCGTCGTTAAATAGAAGCCGAACGCCTCACTGCTTCCTCTCGACCGAAACTTTCTTCCACGCACGACACTCTCTGATCTCTCCCACGGATCCTGTTCGCAAACCCCAACCTTCCCCGATCCCGTTAAAGCCACAGCCCTCTTCTCCTTCCACGAAGAGCTCCCGATCTCCCCTATCTCATCACCTCCATCTACGCTAAATCCAGGCCGCCCCTACCTGTCCCGATTCGGTTCAGAAGCCAAACCTCCAATCAGCCGAACTCCCCTCCTCCCGTCCCTGCCCTGTTCCGCCTCCTTTTAGCCGCAGAGAGAGAGAGAGAGAGAGAGAGAGAGAGAGAGAGAGAGAAGAGAAGAGAGTTTCCCCTACCTTGCTCTTCCAGCCGAACCCGCCGCCTCCCGTGACTCCATCTCCCTGGCCGATCCCTCTTACCCGAAGTTCTGCTCATGCCCGATCCCTTCTCATAACCGTGCCCTCTCACTTAAAACCTAACCAACTCACCCCAACTCAGCCACTCAGCCCTAACTCAGTTCAACTCGCCCCGACTCAGTCAACTCAGCCACTCAGCCCACTTAAACCTAAGACTACCCACTCAGCTCAGCTCACTCACTAACTCACCCCCACTCAGCTCAACTCAGCCCCAACTCACTCCCTACCCGATAAGATCTTAGGCATGAATTTTATTTCTATTTTATTTTATTTTTGATTGCTAATTGTTTTTAATTATTATTATTATTTATAATAATTATGCTATTATAATTATTATAATTATTAATAATTTTAATAATTATATTGTTATAATTATTATAACTATAATAACTACATAATTATAATAATTATGTTATCATAATTATTAATAATTATAGTTATTATAATTATAATAATTATATTGTTATTATTATTATTGTTAAATGCAAAAAAAGGGAGATTTCGAAAAAAAAAATAAGGTTCTTTTTTCGATGCTTACAACGAGCCGGCAAACCCCCGAGGTGCTCACGTAGCGTTTAGGGTGGGAAACCGGTGCGATGCTCGCGACGATTTAAGAATCCCTCTTCAAAGGTTGCAACGAGCCGGCAAACCCCCGAGGCGCTCAAGTAACGTTTAGGGTGGGAAACTGGTGCGACGCTTGCGGCGAAGGGGATAAAAAAAATGTCTTTATTTTTATTTTCATATAAGTACCCCCGAACGCCCACGTGGTGCAGAGGGGGGAAATCTGTGTTTTTTTTTTCTCTAACGTCTGTTTTCTTCTTATAATAAACAAACATGAAAACCCTTAAATGCTCACGTAGCAGGCGGGGATAAAAAATTTTCATTCGCGACCGCGGTGTCATTTTTGACACCTACCTGAAGCGCTCACGTAGCGTCGAGGGGAAGGTCGTCTCTTGGTTTTTCCCCTAAACGGGGGAGACGCCGGGAGGCTGCAGAAATTTTGTCTGAAATCAGACAAGGACTTGAATAAAAATGAACTCGGACCAATTGAACACAAATTTGAACTCAAATGACATAGAACTTGATTGAACAAAAATGGGACTTGTACTTGGACCCATTTGAACATTCGAAAAGACATTGATTAAAGGCTTAAATCAAACTCAAATGAAATTAAAAGGACACGAATTGAACATTTGAACTCAAGCAAGTTGAATGCAGGGGACTTTGATGTGGACTTATAACTTGAACTATAATGAAACTTAACTTTGAGTCTTATGTGATTCAAAACAGCCATTTGAACTCTACAAGATCACATGGAACTTTAATTCAAGAAGAACATGATTCGGGCTCAGACTTAAATTGAATTTGCATAAGGAACTAGAACTTGAACTCATATCTGACATGAGCTAGAGCATGATATTGGGTTCAAATAAAAAATGAGAAGTTATAATCTTAATTTAATTGAAAAGCAATAATCCCAAGCTCATTGTGACAAGTCATTCAGAAGATAGAGAATTCATATGTTTAAATATCGACTAGCTCATGACCCATGTCAAAGAATATGGAGCAAACATACTTTGCTGCAAGAGAATTGTAGATGATTCACCATTTGCATAATGATAAGCTTGCAAATGATGAATATAGTGCATGACGAATGTGGCGAATCTTTACAAAATGAAAATCACCCATGTGTATTAAATGAGCAAAACACTTCATAAGAACATGTGGAAAAGCTATGATGAGTGCAATAGATCCTTTGAGATGAGGCACATCTAGTTGCAAGCAAAATGAACAAGCAAGGATTCATATACCTCACTCAGGAGCAATGACCAGGAGATTCCTGAATGAATAAGGAAGCCCGCTACAAAGAGCCTTGGATACCACTTGCTATAAAATGGAGTCTCTAATAAATGATGTGATTTATTCATATGGGATATACTAGTCCAGATACAGCCACTAGCTAGCAATTACAATGTGCTTATGATCAAGAACACAATCTTTACAAAGGATAGTAAGTGATTACGCAAAACGGAATGAATGCAAAGGCCCCTGAAGAATGTAGGAATTTATACTTGTTATTCATATGCAAAAACTATATGCCTGCTATACGAACAAGATACCTACACACCTACAAGTTATCATAACAGAAGATGGTGAATGTTACAACACTCCTTCGATAAACTACTACGGTTAGCAAACACATCGACTCGCTGCAAGTGAAGATGAAAGATGTACAATGGATATAAGTTCCTACAAATTATCATAGGAGACTTATTGTATATTCAATATATCATCTCCAACAAAATGTAATCAAGTGCAAGCTCCTACGACACCAAGGCAGGAGATTCGTCAGTGCACTACGATCCACCGGTAGAAAGCAACAAGTAGTGTATGACAGTCTACCTGTATAAAGCAGCGAACAACTCAATTCAAAAAGCTGCTATGCCACGCCACCGGATCTGCAACATTCGTACAAGCAGACAGAAGGCGTCCACAACTACAACGCCACGCCACCGGATCTGCAACATCCGTACAAGCAGACAGAAGGCGTCTATAAACATTCCAAAAATACCCCCTGCACGTGCACTATAAATTGTATACACATATGTACACTAAAGGGGGAAATATATTCTCAACCCGCATGGGCCCCGACGAGCGTGTTATTGGTACACACGTGACGTCTAGGGATGCTGCTCGGGTTGACAAGTGAATTCAGGTTCGAAACCGATCCTTCTATACGGGTCAATAGAAGTCGACAGGGTTCGAACCAACAAACAAATATACGGTTGTGGCGACCGTCACATTTGTCTTAATACATTCATATTAAGCCTTCAAGGCCTACAACAATGAGAATTCACTACCAAAGGGCATGAAGCCTACGAAACCCGATCCTCTATCGACAGCCCGACAGAGTGACAAGGTTCAATCCATAAAGAGAAATGACCCCGAACACCCCGATGATGGCCGTGTTGAATTCAGATCTCAACCGGAGGGATTTCCAAATATTTTTCAAATATCTCCAAAATATCCAAAATCCATTTCAAATATTTCATAACTCCACCCAAATACCCGAAAATCCAAAAATCCCAAAATCCCAAAAATATTTAAAATAAAATAAATATATCCAACACTTAAAGCAAAATCCATCCATCCTCCGCAACAGTTTGCCGGGGTGGATAAATTGAAATTTACTCTAGCTCACAAAGAGCCAAACGCCTAGTCGAAAATATCACTAGGATCCATTCTCAAACAATCTCTTACCAGTAAGGACGTGGTAGGTGTCCTCTAACCGGCAGTTTCGCCGCCAAATGGCACTGCAGGAAAACGGTTATGACCCGGGGCCCTCTGAACCGAGTGGTTTTGCCGCCAAATGGCACCACAGATAGCGGTTATGGCCAGAGCCAATACGCTCCTTAATGGCGTTAAATCCTTGAGATATTAATCAATAGGATATGATTGATATGGCACAAAGCCCTCTGTTAGCTAAGGTGGATTCAAATTTGTCCCCTTAGGCAAGCATTCACCCCAGGTCTACAAGGTATCCTTGGACGAAGCAACACATGGCTGCTGACAAGGATCCTTCTGTCAGGTTGGGTCGACTACCTCCTCTGACTAAGTAGACCAGGGACCACGATGGCCCGGGACGACGGAACCATGGGATCTTGATCGGGCCCATCATCCATTTCCCCACCATCCGCTTTAAGTGCATGATGGTGAGATTTCTATTTTAAATATCAAACTTTCCAAACTCCCAAATCCAAACCTTTCAAATACCTAAATCCATTGCTGCTACTATATGACAGATAACACGTATTCTCTACGTATCTGATTGACGACTAGCCTTAATCGAAAGTTCTCTCTCGTGATCGGGAGGGGTAATTAACTATAGGGGCTTGCGCCTATAGGAAACCAGAACTCAGATCATAAAGTCCTCACAAAATGAGGGCGAAATCTCTGGGTAGTGTCTTATCTACAAACCCATCTGCCTTCCAAAATTTACCTCGGAACTTATTCAGTTAAAACTCCCTCGTCTAAGTAAATGCAATCAAAGCGGGGCGGGGAGGCCGGGGCAGAATTTTCGGAGCCCACATGTGCATCACCTTTATTCTTAAAAATAAGAATCAACACACTCCACTTATCTGGCATCTTTTGTTTTCAAAATAATATTAAAAAAGTTTAGTAAGTCAATAAATTTTTTGATCTCCTACGTAATAACATGTCTCTATCGAAATATCATCATGTCCCACTACTTTTCCAAACTTCATTTTTTTTTAAAGCCTCTCCAATTTATAAAAATAAAAATCTTTATTTTCATTTAAGATGCTAAGGTAGCTTAAGTCAATGGTATTCCCACAATATTCATTAAAAAGTTTATCAAAATATCTCACCCACCTATGTGGAATATCCTCCTCTAAGAAAAGCATTTGTTTTCAACTTTAACCTTAATACACTTCCCTTGAAGTAGGCATTCTTCTATCTCTTTATTTGACTAACTTACACATACATCTTTCATCCCTTTATTAACTAATCTATTATATAAATCACCAAAAGCTAAATTTTTTCCATCGCATATTGCGTTTTGAGACTCCCTACGAGCCCCTCTATATCTTTCACAATTTTTCAAACTTTTACATATAAACCAATTTTTATAATAAATCTTCTTATCTTTTATCTTTTCTTGCACATCTTAATTCCACCACCAAGTATTTTTTACTACTAAAAGCTTTTCTTTTTCTTTTTCTAAGAACGTACTCCGCAATATTTTTAATATCACTAACTAATTTTTCCTACATAACATTAGCATCCTCATGAACAACCCAAATCTTGAAATATAATAAAATGAATTCAAATAATTTGCAACTTAAGAATGTAATCCTCCAAAAGAAGGCAGGTAGAGTCAACAAAGTTCAATGTAACAATGAGCAATTATTCAAATACCCTTATGATGGGCATAATTATTGTACATCATAATCATAACCAAAGGATCCATTTTACATTAAAAAAAAGGCTTTCAAATAACAAATACAAATAATACAAACAACAATGTACTTTGATGGTGGCAACATTTATAGAAAATCCCAACTAATAAGAAACTTTATCATCAGAACACCCCCAAAATTCCAAACAAAAAATACTTCGAGCTTAAATCCAAATAAAAATAAACAAAGTTCAAAAAATTTGTAAGGTATAAAAATTTCAAGCAATAATTGATCACCCAAGTTCAAAACAAGTTATCCAACCTCCACAATAATTTGTTGATGGTAACAAATTTAATATTTAACCTAAGCTCATAGGAAGTCAATGTCCTATCAAATATATTGTTATTATCACTCTGAAAAATATCTCATGCAAGTTAGGATATGGCACGTATTCTCTGACTGTGTGATTTTGCAGCCAAATATCATCAAGTAAATCATAAAATATGGGCAAATCTCTAAATAGCATCTTATCTAATATCCAATCTTCCTCTAGAATTTTAACCAATAACCAAACTCTCACAGAAGAGTAGGACGTCAAATTTTGTAGCCCATAACGATGATGATCATCAACAGTATAAAATGTTGAGCAAAAGTCATGTGCTGGTGTAAAAACAAGGAATTGAAGATCGTATGGTATATACCAAGTGCAAGAGGAAACTAAGGTATTTATCAGACAAGAAGAAGTCAGAAAAAATAATTAGTATAAACACTCCATAGGTTAGTTCCTAACGGGTTTCTTTAATTACCCGGATGCAAAATATAGAATACAGAATAAACACATTGGATTGCGAGAATGCAGAGAGAAATATTTCATTGAAAGCCTTCAAACACATATATAGCCTATGAAGTGCGATTGAGAAAGTCATTTGCAACCTCTGCAGACAAGCACATTTAATACTTCTCGGGAGGATGGCTATAGATATAATTCGAGCATTCAAGAAAAACAGAATGTAGTGTTATCATTAAGGAATATAAACCAGAAATTTGAACAAGGTTTATGTTTTGATATCTTTGTAACAAAGTTTTCAGGCATTCTTATATATTTCAATATCATTGCTGCTCAGTAACATCGTCAAAGATAAAAAACAAAGCTAAAAAACAAAGCGAACTGCATAGAAACAAAATAACTTACTTCCTTTCCATCAGGACTCCTCATTACGACCCCATCAACAACGGGAGACTTCCTTGCTTCAGCATGTGCATATTCTGGACCCACCGTATAAACCTACAAGAGAATAAATAATTAATTCTTAGAAAATCAGGAACAACATAAAGAGAATATTGTTCTCGTGAAAAATTCTTTAGCTGATTAAAAACCAAAGTTCCAGTCCAACCAACACTAGGTTGATTTAGCTGATAAAAAAAGACAATTAAAGTTCAAGTTCACTTCTCTTCCTCTCCCTTCCCCTTTCACATATTTGCTTTAGCAGGTTTTTTTTTTAAGCAGGATTTCCGGAAAATTGATATGAGTGCAACATGAAAAATTCTTTTAAAATTAACGGGGAAAAAAATACACAAGCCAAAATAAAAATAGAAAGAGGGTAGATGATGCAAAATACTTTAAATAATAATAATAATAATAATACAAAAAAAATGGCAAGGGTGTAACTAACTAAAGTGGACTTGTGAGCCGGCTCATGTTTGACCCAATCAATGGCTCAGGAACAGAGCTCGATAACACGTGAGCTAACTTATTTAAAAAATATTAATATTAAATGCACTTAATAAAAATTCAATAATTTAGCATAAAATTGCAAGAAATATAACAAAGTCACATTTCTCTTCCTTATTTTAGGTGATTTTTTATTATTTTTTATTTAATATTTTATTATTTTTATTATGTTATTATAATAACTATTTGAATAAAATGATTTTATCTCTTTTATTGTAAATGAGCCAGCGCGTGAACTGACTTAAACTCGTAAAATTAAAATAGAGCACAATTAATTAATTATGCACAAGCTGAACTCGATGGTGACTCGAGCTAGACGCAACTCGGTTGCAACCCTATCCTAAGATGTTAATTTCAATATCGAAAACTCGAGTTTCTCTTCAATTATTATCCTCGAGCTATTAAATAAAATAATGAAACAAAGATCTAGATTGAATGAGGACAATACAAAAATCTAAAGTTAGAAATACTTTTTTTAACCTAAGTATTGAAGATAAACATTTATGAGTGAAATAGAGAACAATTTTAAAAATTGATATGTTAGAATAAAAAGAATTTTAAAAAATCAATGTATCTATCTCGTTATGTTAGGAGTAAACAAAAAGCTTATATTATATAGGTATATGATAGCATAAGAAACTTTAAAAGTAAATCAAGCTTCTGAAAGAAAGATGGATACTTATGTTTCTATTTTACAGTAATCATTTCAATCTGCTCTAAATCAACTCATGGATTTTATGCTTTCTTATATGTGAAAAATATCCTGATTAATGCCATGCTCGTATTGCAAATGTCAGACGTGATTTTTCTTTCTCAGTTTATAAATTACTTCATAATTGAATATCAAATGACTAGTTATTATATGATAGCAAAAGATACTATTTAAAGTAAATGCATGAAAAGACGGCTATAAATTAAGTTGTTATATAGGAGAGAATGCATGTGAATAATGGAGTTCACCACCTTATGACAGTTTACACAATTATTATAATAAAAGTTGTGATTTAGTTGACTCTTTTCAAATTGAAAGATTGCACGGTGAAACTGATGTTAGAAAGTTTTAAATTTTCATCTGGTCATCAGCTATCGCCTTGAGATTCAGGTCGTCCCAAAAGTGTGTATTAAAGCCCGAGCTAGAATAAATTGGGGAACAATCAGCAGAAAAGATCTATTAAAATGATCAATAAAAAAAATTACAAAATTGATTAGATATTTCATATAATACTCAAAATATTTTAAAATATAAAGCATCAAACCTATTTATTAAATCACTTAAATTACCTATTCACTAACACGTACCTGTAGCATGACCTAATCCACTAACGTAAGCATTCCACTAACCTAAGCAATTCCCATCCACGAATAGATGCATGCAACGGCTGAGGGGAATCACATGGCTGGTATTGAGAGCATTATGTTAGTGGAATATTAAGATATTATATTAGTAGCATATCAGCACGTAGCATCATTTTCTCCTTCCATTCCTCTCACCTGTCACTAGAAGCCGCTGAAGGCTGCTAGCAAGAGGAATCAGGAAAGCGGCTGGCTGTAGGCGGTTGGAGAGGAAGAATTCAGCAAACATTAAGGTACGATATAAAGAACATTAAGGTTGTTGTAGGTTGTAATTTGCTGTAAATGATGAAACCAGTTAGGTAATGGATGTATTTTGCTGTAATTCAGAAAACGTATCATAAAATAGTAAATAAGGGCTGACATCAAGTGCTATTGTTGCTGGAATTGCACTTGTTTGTTGAACCAATAAAATAAAATGCTGTTGTTTGCTGAAAACAACAGCTGATATGATTTAAATTGCTGAAATCAGCTGTAAGTGGTGAAATCAGGGAAGAAAAGTAAGAGGAAAAGCTAAAAGGAGGTAGGGGCATTGTTGTTTGTTGATATTAGATCATAATGGTTGCTGAAATTTATATCTTTGTGCTGAAATCAGTAAGTTGAAGATAAGAAAAAACAAAAAATTATAAAGAAATAAAAAGGAAGGGAAGTAGAGAGGAAGAAGGGAGTAAGAGGCGAGATTTTGGGTTGAATGAGTTCATTTTAAATAAATTTTCATATAAGTTGTGTTATTTTTATATGCTATATGCATGCATACATAAATGAAGAAAACATAAATTTTAGGTTGTTTATAAGAGGAAAAGAGACCGGTACTATAGGAGATCAAATTCACCCGCCTACGCCAGAGAACGAGGTAACATACCCAACCGGTAGTGTAAGAAATGAGAGCATTTTTGTGTTCTTAATGTAAGTGTAATAGCAATCATTTTAAATTAAGCATGTCATATATAATTTAGCATGTTGAATATTAATAGTAAACTGTGATGCTGAATTGAGATGACGGGTACGGACATGTGCATATCTATAAAAATATAATGTAATTTAGATAGGTCATATATGAGGGATAGGCCCACACAAGTAAAGGCGAAAGACCTGACGAGGTAAGCCTACATTCTCTCCTTCTAAAAGTTGGAATTCGAACCAACCTTGAAGGAGATATCAGGGTCAATTATAAAAGTTGGGAATTATGAATTCCATCATTTAATAAGAGAGTTGGAAGGATCCAAAAGTCTATAGTCATCATATAACTTTCTAATATGAAAGGTGGAAAGCTAAAGATACTTTAATATCTTTGCAGCTTATGATTCTTAAAGAAATTTATGTATTGTTTTCAATTGACTGCAAGCATATTTCTTATTTCTTCTACTATGTTTATGTATTTCATTGAGCTTTAGCTCATTAGCAGTAGTTGTACTATATGAAAAAGGAATAAGCTAGTGGTGCACTAAGCAGAAAGGTTGACTGCACATTTTGTGTACATACGTTTTGGGTGTACATAGAGGTCAAAGTAGAGGTTGTACATATACTTTTGGGTATATAAATGTTATTTATTTTAGTAAGCTTTGTATTTTATTTTGATGTGTTTAAATATACTTCCAATTATGAAACATTAACTAGTCTTAAATTTTGAAAATTTTGAAGTTTGGAAGAGTTTGGATTGACCATATCCTTCTCACTTGATTCTGATAGAGGTACTTTAGGATGGGTGTTAGTAAAAGATAGATATTTTCAAATTATCCCTCTCTGTTACACCCCACACTCCATACTGACTGTAAAGGGAGTCAAATTGTGACAGAAATTAGTATCAGAGCCAGGTTCAAAATCAAATGAAAGAATAATTGGATTTAGACAATGAAGTTGGATGAGATATAATGAATCTGATGTACACAGAGCTATTGGTTGAATCAAGGTTGAATGAAACTATGCATTCAGTCTAGTTGAATAAGTATACTTGCATAATAGATTTATTTAATGCTTTAAAATGATCATCTGTATTACAATAAGTGCATGTATTATATAAATTATCTATATGCGTACAAATAATCATATCTGAGGAATCATCCAGGCCAGATACAGAAATAGAAATGAATGAAGAATAAGTTTAAGGAACTTCAAAACATTGTGCATTTGATCTCACAAGTGGTGAATAAAATGGTATCGATGGAGAAATCTTCTACAAGCAATGAATCCATATCTAAAAGTGGCAATGAAGTGGATCAACATTTAAAATTATTTCAGACTTTTAAATCACCAGCATTCAAAGGTGCAAGAGATCCAATAGTAACTGAGGATTAGTTGTTGAAGATATGGAAGATTCTAGATGGTATGATCTGTCCTGAGAATAGAAAGTTACCATTGGCCACATTTGTTCTATATGAAAGATGATGGCAAGCACATCATAGAGAGCAATTTGGACATATATCTATCACTAGCATACAGTGGGATGATTTTGTGAAAATATTCAGAGATTTGTTCATTCCTCATTTAGCCAGATTAGCTTTGCAAGACAAATTCTTTAATCTAACTTAGAGTTCTAAGACGGTTATGCAATATGAAGCCGAGTTTACTTCCTTGTCCTCTTATGCACCTCATTATGCCAGCACCCAGGAAGAAAAATGACACATATTTTTTAGAGGACTCAGGGATCAACTGCCACAAGCATTGGCACTATTTAATATCAATGAATTCTCAATCCTAGTGAAGAGAACCAACATAATTGAAAATGAGCTGAATTTTTCTAAGCATAGTTGGGAACAGCAGCAAATAAGCAAAAGGAAAATGTTTGAAAAAGAAGATCAATTCAAAAACAAGAAGCTAAAATTTGATAATAAACAAAAGCCAACACACCTCTGTGTGATTAGTGCAGAAAGAGGCATTTGGGCTAGTGTTTAATGGGTTCTGGAAGATGTTTTAGATGTGGTGAACTGGGTCATTGCAAGTTGGACTGCACTAAGGAGAAAAGAAGCAATGCCAGGCCACAGGGATACCAAGAGAAAGCACTATATAGGAGATATATAGAAGGCAATTAAGCAGGAAAAACTCAGTATCAGGGAAAGCCAGTAATACAATGGAAGTCTCCAGTTTAGTTAAGAGGAGAAGCATCAGATGTGAAAGCTGTGGAAGCTTGGGTATTTGCTATAACACCTCAAGAAGATAAAGATTCTGCGGAGGTAGTTACAGGTATACTTTTGATTTCCAATAAGTTTGATAGTTTTTTTTATTCTGATGCATCCCTTTATTTATTTCTTAAGAATTTTATTTTGATTTATCTATTGAGACTGTATATTTTACATCGGACAATGTGTTATGATGCCGATGGAGGATAGTTTGCATGTCAATAGAGTCTGTTTTATGAATCCAGATATTCAGGGGCATAAATTTATAGAATTGATTTAGTGCCTAATAAAACTTTTGAAATCGTTTTAGGAATGACTTAGCTAGTTAAACATTTTGCTACAATTGAATGTTGGAAAAAGAATAAAGTTCAGGTTGCCAAATGAGAAGAATATAATATCCTCTTGTTAGTGCAATGAAGATGGGTAAACAAATAAGGAAGGGTGAGATGGTGTTCTTAGCTAAATTAGTGGTCTTGAATAAAGATGTACATACACTACAAAATATCCCAGTGGTTTCTAAATTTTCAAATGTATTTCCTAAATAATTACCACAATTACCACCTGAAAGAGAAGTTAAATTTGGCATTGAACTGCATTGAACATCAGCAATCTACAAATCTCCTTATAGAATGACCCCAAAAGAATTGCATAAGTTGAAAGCTCATTTACAGGAATTGATGGATAAGGGATTTATCCGGACTAGCCATTTGTAATGGAGTGCGCCTATACATTTTGTTAAGAAGAAAGATGAGTCAATGCGAATATGTATTGACTACCGAGAGTTGAATAAGGTGACCATCAAGAACAAATATCCACTCCCGTGTATTGATAACTAGCTTGATCAATTGGAAAATGCCACAGTATTTTCTAAAATTAATTTAAGATCAAGATATCATCAAGTGAGACTTAAAGAAGCAGATGTCAGTAAGATGGCGTTTAGGATTAGGTATGGTCATTTTGAGTTTAGAGTCATGCCATTTGGGTTGAAAAATACTCATGCTATCTTTATGGATATGATAAATCAGATTTTCAAAGGCAATATAGATCAGTTTGTGATTATTTCATTGATGACATTTTAATATATTCAAAGACTGATGAGGAGCATGTTGAACATTTAAGGATAGTTTTAGACACATTGAGGAAAAAACAATTATATGCAAAATATTTGAAATGTGAATTTTAGCTAAAGAGTATTACCATCTTGGGGCATATTATCAGTGGTGAAGGAATTTCAGTAGATCCATAAAAGGTGAAAGCAATTGTGGAATGGCCTATACAAAAGAATGTTATAGAGGTTCGTAACATTTTAGGATTGTTGGGATACTACAGGAGGTTTGTTAAAGGATTCTTACAAATTACTATGCCCTTATCCAAGTGAGAAAAGATGTAAAATTTAAATAGACTGTCGACTGTGACAAGAGCTTCTAGGCATTGAAGATGCATCTAACCACAGCGCCATTGTTTACACTTTTATCAAGAACATAAGGATTTTAGATTTACAGATATGCTTCTTTGAAGGGTTTAGGATGTGTTATAATACAGAACAAAAAAAATAATTGCATATGCATCAAGACAATTGAAACAACATGAAAGAAATTATCCTACTCATGATCAAGAACTGGCTGCAGTGGTATACAGGTATTTACTTTGAAGATTAGAAGTCATTACCTATATGCGGTAAAATGTGAAATCTTTACTGATCATCAAAGTTTAAAATACATATTTTCACATAAAGAATTAAATCAGAGATAGAGAAGATGGTTGGAGCTAATTAAGGACTATGACGTAGATATTCAATATTGTCGTGGATAAGCTAATATTGTGGCTGACGCTTTTAGACGCAAATCCACAGGAAAGATGAATTCGATGATTACTTAGGAGGTTCAGTTGATCAAGTAAATGGACAATTTGCAATTTAAGGTTACAAATTTTAAGAATGTGGAATACTTAAATCAGATGACACTAAAGCAAACTTTAACAAATCGTATCAAACAAGCTCAAAAGATTAGTAGTGAATATTCAAAATTAATGGAGCAAGCACAATAAGAGAAAAGACCAAATCTTTCTATTGATGTTGATGAAAGCATTAAGCATAAATTTTAGTTGTGGATACCCAATGATATGGACCACACAATTCATCCAAGAAAATTTTGCAAGAAACTCATCATTCTGGCCACACAATTCATCAAGTAGTACCAAAATGAATAAAGATTTGAAATTAATTTTTGGTGGTCAAGTATGAAGAAAGATGTTGCTAAATATGTATCTAAGTGTGAAGCATGTCAAATCGTGAAAGTTGAACATCAGTGACCTAGTGGACTATTGCGATCCCTACTTATCCCTGAGTGAAAGTAGGAAGATATTGCAATGAATTTTGTTATGGGATTCCCTGATCTAGATAGGGACGTAACAGCATTTGGGTGATCATTGATAGATTGACCAAATCAACTCACTTTTTGTTTATCAAGCAAACTGATTCAATAGATAAATTGACATGCATGTATGTGAAAGGAATTGTCAAATTGCATGGCATTCCAAAAGTTATTGTCTCATATAGAGATAATAGATTCACTTCTAGGTTGTGGAAAAGCACTCATGAAAGCTTAGAAATAAATTTGCACTTCAATACAGCTTTTCATCCTCAGACAGATTGTCAATTTGAAAAACCTTTCAGGTGCTGGAAGGCCTCTTGAAATTATGTGTTTTAAATTTTAGAAATAACAGGAAAGATCGCATACCATTGATAAAATTTGCTCATAATAACAATTATCAATCAAGCATACAAATGGCATCATATAAAGCACTTTATGGTAGAAAGTGCAGAACTCCCTTAACTTTTGTTGGAGTAGGAGAAAGATAACTAATGGGCCTAGAGATAGTTGATGAACCAACATAAAAATTAGATTAATTCGAGACAGACTAAAAGTTGTTCAGGCTCACCAGCAAAAATGTGATTGACCTAAGATAAGGAGTTTCCTTCCGCCCATCTTCCCCCGCTAAGTGTTATAACCTCAAGCACAGAACAATAGATTTTGAAAGTGGTGATTTTGTATTTTTGAAGGTTAAGCATGTGAAAGGTACAACCATATTTGGACAATGAGGCAAATTAATTCCTAGGTATATATGATCTTTCAAAATTATTGAAATGATTGGGAAAGTTGCCTAGAGGCTTGCTAATGTAGGACTAGCATGTGAAGAAGCATTATAAAATTAAACATAAGTTAAATTTAAAATCAGCAAGCTATTAATCATGGAGATGCTTAAACAAGCTTCAAACAAGTAAGAAAGGTAATCCACAAATAGCAATTAACCACAACCAAAGTTCTGGAATTCAAGAAGAATAAATCAAATCAACAACTTTAGCTAACATGGGTTAGCAAAAAGATCCAACATTTAACATAGATCAGTCACTACAAGAACCATGCACTCAATGATTTAAGAAGCTAGTGGATTGAAATTAACATGAAAGTAGTGATCCAACAGAGAATTGGACTTCAAAGCTATCTACTTAAATATATGAAGTAAGAGTAGAAAGACTTAGGAATTTGTGTTGCAGGGAAGCTCCCTTAAGATGTGGTGGGGTTTGGTCGAAAAATAGTTGCTCCGTAGCGCCTTCCTTGTGTCTTGCCTCACAATTGAGAACAAGAGATGCTGGTCGAAATTAGGAAGGAGGGAAGCCACGGTTATTGCTATTTGGTGGAGATAAGGAATGGTATGAAGTTAATTAGAGTGGTGGGGCTTAGGGGAATGGGAGAGAGTGGGATTGGAAAATGAAAAAATTATTTTGGGAAAGGGAAAATATAAAGTTAACTTTGCAATTAAATGGTCAAATTCCCATTAATTAACATGAAGAGTTCCAAGAGTGGGCCACCAATAGGGAAAGGGAAGGGGTTGTGGCTTTTCCAATTCCCAACTAGTTTTGAGAATGAAAATAAGGAGTGGCAATTAATGAATCAACTTCCCATTAATTAACATGAAGAGTTTCAAGAGTGGGCCAACCATGGGGAAAGGGAAGGGTTGGGCTTTTTCAATTTCCAACTAATTTTGAAAATGAAAATAAGGAGAGACAATTAATGGGTCAACTTCCCATTAATTAACATGAAGAGTTCCAAGGGACAAGTGGGGTCCAATTGGATTCCCAAAGGTCAAAATTTAGATTTGGAAAATTCTGGATTGGGAACTTGGATGGGGAGGTGGTGGTGGTAGTGGTGGTGGTGGGCTTGCCGTGAGAGGTGGAAGGGGAAGGGGTTGACCGGCGGCTAGGGAGGAAGGAGGGAAAGGGGAAGGATACAAGAGGAAAACCAAGAGCTCACCTTAATAAGTTGTTGGATACTTTATTCGCCTTCGCTCAAGGCTCCACCACACCCACTCTCACACAAGAGAAGAGAGCTAAAATCATAATTCATTCAAAATAATCATCATTACCTTACAAGGGGGAAGAGAGCCATATATATAGGCTCCACCACATGACAAGACAAAAGACATAAATACCTTTGGGCTTACAACATAACATTAAGGAAAAGTTCACAAACTAAATTAAATCACATACAACACACATAACAACTAATAATATAACGACTCAATCGAGGTCGTCGATCAACGGCCCCTTCTATGAAAAACTTTCCATACATTGATGTCCCCATCACTTGCTCTTCCCGTTGACATGTCAGATATCCATGATGTTTTACATGTCTTTACTAAGGAAATGGGTAATAGATGCCAATCAAAGAATTTTATGTGATGAAATCAATTTACAGAAGAATCTGACTTACACTGAGGAATCAAACAAAATATTACATTCTGATATTAAACAACTCAGAAATCGTCAAATCCCTTATGTTAAAGTTAAATAGAAATACAAACAAAAAAAAGAGGCAACCTGGGAGAAGGAAGAAGACATTAGACTGAAATTTCCTCATTTGTTTGATGGACGTTAGGACAGTAAATTTCAAGAACAAAATTTAAATAAGGACGGATGAAATATAATATCCAAAATATTTAAAATAAATGTAAACATAAACTTCATCTAAATGTTAATTTATTTTCATTAAATTCTACTTTTAATTTTGAGCATTTTAACATGTAGAAATGTATGTAAAATATTAATCTAATTGGGGCTGAGAATGAGCTACGGGAGAAGAGGACAAAAGGGTTGTGTTTCAAATGTGATGAGAGTTACGCCGGGGAACAAGTGTAACGACCGAACTCTTTAGATTCTCACCGTCTATAATGACGAGGAAACTGAGAAGGGAGGTGGGAGTGAGGCAGTGGTGGAGGAGGAAGAGATGCATTTAGACGTGGCAGGTGTCACCTTGAACTCAGTGGTGGGATTCACTACAAATCACACCATGAAAGGCAGAGTAGAGATAACAGACAAGAAGGTAGTGGTGCTAATAGACGGTGAGGCTATCCACAATTTCATCACCAACCAGGTCGTGGACCAATTAAAGGGGAAGCAGGTGGACACAGGGTGATAATAGGCACAGGGAAATTGGAGACAAGCAAATGAGTGTGTAGGGGTGGTTCTGACCACATAGGGTGTCCAGGTGAGGAAGGACTCCCTTCCATTGGAGTTAGAGAGCACTAATATCATCCTTAGGATGAATTGACTGCAAAACTTGGAAGATAACAAGGTCAATTAGGGAGTACTAATGACAGAAATGATGGTAGAGGGAAGACGGGTGATGATAAGGGAGATGCAGGGTTATCTAAAGCCACGGCTTCTCTCAAAACCATAGTGAGGGCTATACAGGAGGTGAGAGGAGGATTTCTCGTAGAGCTGCAACCTGCAGAGCTTAGAGGTGATCATATTGGAGAGGGGAGACATCCCTCTTTCAGTACAGCCGCTTATAAGTTATACAGCAATTTAATGAGGCCTTTCAGCCACCTTAAGGATTTCAACCACCGAGGTAGTAGGAGCAGGTCATCACCTTGAGGGAGGGGGTATCACCGATTAGTATCAGGCCTTACTGATACCCTCAGATCCATAAGGAAGAGATTGAGAAGCTGATATGAGAGATGTTAGAGGCGGGGATCATCAAGCCGGGCATAAGTTCTTTTTCTAACCCAGTCTTACTGGTCAAGAAGAGGGATGGAAGCTAAAGATTCTATGTGAATTATCAAACCTTGAATAAGGAGACTATGTCAGGCACGTTTCTTATTCTGGTGATAGACAAGTTGCTGGACAAACTATGTGGAGTGGGGCGATCATAAAGATGGATCTAAAGTCCGTGTACCATCAAATCAGGATGAGAGAGGTTGATGTCCCGAAGATAGCACTCCGGACACATGTGGGACACTACGAGTTGTTCGTGATGCTGTTTGGTCTCACCAACGCCCCTACTACATTCCAGCCCCTCATGAATAGGGTGTTCCAACCATACCTTTGGAGATTTATACTGGGTTTTTTTTAAGGCATCTTGGTGTACAAAAGGTCGGACGAGGAACAATTAGAGCACTTGAATGTGGTGTTGGTGTTATAGAAGCATCATTTACGAGCCAACCTGTAAAAGTGTTGTTTTGCACAGTCCAGTGTAAAGTGCTTGGGGCACGTGGTATCTTAAGAGGGGGTGATCGCTAATCATGACAAGATTGAGGCTATGCTGAAATGGATGCTACCTACGACTCTGAAGAAGATGGGTGTCTTAGGATTGATCGAGTACTACAGGAGGTTTGTGAGGGGATACAACTTTAGGACTTGGCCCCTAACGGAGCAGCTAAAGAAGGCCATGACCACAGTATTGATCCTGGTCATACCAGATTTTAGCCAATTTTTTATAGTGGAGACTGACACATCATGGTATGTATTTGGGGCGGTACTCATGCAAAATAACAGGCCCATGGCTTCCTTTAGTCATATGTTGACAGTCAGAGCAAGGGTGAAGTCAGTCTATGAAAGAGAGTTAATGGCCATTGTGTTAGCACTTAGCTATATAGAAGTGGTTGCCTTACTTGCTAGGCCCACATTTCATCGTCAGGATAGATCCGAGGAGTTTGAAGTGACCATTATAGCAGTGGATGGTGACCGATGATCATCAAAGGTGGCTATCAAAGCTGATGGGAAATTATTTTGAGATCTATTATAGGCCCGGGCTAGAGAATAAGATGGTTGATACCTTATCCAGATGCGTGGGTGAGCTCCAGAACTTAGTCATTTAAGTACCACTGATGTTGGATTGGAAAGCTATTAAGGAGAAGAGTTAGCAAGATGAGGAGCAGAGGGGTATTAGGACATATCTGTTGAAGGATGAGAGTAGCCACCCTGCTTATTCCCTGGTGGGGGATAGACTGTTGTGCCAGCGCAAATTTGTGTTGCCACGGACCTCCGTCCATATCTCACCTTCTACAGTAGTTCCACGGGAGCACAGTCGGGGGTCATTTAAGGGTGCAGAAGACGGGCAACAAAGTTGTATTGGAAGGGGATGCATAAGGATGTGGAGGAGAAGGTGGCTAGATGTGAGATGTGTCAGAGGAGCAAATGCATAGCCATAGATCCAGGAGAGTTATTGCAACCTCTAACTCTTCTAGATAGAGCATGGGAGGAGATCACCATGGATTTTATAAATGGGTTACCTAGATCTAAGGGGTTTGCAGTGATTTTAGTGGCGGTGGACAGATTGAGAAAGTATGCTCATTTTATTCTCCTACAACATCCGTACACGACAGTGACAGTGGAAGCGACATTCATCAGAGAGGTGGCCACGTTACATCGGATACCAAAATATATAGTGTCCGATCGAGATAGGGAGTTTCTCTATTATTTTTTGAGGGAGCTATCCAAGCTACACGGAACAGTATTGAAGAGGAGTCAGGCAGGCAGATGGAGGTGGTAAGCAGGATCCTTGAGACTTACCTGGGATGTTTTGCTTCAGAGACACATCAGCTGTGGGTCAAATGGTTAGCATGGGCAGAGTACTGGTACAACACTTCATATCATTTGACTTCACATATGACTCCTTTCAAAGTGTTGTACGAAAGGGGCCCAACTCACTTGGTGCACTTTGGGCAAAGTAGAACACCATTCTTATCGGTAGAGTAGTACTTGGAGAGAGGGATTGGGTATTGGCTGAATTTAAAATACATTTTTTGAGGGCTCAGAAGATCATGAAGAAGCAGGCGGATGGGCGCATGAATGACATCCAATTTGAGATAGGGGATAGGGTATATTTGAAGCTTCATCCCTACAAACAAAAGATGATAGTTAAAAGAAGAAATGAAAAGTAGACCCCGAGGTACTTCTGTCCTTATGAGATATTGGAGATGATTGGAGCAATGTCTTATCATTGAGGTTACCCCCAACCGCTACTATATATCCGGTGTTCCACGTGTCACAATTGAGGAAAGCTATCAGGGATCATGCATCCAGTTCAGAGTTATCAGTCACACTGACAGAAGATTCGGAGGTGGTGTTGAAACCACTGGAGCTAAAAAGGGTACAACAGGGAGAGGGAGGTATCAAGGAAGTGCTGATAAAATGGAAGAACCTACCGGACTATGACACCACATAAGAGTCGTACAAGAGGATGAAGCAGCAATTTTTGCCTTTTCACCTTGAGGACAAGGTGGGTTTTTGGGAGGGGGTAGTGATGAACCCTCCTATACTGATTTTCGTTTACAGCAGGAGAAACTCCCGCTTGCATTGAGTTTCCGCACCTTTTGGGTGGGGCCCAGGGAGAATAATTCAAGTGGGAGCGGCTAGGAGGGAAATTTGTTAGGGGAAGGGCTGTTTTGGGATTTGCCATGTTTTCTATGCCTTAAGTTATTTTTCCTAGGGTTTGTTTCTTTATGCTTAAATCTGTTGAAATTAGTTTTTTCTTATGTTGAGAGGGCTCTAGCTAGTGGCTAGGGATTTGGGAGAGCTAGATCTTCCTCTACACTTGAAGATCCAATTGTACCTTGTATTTTCCTTCGAAGTTCTTTCAATAAAATTTATTTTTAGGTATTCTACTTCCCAATTTTTGTTTTTCTCTGATTTTTTTCTGAAACTGCATTCACTTTCTATCAGAGCTCAACACCAACTTCGTAGCTAATTAAACAATTAAATACACATACTTCAGTTTTTTTCTACCAAAGCCTCAATAAAAATAATTTAGAATCAAATACTAAGAAAATAGAAAGAATAAAACAGGATGGTAAGATAGAAACCTTCACATCAGTTCCTCCTGTATGCATGAATTCTTCATATATGTAAGAGCCTTCTCGTCTTACTCTTCTAACCTCGGGATGGAATTCACTGGACCGATTTCCAACCTATTATTAGCCGAAAGCAAAAGTTTCACTAAATAAAAGTATATCAATAAAATTAATCAACTTAGAATATAATAAAACTGGTAAAAAATGTGATGCAGAATTCCAAACATATAGCAGTTGCAAGAAACACAAATTGGTTACGTTATATTGCTATCTAATTTTTTACCTACCTCTTAACGAAGGCTTTATGAATGGTACACAGTTTGTACGGCTCTTTAGAGCTTTTCAGAATTAGTTTGGTTGACAGCACAAATCAATATGTTTCAACGTGTAGTATACAAAAGAAGTATAACATGTACTGGCGATCCTCAGCTCAACATCAAGAAGTGATCATAAGATATGTGTCATAACACACTAAATGTCTGGGCATGAACCTACAAAGTGTTGTCTGCAAGGACATGGATTTTTCCCGACTTAAACAAGTCAACCTCAAGAGTTTTATCAAGACTATTTACAGCAAAAACGCAAAATATGAATCAGTTTTATTTTTCAACCAGTAAAGACTATTTATCTCAATCAGCATGCCAAAAATTTGGCTATCCTGTGTTACTTAAAATATGAGAGAAGCCTAAACGCAAGAACCTTACTCTCACTTTTAAGTCATATCACCTTGATGATAGATAAGGTTTTCAAAAAATTATAACCGGAGGTGTTTACAAAATTATTGTCAACACACTTCATTTACAAAATTATTTTCCCCAGGTCCTCATTTCAAGCGTCTTACTTGAAATCTGATTATCATTTGAATTTGAAGTACCATATATCTTCTTCTATTTCTTCCCTGCCTAGTACGAAGAATTTGAAACATTTTGTCCATTAGTTCTTCTGTACCAAAATTACTAACATCAAGGTCAATAAATTGATAATATGGAATTGCAACATTACATTGGAAGTTTAATTTTGATTTGGGGAATGCATGTTAATATCCTGATTGCTAGAAGATTTTTGCAACTATGGGTGTGCCTGAAGCATCCTATGAAGTTATGATCAAAAGTTTTACAAGAGGAACAATATGAAGGAATGTCTTCAAATTCTACCTTCTGCCAATAGCCACGAGTAGTAGAATCAAATCCCCTTCTCCAATGGGATAATTATGTAAATTTCAACCTAAACCCTAGCCATTAACAGACATGATAGCTTAGTAATAGTAACATACACTAAAAGCAGTTTACCAAAAATTGAACCGAGTGAAAACATCTTGAATTTTTTTAAATAGTGAAAACGTAGTCAAGAAAAAAAATAACTCAAACTATAGTAACTGGAGTTCCTAGGAACAACCAAAGAAAGTTTAGCACTTAAACATCCACAACGAAAAGCTATCCATATAGTATGAATTTCTTGATATGAGTCTTAAATAATTAATTTCTTGATAATTCGATAAGAACATGACGATAATCAACAAGCACAATTGAAAAACCTCCAATCAATGTCAAATAGGGGACATGAACTTACAAATAATCTAAATACCGAGATGGTAATCAAAATGCCGAGATGGCTCAAGAAAAACTTGCCAACAAGAGTAAAAGAGAATAGAGATGTCAACTCAGAGATCTCATCATTAGAAAAAATGAGTATGGGTTTACCCTGATAAGAGGAGAGCAAATTGTAATGAGTTGAATAGTTGATACAAGACCTTGTTGGAAATATATTGGAAATGGAAAGGACGAAGCGGGTCAAAGATCATTATCCCCCCTAACAGCCTTAGCGGAAGAACAGGGAGTAGTAGTATGCGGATATTTGATAGTAGTTGATATCCTAGGCATAACAGTGACCATAAGGTAATATCACATTGTGGGATTGCCTAAAGCGTCGCTCGAATGGAATGGTACAGTAGGATGATATGAAGCTAGGGGAAGCAAACTTATATAACGATAGGCATGAGAGATTGAACAAAATTTAAAGAGCAACTGGGGGATGAAGAACCTTATTGAAGCTTGCCACCCAAAGTGTTAAGGACGAAGACAAAATGAGTGCAAGCTATGCTGACATTGGGGACATTAGTGCTAGGGAAAAAGAGCACAATACAAGCACATGGACCGGATCATGAGCATGAGCAAGCCATCAAACTTCGAATGAGGGATGAAGCCCTGTTTTAACCAATGATGACTTAAAATTGTCCCCTATGTTTACAAGGTATCCTTGAACCATGCAACGCATTGTTGTGACAATTATCCTCTAGTCAAGTTGGGTATACTACCTCCATTAATTAGGAAAATCAACGTTCAGGACAACTTGAAATAACATGACCATGGATATTCATCATGCTTGTTGTCATTCCCCTGTAATTCGCTCAGAGCCAATAAATGTATATTATTTCCTCCAATTCAAATTGATGTTATTAAATTAAATTATTGAGCTTACAAACTAGCCATAAACAAAAAAAATCTCTCATAATTTAAATGAATAATTAATCATACAAGTTTGACCTTTATGAAAACCTTGAGCAAGATACAAAGTCCTTTATAAGAGAAACTTTATCAATAGTGTCTTATCAAATATCCAACATGGCTCATGAAAAATCAACTCAGCAACACCGGAATTTACAAGAGCACACAACATGCACGAGTGTTATGTGATTAATTTTATGTTTTTATCTACAATTTTTGGATTACACATTACCTTGAGCTATTCCTTGGGATCTAAGTAAATCTTTGGGTTCAAATACTATATTGAGATGGGTAGCTTCTATTTATTTACGCCAATATATCTAGCTTTGTTAGAGACATATGCCCCTTCCTTGACAATTGATGTACGGTTCAATATATATATATATATATATACAAAATGTGCTAGATAGTAATAGATACTCTAATTGTGGTCCTTAGCAACTGTTTTATAAACATATTGCTTTAATCTCTAAGAAGGAATTCATGTGATTAGATGCAATGTATTTTGTTGCATATTTCAACTAGCC
Source organism: Dendrobium nobile (assembly GCA_022539455.1). Lineage (NCBI taxonomy): Eukaryota > Viridiplantae > Streptophyta > Magnoliopsida > Asparagales > Orchidaceae > Dendrobium > Dendrobium nobile. The sequence goes on from CM039729.1 coordinate 9,662,638, forward strand.
AAGCATTGATATTTTGTATTGTAGTACAGTTGATATGTTTGTAACATATTTCTAATCACGTATATTTTTAATCATTTCTGGTATAAATAATCATAATGCAAAGCCATTTTCATTCTATTGTTCATGGTAGATCTTAAATAGCTATAAATGCTTGTATGCTTGATGGATAAGATCGTCAGTAGTAAACTATTGAATGAGATACTATTGGTTAGACTGCTCAACAAGCTTCTTACGAAAAGGGACCACTATAGTAAGAGGAGATCAAAAGACTCCATCGGGCTTTTTTTATATAAAGCATAATTTTATAACTGAAAAATAATATGAGAATAACAACGGGCATTTATAAAGAATTTCCAACGAAAAAAATGCAAAAAAATAAAATTAAAAAAGGGTGAAAAATCATTTGGATTAGGAAAACTATAAAACTAATTTGAAATGCCCTGTTTTAAATATTGTGAATACAGTTGAACGATGTGATTTTTTCCCTATTACTGGCCAATTTGACAAACAGAATTTATCCAATCTACCAGAGCATCAACGCTTTAAATGCTCCCAGCTGAATCATAAGGCTAGCCTGAATCATGATCATCAACATCTTCAATATTTAAGGGAGATGAGGCTACAAGAGTAAGAGAATCAATATCAACGTTCTTTCTTGCAAGTGAAGCAGTGACCATATTGATGGCACTAGCAAGGACAGCCACAACAATCCCTAATTTCAAAAAAATTGGTTCCAAATTCACAGTGAAAAACTAATCTGATGAAGGAGGAGCAACAATCATAGTGATAGAAGGTGGGATATGAACATTTGTTTGCACCCCTTGTGCCTGAAATTTTGGTTTCTAAAATCCTAAATGAGCCGTGAAACATTTAGAATAATTATGCAATTGGTTGGATGAAGATTGATTCATTCATGAGTCCCGCAACCATTAAACAAATTTGGCAAAAGAAGTGCAAGCACTATGAGACTCGGTGTTTGTTGATATAAAAGCAGTAGGAAGAGCTTCCAATAAAAATAGGACCATTAAAAAAAGCAACAGTGATTACAGTGATTGAATTGAGGATTCAGTTAAAACCCTCGATACAAATGAAGTGGGGGCCGGTGAGAATGAGTTGGGATTGAAGTGAGCAAATATAAGTGCTAACACTTGCTACTTGATAAGGTCGAAGATGCTAGCAACAAAGATTTTGAGCAAGTAAATGTGATAACTGAGCAAATGGGAGAGTAGTGGTTAACAAGCAAGATAGTTGGTAGGGCTGCATCCTTAAAGGGTATGCCATCGAACATCATGAGCAGGCGCGGTAATACTGGCACAAACTTGCCTCACTCATGGGCACTAATTAAGCCAGATGTGGAGAGTGAGACAAGCACACTCGTGAGTGAACACTAGCTGCAGAACACAAGCTAAGGGAACATGCAAGATGAATGCGCACGTGCGCACAAAAATGGTGGTGGAATGCAGACAACGCAAGAACGCCTCGAGCACAAGCACAAGACAAGATTATCGGAGCAATGTGTGCCGAACAGTATTTGCAGACTCCATCAAGTAGATGGCAACCTTTCAATTGAACCCGGGTTATGTATGAGCCGACACATTATTATATAATACTAATGATGGAAAAATAGTCATGGTGGTCAAACGGGGCTTGATGTTTCCTTATATATGAAAACACGGCCTGTATACTTAAAAGATAATTTATACTTGCAATTGAATGCCAATGTTAGTGAACTGAAGATGAATTGTATCAGTACTTCCAATTCATAAGCTAGGTTGCCAAACTTCATGACTATTAATGTTATGGGTTTACAGATGTTTCATGCTGCTAAACATCATAAATTCGTGATTTATATAAGCATTTTTTATTAATCGTGTAATGTCAATGATCATATTACATGCTCCAAAACTTATTCATGCCTTCTTAAACAGCAGTTACCTACTAAGTTTGCCGAACAAACCCATGCTATGTTATTTATCCTACGAGGTTGATTGCCAGACAATCATGATTGGAGAAGCCTCAAAAGAAGTAGATTTTCTTTGTTTCTGAATATTCCTTCATTTTAAAGTATAAATTTTCAATTGCAGCCTATTTCCACTTCTTTCAGAAGTGAGATATATCAATTTATTAGTATTAGACTATTATAAAACCAATGCTTTAAAATTTTTAAAAAATAGTTATGCATGTAAATTTACTTATACAGAGCTGTCTTAGTTAGTCTTAATCCCTCAAGTTGTTCGGTTAAGTTCATCGTGTTTCACATTATCAGGATGTGCCATCTATCGGACTCAGGGCAGAGCAATGAAAGAATTCATGTACTACAGCAAACAACTTGCACACATAATTAAGCCAATCCGAGAGCCGAAAAAACCCCCTATTATGCCAAAACATGCTTAGATTTTTCATGCTAGTAAAAAAACTCTATGAATGAGCACTCAAAGGAAGGTAAAACATAATCTTCACAATAATAAGTACATTAAAATTATATCAATTCAAATGACATCATGAAGTGACAAAATTATAAATTGCTGAAACTTAGACAATCTTGAGTCATCACTAAAGCCGTTTCCAAGGTCAAAAAAAATCAAAAGCACCAAAAACTACATTAAAATGTAAATCAGTGACTCACCTTTCTAAACAATTCTTTCATCCCCCCGCCAGCTGAACTCGGATAATATATCATAATGCTATGATCATCCCCTTTCAAAATATAACATCGAGAATTAGTTCTACAACAAAATAGGATTAAACTACAAGCGATTGCATAAATATCAAAAAACTTATTAAATAATGTGTCAACTTTTACCAAGGAAGATAAAATGGCTACAGAAATGGCAGTACATGGCACAAATGTTAAAAGCATAGTTATCCAAGCTGTTTTCTAACCGCAACTTTAAAAATTCAAGTTTTGCAAATAGCCAGTGATGCAAATCGACAGATTAATTTGGTTCGGCTTGCAGCTAAGCCAAGTTGGTTATTGAGTTTCTGTTAATGGGCCAATTTGTGGGTGATGCATGCATTATTTCAGTTTATTTTCATTTTATTGTAATTTGAATACTATAATGTTTGTTTAGTTTTTTTATGCTAACCTATGATGGAAATCATCCAATGATCATGAGTAGGATGTGCTTGGGTATGGCAAGCCTTGGGTGTGCTAGTTTCTTGGGTTCTTTTGGTCTTTGGGCTGCTTGTTGCCTCTCGGGTTGGGCCTTGGCTGCTTTGGTTTTTAGCTGAATTTTGTGAGCTATTTGGTTCTAGCTCATTAATGCTTGAGCTGATATTTTAGCTCATTATTTGGAGGATTCCTTGCACTTGAAAGCTCGTTATGTGGAGCTGGAACCTTGCCTTTTCCCCTTCTTGGTGTCCCCTCGGTTTCTCCCTGGTGTTGTTTCCCGTGGCTGTTTCCTGCTCCTTCCCGTGGGCTGTTCCGATCCCCCTGCTCTATCTCGATTCCCTAGGCGCCTGCTCCTTTATCGTGGCTGTTATGGGATTATTTCTGACCTTTTTTTATTGGTTTAGATGGAGGTGAAATGGTTGTTTGGCAGCCCCCTTCTCTCTTATAAATTAGAGATATTTTTGACATGAGAAGGTTGTTGATGAACTTGAGAAAAGTTTCTAAAAACCTGAGGGTTTCTTCTTCTTCAAAAAGCTTGAGAGCTTGTTCCAATTCTCTCTTCCTCCTCTCTATTTCGTCTTGGACTTCTAATCTCTTCTTCTCTACGCAAGTTCCACTCCACTTGTATCATTCCTCTTGAGCTATTGGAGGTATTTGTTGGTAGAATTTGGTGATATTTGCTGGAGGAGTTTGGTTGGATGTTGGGCCTTGTTGTTTTGGTGGACCCTTGGTTTGCAAGCCCTAAGCACTTATCATATTTTACCTACTTTTCGTTGCATGTGAGGAAACCGCTTGTCGGTTGTTCTGAGGATAGTGTTTTTATTTATAATTTTGTTTCGTTTGTTCAACTTTTTGTTTGCTTTAGTGTTTGTTTGGATGTTTGCATTCTAGATTGAATTGAGTTTGGTTTAAATTGTCCTAGTGTTCTCCTATTTTGACTTTTCTTTCTAATTTGCCTGCATCAGTGGGACTTTGAGCCCATTATTTGAGTTTATTGGTTACTAGTTTGCTTATTGTTGACCCTATTTATTGGCTATTTCAATTTGATTGTGTAGTGTGCTGTTACAAATAAAAGTTATTTGATTCATCTGTGGTAGATTTATGATGTATGCATAGCTATTAATGGCAAGAGGCTTTCAACTTCTGGATTAAATGATTTGACTAGCTATACTTCTAATTCATTGTTGGTCCCCAGTATGATTATTTAAATGTATTAGTTCAGAGAGAACTGAACAGCAAACAATATCATTGAGCTGTGTAAGTTTTCTGGTACAATTATCTGGGCTTCAACTCTGAATTTCCTGAGTTGCAATTGTTTGTTATATTGACAATGGGCCGTAGCAATGTTGTTCCCTACTGATGGTGAAAAGCTGATTGAATTCCTGTAGAAAAAAAAAGGCAATTGTGGCTTTGCTAGGTGTAGCCAAGCGGGTACTACGGTGTTGAAAAACATGAATTGAAAATATATAAACAAGTCTCAATCTGAACTGATCTTTTTGCTATCAACTGCGCCAGAAAGAGGGGGCAGTTCATCATGCACGGCCACTTGAGAGAATCCAAATTGGTGAGCTGCCTTTGTTGGGTGGAATCTCTCTAGGATCATTGATCCATCAAATTTGTAAAATAGTCATCCAGTTCTTATGCTAATGAAATGATATGATGTTAAGAAATTTGATGCGGACATCAGACCTTTAATGTTCCATCAGAGACGTGGCTGATGATCGACGGCTATGATGACGCCTTTTTTTATTTCAATTATATGTGATGTATTAATTTATTTTCTGTCTTTTTTTCATTTATACCCTTGCTCAAGGGATTAGTTCTTTGTAAGCCAGAGGGCATTGTTGTCTTTTATTTTTCCCTCCTTGTATTTGTCTATTTAAATCCATCCTCTTCTTGGAGAAGGGCTAATGATGATTAATATGAAATTTTCAGCTTGTGCTTATGGATCTCTTTGTGAGTTCTAAGTTTTCTCTCTTTGGATGATCTCTTAGCGAGTTCGTGAGAGGAGAGGCCCAAGTGGGGCAAAAGCGATACCCGTCAATCTTGGTGGAATCCAAGGTTCGCGGTTTTCTTATCTTTCTTTTTCTTTTATTTTTCTTCTTGCATCGAATTCCCTCCACTTTCATTCTGCCACCAAAATACCCCTTGAACCCCACCAAATTCCCCCTCCACAATTCCACCCGCCGGCCTAGCTCCTAGCCACCTCCACCCGAAGCCAAACCCGCCTCTTCCCTCTTGACCGCCAGCCCCACCCACACCTCAAATCATTATGATGATTTTAATCGTCATAATGACTCCCTAAATTGGCTCTTGCAACAAAGAAAGGAGTTGGGAAAATTTTGAAATTCAAATTTTGAAATTAAAAAAAAAAAACTTTCCTTATTTGCAAAAAATTCAATTAAGGGAATTTTTTCAAATTTTGAATCCAATCTAAATTCAATTTGGAGAGGACTCATTATTTTCCCTCCTAATTTGCCAAGCTTGTTTTGGAAACTCATAAAACACTTACCACCATCCCCTCCCTCCTCTTCATGCCGCCGGCCACCATTAATTGGCTCCCCATTAATTCCCATTTAAAGCTCCCTATCTCTAATTAATTTGAATTCAAATTTCAAATTAGTTCCCTCCTATTCTATTCAAAATATGAAATTATTTTCAGATTTGGATGGAAGCTTTTCTCTCTCCAATTAAACCCCTCATCCCATTAAATACCTCCCATAACTCTCTCCAAAACTGCCACGCCTAGCCTTAATTGTGAATTAATTTGAAATTCAAAATTAATCCCTCTCCTTCTCCTTAGGAAATCTGAATTAACTTCAGATTTTACTAATCCCTCACCCACGTAATTCTCTTCCCAAATTAAAACCACTGATTAGGCAGGCAATAACTCCCCTCTTTCTACCCGCCTACCTCTCCCCGTAGCTCCGAGAATTAATTCCCCAAGTATGAGACAGCCTTGGGAGAAGTTCTGGATCCCATGCACCTTTAGATCCCCTTCCAACGGATCAACAAAAGCTTGATTTTCCTGAGAAGAGCTGCTGTCCAGAATTCTGAAGATTGAGAACGTGCTGTCCAAGAGTTCTCCACAAGTCCAGATTGCTGTCCAAGTTCTCCCAAGGTGCAGTTTTCTGTCCAAGGAAAATCTGCACATGTTTCCTACTGTCCAGCCAAGTGGAAGGCCTTCAAACGCTGCCCTGTCGTTTCACGTTGCTGATCGCACCTTCGGGGAGGTTCTCAGGTGTCACATACTTCCTTCCAAGCCCTCTGACAGCCCCAGAACATCATATCTTCTGATTATGTGGGTAAACTCTCTCTCCAAACTCTCTTATCTTCTTAGTTTACTTCTCCAACGTGGTTATACTTTGATTCACAAAGATATTTTCCCTCTGCTAAAGCCTAGTAATAGGAAGAGTTGAGTGAAGGTTTCCTTGTAGTAGCTAGTCTTAATGTTAACAAAGGGATTTATTGTTGAGACCATTCACGTATGCAAAAGTAGATTAAATTGAATGATTTATTTTTATGCTCTTAACTTCTATGCACGTAATTTAACCAACGCTATTTATCCCTTTAATATTTTATTTTATCGTTCAAATCAACATGAGATCTTACTTATTATTGTTCTCTAAAACTAAACGTGCAAATGTCGTTAAGCATCTCATCTTCCCATGATTGTTCCACATCAAAATCAATCGTTGTGAAGAGGTGCTTGTTCGCCCATGGTGTCAGTGAGACATGTCCATATCACATGAGTAGGCAACCCACCTAAATCTAGCATTCAATATGATTGACAACCCATCATCAGCTAAGTGACGAAGCTCCCTTTACGAGGCCAAATCTATAAATACTACAAAATATCACAGGAGCTAAAGAAACTAAGTAAATTAAGCCTATTAATGACAGGACTCTAGATCACAGAGCTCTGTATCTTTATTACGTAATAATTACTAAACATTGGTCCATGGCATCACTCCGAAAAAAATTAATGAATCCAAGTATCCAGAGAATAAGTAGACCAAGCCCGAGCGCTGAAGGCTTTGTTAATTCATGCAATTGATGTCAGTGGCACAAGCATTTATTTTGCTCTTTTAGAATGTATGCATTTTAAATGCATATAACTAGAAAAATCTTAATCAAGGGTTCTCTCACATCTGAGAAGGTAGATAAACAGTGGGAGCTAATGCTCACGGGAAAGGTCAACAAGGAAAATAAGCCCTCAAAAAGGGTGAAATAGCTTGGGTGTTCTTTATCCACTCCAATCTGACTCGAAAAATAGTCAGCAACATGCCCAACCGTCTAGTAAAGACTTTCCAGGTCACAAAAGGAGAACCAACAAGGCAAAGAAGCAATACCTTATCACATAAAGAGGTAGCACAGTACGTGCATAAACTAGTAAAATAATTAAAAACTACTAGCAAAACTTCTCAAATCAGAGCTTACAATGTAAAGTTAGAGATCGATAACTCAGATTTTAAACTGATAGAAGTAATTATAGGAAACTACTATTACCATCAATAGGCTTCTCCACAAAAGGTTTCCAAAACCGTTTCCCATGTACTTCAACAAAGTCTTCGTGCTCAAAAAAGTAATCCAGCTCTTGGTAAGAATGTTCTCTATTTACAAGAGCATAATTAGGAACAGGAACTCCAAACTCCTCAAGTCGCTTCAAGTAACAAAAATAAGTTTCAAAATCAGAAATACATAGAAATTCTAAATTAAGAAAGTAACTAAAATCATTTAAGAAATGATGATAAACTTCAATCTAAAGTGAAGAGCCAAGTCCCAGGTTAAACACAAGGAATACCTTTGAGAAATTAAATTCTAGAAGTTCGAAAAAATATATATAGCTTTCTAATATATTCAATAAGTCTGCTTAATTTAATTTGGTAACTATTTTATTCACATAGGTCAATGAGAACTCGTTTTAGGAAAAAATGTATTAGTAGCTTATATTTTTTGGTCACAGCATTAAATATTTAGCATCATGCATTTCAATAACAAATGTTACAAAACATAATAATATATATAATTTTATTTTTAATGGAATAACTACCTCATACGTTTTCATATATTTACATTCAACGTAGAGATGGAAGTCCTAAACAACCAATGATCCAAGAAGATTAAACCGCACGGTTAGCTTCTAAACAAGTCGGCTCAGTTCAGAAAACCTCAAAAAGAGAAAATTTAGAGCTATTAAAGTATCCAGGAGTTTGGAAACTTGAACCGCATAACCAATTCGTTATGATTAGAGAACCCATTACCTATTAAGCTTACGTAAATTGGAGCGCTCTCATTCGAGGGTTCTCATTATATTAAAAAAAATACAAGACAAAAATACAACAATCACATCTGGCAAAATCTACACAGGAATTATATAATCATAAAATCAGAAATTATTATGGAAAAGCCTGGCAAAAGATATTATCATATATCTAGCAAATTATTAAAAAGGAATTAAAATCTATTTTTAAATAATAATAAAAACATATTTTTTTTCAAATTCTTCAAAAATTCCATACCCATGTGTAGCATCAATTACTGGCAAGAAAATTTAAGACAAAACAATTACCTCATAGACCTTTCTTCTATCATGGAGAAGGTATTGCGGCTCCAACTCATTTACTAAGAATGGCCTAATAAAAAATAAAATTTGCTTAACAAGAATACTAAATCTAAAGATCAAAATATAATAAACTATAAAAGACAAGAAGCATGGAAATCAAAATTAAAGAATAAAACCAATTAATCATTTTCCTCATATTACATGTAGAATGAAGCCAAAAAAGGAGGGGATTAAGAAAGTTTTAAGAAGCCGCAATGGTCAAGTGGCTCAATTAACATAGCGGAAAAAAAACTTTTCCTTTCAACACGCTTGTCTCCACATTAAAGTTATCGCTCCAACAAATTAAACATTTGTAATGATTGTTTTCTCCCACATTATAAAGTGAACATTTTCTATGTCCTACATCGTAAGAAAGCAATCTTGTAAGTTGTAACACCCAAATCCAATTAATTTTTCGAGGTGTATGAATGAAAAAACAAATTGCCTTTCTAAAAATTTCATTAAGTCCATTTTTTTAATTAATATAGGTCCTTTAAACATTTGTAATGATTGTTTTCTCCCACATCATAAAGTGAACAATTTCTATGTCCTACATCGGAAGAAAGCAATCTTGTAACACCCAATCCAATGGATTTTTCGAGGTGTATGAATGAAAAAACAACAATTGCCTTTCTAAAAATTTCATTAAGTTCATTTTTTAAATTAATAGAGGTCCTTTGTTTGTTTCCTTTATTTGTTTCTCTCTCTCTTTTTGGTACTCGTGATGTAAAATTATCCAAAAGACCAAGCCCAAAAGCTACCATTCCTCTCTCCCTCTTTCTTTCACAATATATTTATGGGCTAATCATCTCCAAGAGAAAAGATGGGTCATGTCTCTCAACCACAAGAGATGAAAATCAAGGAGCTAACTAACCATACTTTTATTCAAGAGAAAGGTAGGGAAAAAGAAAATTACAGGAATAGTAGAGGACTTGTGTAAAACAATCCATAAGAGAAAAGTAACAACAGGAAACTTTTCAAATTATAAATTTCTTATCATATCCCAAATGTCAGTTTTCCACTATCCTTGGCACACATTTGCATTGGATAACAAAATCTACCAAAATGGCACATATAAACCCCATTTCTTTATTTGAAGTCCTTCAAAGAACATGTATAATATTATCATATTTTGCATAGCCATTTTTCAGAATGGATTTTAGACCTATCAACAACTCTATTAATTAGACTTCAGAAGGGTTCTAGCAACAACAAGACTGTCCAACCTTACTAAAAGGAAATTGAAGGATACTATAGCCAAGACTTTCTTCAAGAGATGCATATTTATAGTGTAAGTGAACTACTTTTTTAGTCTCATTCCTGCAAAAATCAAATCAATTCATTAAATAATAACATGCTGCAATATTGAACACGGCAAAAAATCACTACATATTAACTAATATTTCAGAACAAGCATTCATGTTTGATTACCACAAATTCCTTGAATGTTGTATGGCAATGCCATGTCAAAATCTTTGGTGAGATATAAGGTAGAATTTTTTATCCCTAGGCCGAGATGAAAAGGACCCATTCGATCAACCAAGGTGAGTGATTTATGATTACTCAATCAAAAATTAGAAACTTATCGATGAATGAAATCTATCCACTACACTTCTACATTTTATCAATGTTTCTGCCTTTTTTTATCTTCACAAATCTTTCACGAGTCATTTTATTGAGCAAGAAGATGGAGTGGCAGGCCTTGAAATGAGCGCAAAATTGTTTGAGAATGCTAAATAAATTTATGGTTTTTTATTTTTTTATCTTTTTTTTTTGTATTTTTATATTTTTCTTGAATCTCTTCACTTTTCCTCTTATTTTTATCTACTTTGTTCCTTTTTTATTTAAAAAAACTCAAAATATTAAAAACAATCCTCATCCACTCGACTCACTCAATCACGTATGCAAGAGACACAAAATATTTAAGCTGAAGAATATTATTCCTCCTTTTCAAAGAAATTAATACACTCTTAGTAGTGATATGATTTGAGCCCAACTTCCCCAGGAAAGCACCATCAACCCGCGTCTCCAATTGTAATTTCTTTGTTCTCATTCACATCAACGTATTCATTGATATGCACAAAAGATTTTGCATTTTTTGGGTTAGTACACTTTTTGGAGCTCGCATGCACTTTTAGACATGGCATAATTTGAACTAGAATTTGCTTGAGTATGTGAGTCCACCAATCAAAACTATCTAGATTGGATATTTGTCTTGTTGGTGGCAGATCAAAATGAGCAAATGATTTCGCATGCATGTGGATTTGGTTGTATTTTAGTCATTTGCATGCTTTTCTACATGAGCAAGTCTTTATTTTATTTTTTTTCTCATTTGTATGCTTAACCCTTAAAATTTAGGGAGTACTTCGAATGATGTCATTTTATTCACATTTTGTTTGTCAATGCTTAGGCTTTTCCAACAAGGGAAGAATTCATGCTTGTAAATGAAGGTGCATTACATGTCTGTTTCATGTCCCATTTTAGTCCTTAGCATTTGTGATTATTGGCAAACCGCCGAAGTTTATGTAAGCCCATTTTTGTTCAATTTTTTTCCTTATTTTATATTTTTAGCCCTTGTTTTATTTTTGTCATATTAACTTGGACGGAAGAGAGATTTTGTGCAACTTTTCCTAGGTTTGGATATTGCTTTCGCATCATCCCTGCAAAAGGATACCATACAATATATCAAGCCTTCTGCCCACATTAGAAAAAATATGTATGGATGGACAATGATTGAAATTAGAACCCTCACTATGTAAAGAAAGATGCATATGGTTAGCGGACGAGCATTCAAGCCTTCCATGACAAGATAAGCATCTATGGATGTTAAAGTTGATTCCATATACAAAGGGATTGGAAAATGCAATATTACGGTCTCCCCATCATATCAAGGCAACTAAGGGGAGCATGCAAAATAGACAAGGTCGCTCCATATACTTTGGCCAAGGTTGGCGGCCTATTCATAAAGCAAGGACAAAATATTTAGAGATATAGAGAAAGAGATAAGGAAGGACCTCAGGGATGCGTGGCTAGATATCTAAAGCAAGGAGAAAGAGAAAGAAAGGCTTATGTAAAACTTGGGTGGCTAGGTTAAAGGAGAGGAAAGGAGGTAGCGAAATGATAGGGGTGCACAAAGATCTATATAATACCTGGGGTGCTCAAGGTATCTCTACAACACTTACGGTGCTTAGCCTCCCTAGTTTCCCAAACATAAGGCAAAAATTGAGATTTCAATTCTTTTTAATATTTATTTAACTTAACTTTATAAATAATATTATTATCATTATTTTTTGGGGAAATATATGCATGCACTCGCTCCCCTATGAATTATCTGCTCTCAAGAAGGTATACTTTAGCTTCTTTGTATCTAAACTTGAGTGGTATGCAAAGGGGATGGAGGGGGTCATTTTAAATCATTTCAGCATTTCAGACACATTGGGACTACAAGTGTAGTGAGTCGAGCTGGCTCAAGAGCCAACTCGAGCTGTACACGCTAACAATCTCATGCGTCGAGCTTATCGAGCCAAGAGATTGAGGTCGAGCCTATACTCAAGCTCGTATATTAAACAAGCTCGAGCTCGAGCTCAACCTAGCTCGGCTCGTAAGCTAGTTGAGTCGCTCGATTAACATAAAATATATTTAAAAATTAATTTAAATTAGTATTGTATAATATATTTTGAGATTTTAAAATTAATTATATATTAAAAAAAATCTTTAAAAAACTGAAATTTTTTTGTTTTAAATTGTGAACTCAAGCTCGAGTTTTCCAAATGAGCTCGAACAATTGCACCGAGCTCAAGCCAATGAATTTTTTAACGAGTCGATCTCAAACTTAGTAAATGAGCTCAATTCAAGCTCGAGCTCAATAAAAACTAAATAAGCATAACTCGATTAGGCAGATACTCGACTCGACTCTTTTACACCTCTAATCGAGGCAGTAAAATTGATGGAATAAGCAACAAATTTGGGATGTTTTGAGTCAATCTTTTGTAAGGCAATATTTCTATGTATTTGTTGTCGTTATATTTGACCCAAATAATTTGTGAATCTAATATGTAGGCCAACACAAGTTAAACAAAAAATAGACATGAAAACCAATACTAATGAAATTGAAGTAAACATATAACCTATAATCATGAAATAAAACCATTCTATTTATCCAGCAAATAAAAGTGTTTGCAGATTATGCAAGAATCCTCACTTCCGTAGTGCAGCATAAGCTTCTGCTTTTTGGAGCGGATAACCAGAAGAATAGAAGGCAATCAAGCAATCACAGATTGGCCAGCTGAAATTCAGAAAATAACATGTCATTAACAGATATAATTAGCTAACCAAAATACATCACTGCATAAAAACTTAAGTGATGAAACATCTCAAAGACAATCTGAACAGTAATAAATAAATAAGCTCATAAGAAATAACATGAATTGTTGAGCTCACAAGAAATAACATGAAACATATAATTTACTTAAGAAAGAGAAACCTCAAGGGAAAATGTGCCATTAAATTAATTAAAATATCAAAAAAAATCAAATGTCAATCAGGTGTAAAATAATGGCGTCTTCTGAAACTAATAGCCACTTACATGCTTAGAATTTTCTCTTTAAACTAATATACATAGAGTCATGGTGCAGGAAACTAACTTTCTGCATTTATTTCAGATTAAAATCAGCATGAAATAATTAAATGAGCGCATAAAACAGCATTTAACAAGTTAAAAAATATATAAAAGAGAAATTAACCATATATATATAACTAAAGTGATCTTTGCTACACTCTCAAGTGCAGAAATAGCTGCTAAAATAGTTTTTGATTATCATTGATTGAACTTAGTGATGCAAAATTGAAGTGCAGGTACAATATGATTTGATGCTAAAATATGAAACTTAAAGCAGCAAATTCTGAATTTCCACATCTTGCTCATTAGAGAATACTAGCAGGTATCAATCCAAAAGTCAGTTTGCTAATCCCAGCTGAAGTGATGAAGTAAACTCAAAAATTTTATTTAGAAAGTACGATTTGACATCATAAGCAGAAAGCATGTGCAACTGTCATGAGTAAATTCACAGGATGGGATATGAATGTCCAACATATTTTCAACTAATGTTGCAAAACAAATGCATGCTAACATGTATCCAAACTAAATGAATAAACGCTTACAAATACAATGGATTTATTGATTTTATTCAAAGACAACCATGAATAACAAATAGGTAAACTAGTGAATTCCATTTGGAAACTATAATCCAAGCATTATCGCATCCGAAAAGGTCTTTTTCGGGTTATCAACGTGTGAATGTAAAAAATAACATCAATTTCTCCCAATGTTGACATACTCTTCTACTGGATCCTCAAGGATAACTTTGTCACCAAATAATATTATCTGCATCAAAAGACAATCAATCAATAAAACGTTTAGAATAGGCTTCAACAGTGTAGAAGAAAATGGAAGCACAAACCAAAGCAGAAAAAAATGATCGAAATGACTAAACAAAATAAGCATCAAAAATATACCCAAATATTGGTGAAATGCCACTTAAGTTAAAAATTAATACGCTATTAGATGTCTAACTTGTGCATTTGAAAAAGGATTTAATATTCCAATATAAAGTGTCACTAATATGAACGTTATAATATATTGATACCATAAAGAAAGTAAAAAAGGAAGTATAAATGAAAATTTTCCTAACCAATATAAAAAGGAAAAAAAAAATCCTAAATAATCCCACAACTATTTATATAAAGTCAATTAATCCTAGAATACCACATTTCTCCAATTTAGTCTCTCTATTACATAAAACTGTTCACAAATAGTCCCTCAGGAACTAAATTAGGATTATTTTTACATGGTGACTAAATTTGGATAAATTTTAAATCCTAATTTCCATCAATTTCTAGTCATGGGACAATTTAGGATCAATTTTGTATATTTGAGGAACTAAATTGAAGAAATGTAAAACTTCCACAAATTATTTTGGGCTTTTTATAAAGAATAAAATTAAAAAAAAACTTCATAAATACATTCATCAACTTTAAAAAACTCTAAAATTATTTCTATGACAGATTAGAGACACCGTATTAGCACAAGGAAACGAAGCAAATCAATAACATCTAGTAAAACATGTAATAAGCAGAATAAAACAAATTAGAAACCAATTAACAAACCAACCTCAAATTCCCCAAAAGCCTGAAGCCTCTCCAGAATTTGCCCCATGGGTGCAGAGTGTACCTACAACAAGAAAAAAACAATGCAAAATAAGAATCGAGGAGGCCCCCAATCAACCAATCCAGTTAGAAATCAAACATCCCTCTAACTGCGCTGGATGCCAACCCGAATACGAGGATACCTCAAAAGAAAACAACCATTATTATTTCCTTTCAATGCAAAACCGATCCATAACACCAAGCACAAACGAATTTAGTAAGAAATAGAACCTCTGCTCCGCATTTCACCTTCTTTTCCATGACGCATACGCCGATCTTAATCTTCGCCGACGCGGCCGTGCCGTGCGTCGCCATTTCTCCCCACCTCTCTCTCTCTCTCTCTCTCTCTCTTACCTTCTCAGCAAGGGATCACCGAATCGAAGAATGGAACCTAGCAGACCGCCTGCTCTCCTGTTCATGAGATCCGTATCACGGAAAATATACCACCTGTCCACTTTCCGCCGCCTCACGATACTTTAAGAAGATGGATTCCTTCTAGCGGAGTGGGGTAGGATTTCGGTTCGAATGGGCCTCCCTACCTTTTTCATAAAATGGTAATGGATCAGATTGGCCTACTGGAATCGCGAATCTTTGCTTTAAGTAAGGAAATCCTTGCAGACTTTGACCGGGCCGCGGGAACTAGCCGGTTCGCATGCGCTGGGCCGGACCGCGTTTATTATGACACAACAGCTGTCCCCGATCAGTATCAGACAATATATGGACTCCACCAAAATGATAAAATGAATTCTGTAAATTAAAAAAATATGTATTTTAAAATTTGATTGGTTGAAGCTTTTAAATATTTATAAATTAAATATAATAAAAAATTTAAATCTAAAATAAATCTATTCTCCACTTTAATCAAAAGTTTTCTCTTCAAAAATATAAATAACTATAGAGATATGCCTCTATGAGAACCGAAGACCCATATTAAAATAAAGTCTGTCTTATTCCTTTAAGACAAAGGGAAAAATATTTGGACAAAGACTTGAGTTATTCCTTAGTTTCATTTTAAAAATGATGTTTGAATATGAATTATATCCCTCGTGATGAATTAATTGAATTTTATATTCCTTATATTGTATTTGATTATAAAAATAAATTATTTCCTATTCTCAAGTTGATAGTTTGGCATTAGTCTATCTTTCGGGGTAGCTAATGTTGGCTATGCATATTTGTTTAAAGAAACATTATAGCGAGTAAGGGGTCAAATATCATTTTATTTTGTTCATAAGTGCCAATGAAAGTACTCCATTTTCATTTCTTTTTTTAATAGATTTTTTTCAAAACCTTTTTCATTTCATATGCATGAGTACTTTACGTCACTGATCATTACCATAAGTGGGTGACTATCATTCAGTCATGTACATGCAGATATTTCTATCTAGTTATTTTAATCACATAACATCCATTAATTTTATATGATAATTTTGTTGCGTCCTAGAATATTTGTGGCAGTAGATAAATATATTTTAAATGCACTAGCTTTGTACGAAGATCCAGCACCCAAGCAGATAAAAGAGAGAGTGTAACGTTCATAAGAGACACAAGAGTTTTTACGTAGAAACCCCTTAAAATGGGGAAAAACCACAGGGTCTAGCCTAGTTTGAATGAATATGCTATTATTTGCATTTGATTATTAAATGAGGCCCTTCCTTAGGGGGAAGGTATTCGGTTGATGTAGCAAATGTACATCATATTACATTGTGAGAATTGAAAGAATTAGTATTGAAATATTTGTTTAGTCGACAGAACCATAATCGACGAGCGATGAAGGTTGGAAATATCGTAATCTGATGATGGTGGTCAAAAGAATCATTGTCTAGCAAGGGAGGTCGGAAGAGCCGTAGTCGACGAGAGATAATGGTCAGAAAGACCGTTTTCTGGCGAGGGAGGTCGGAAGGACCATAGTCGGTGGGAGATAGTGGTCAGAACCGCTCAGACTTCTGTTGGACCACCACCTGACGCCAGTGTTATACCGGACCACCACCCGTAGTCAGAGTTCTACCAAACCATCGCCCGACGCCAGAATTCTGCAAGACCACCACCTGACGCAGGAGTTTCACAGGACTATCGTCTGATGCCGGACTTCCGCCAAACCATCGCCTGATGTCGGACTTCCGTTAAGACCACCATATGATGCAAGAGTTCTACCGGACCACCACCCGACGCCAAAGTTCTGCAAGACCATCGCTCAACGCCGGAATTCTAGTAGACCGCCACCTAACACATGAGTTTCGCAGGATCCTCGCCTGACGCCAGACTTCTGCCAGACCACCACCTTGCAACGGACTTCCCTTAGGACCACCACCTGACGCCAGACTTCCACCGGATCACCGCCCGACGCCGGACCACCACCTAATGTCAGAGTTATGCTAAATCACCTACAGACCACCGATTGAGGCCTGAACTTTTGTCGGACCACGGAGAGAAGTCGGATTTCCACCATACCATCGAATAAAGCTCGTATTTACGCCGCACCACTGCCTTACTACAACAATTTTTCTAACCACTAATTCCCACCGACTATGATCCTTCTGACTTCCCTCACCAGACAACTGTCTTTCTAACCTCTGTCTCCTGCTGCCTACTGTCATTCTGACATTTGTCGTCTACTATGGTCCTTCCGACCTCCATCGCTATATAATAGTCTTTTTGACTCTATTTCATGCCAACTATGATCCTTCCAACCTCCGTCGCCTACTACGATCCTTCTGACATTTGTATATATATATATATATATATATATATATATATATATGACTCGTATATTGATATGCATGAGATGACATTCAAATAGAAATAAGGTATAAATTATAAATATCCATGGATTCATGAGTTTACATGTTGTGTTGTATTTGACATAGGTATAATAATGACATAACATATTAATCGTTTATATGGTTACTGATCACTAATTTCTAAGTTATATTATTTATATTGATTCCATTACTCGTATATTTTTATATTGTTCATATTGGTTGTCACATATTCTTATTGTTACATATGTATACTGATTTGGGTTGAATGCTTTATGTATGATATATCTATTGTGTTACATTAATTGCAGTTGTAGGTTTTGGTAACCTACTAAGCGGTTAAGCTCACGTAGTGGTTTTACATAATTTTTAGGAATGGGTCAGGATCTAGTGTAGTGAGGTTGATATCATGATTTTTAGGTTTTGTTTTGTTTTGTATATTTTGATTTTATTCTTTTGTAACTAAGATTGTTTAATGGAATATTGCCATTGTAGAACAAACTACTAATTATTGAACATGTACTTTGGAAAATGAATATAGAATTATGAATTTATATATATGATTTACAAATTTATTTATTAGACTTAATTATATATATGAATATAGAACTAATCAAATTGAAAAACCGTTGAACCAGTCAATTCAATATATATTATTTTTTAAAATAAAATTTTACTATTAAATTTTTATTTAATTAAATTTTTTAAAATTATAAATATATATTTAAAGGGACATATGCAAAAAGTTGCTAGTTTGCCACATCATACAACTTTATTTGTTTTTTGTGATTTTGCTTTTTCAGTTTATCCTATATATATAAAGAAAACCACTTTAAATTCTTCTATGATGTAGGAATAAAACCTGTGAGAATTCTTCGAAAGAGTTAGAGTTTTAAATTATGAAATTAGTTGGGTTGTAAATTTAAGCTTATAATGCATATATAATTAGTAAAATAGGAACATAAATTTTTTTATACTGAAACTTGTATGTATTATATTAAATATTATGTTATTATTCTTTTTAAAAATTATATATATTTATACATATATTTTATTAAACTTTTTTTTAATTTGAAAGACTATTTAATATGCATGTAATTATATTTGTAATATACATATACACACTACGGGAAAACACGCGATTACCGTCGGATTTTCCGGCGGATATTTTTGCGCCGGCATTGACGGCGCAGGTTCCGGCGGAATGATGCGACGTAAAGTTTACGGCGTTTTTTCCGGCGGAACTGACGCCGGAAATTAACCGGCGTCCATTGCGCCGGTAATTACGCCGGTGAAAAGGGCTCTGGATTATTTCCGGCGCAGATTACGGCGGAAACGTTCCGGCGCACGTTACCGGCGGATTGTGCGCCGGCTTATTTAAACTCAACGAAAACGTTCCGGCGCATTGTCCGACGGTAACATTACCGGCGGACTTGCCGCCGGAAAGTCCGCCGCTAAAAGCCCTAAAATGCGAATCGGAGCCCTCTGGGCCGTCATTCTTTTCGCTACTCTCTCTCACCTCGCCTCCTTCGCCCGTCGCCCTCCGTCGCCGTTCGTCGCTCGCCGTGGATTGACGTCGCCGACGGTCACCGAACTTCGCCGCCGACGGTCACCGGACTTCGCCGAGCATCTCCCTCTCTCCTGGTCGAGCGCCGCCGAGCATCCTTCGACCGACCGAAGGTATATTTTGTTTTTTTTTTCATTTTCGGTTGGATTACATGTAGGATTTGTCTTAAGTCCATATCTTTTTGTTTTAGTCATGGATGTTATCACTAGACATTTGCTAGAGGATATACTTGGTGCATGATTTTTGTTGATGATATTCTTCTTGTTCATAAGACTAGAGAGGGAGTTGAAGGTAAACTTGGATTATGTAGATCAACATTAGTCCATATCTTTTTGCTTAAGTCATGGATGTTATCACTAGACATTTGCTAGAGGATGTACCTTGGTGCATGCTTTTTGTTGATGATATTCTTCTTGTTGATAAGACTAGAGAGGGAGTTGAAGGTAAACTTGGATTATGTAGATCAACATTAGTCCATATCTTTTTGCTTTAGTCATGGATGTTATCACTAGACATTTGCTAGAGGATGTACCTTGGTGCATGCTTTTTGTTGATGATATTCTTCTTGTTGATAAGACTAGAGAGGGAGTTGAAGGTAAACTTGGATTACGAAGATCAATATTAGTCCATATCTTTTTGCTTTAGTCATGGATGTTATCACTAGACATTTGCTAGAGGATGTACCTTTGGTGCATGCTTTTTGTTGATGATATTCTTCTTGTTGATAAGACTAGAGAGGGAGTTGAAGGTAAGCTTAAGTCCATATCTTTTTGCTTTAGTCATGGATGTTATCACTAGACATTTGCTAGAGGATATACCTTGGTGCATGCTTTTGGTTAATGATATTCTTCTTTTTGATAAGACTAGAGAGGGAGTTGAAGGTAAATTTGAAAAATCTTTTTGCTTTAGTCATGGATGTTATCACTAGACATTTGCTATAGGATATACCTTGGTGCATGCTTTTTGTTGATGGTATTCTTCTTGTTGATAAGACTAGAGAGGGAGTTGAAGGTAAACTTAAGTCCATATCTTTTTGCTTTAGTCATGGATGTTATCACTAGACATTTGCTTTAGGATATACCTTGGTGCATGCTTTTGGTTAATGATATTCTTCTTGTTGATAAGACTAGAGAGGGAGTTGAAGGTAAAGTTGGATTATGGAGATCAGCATTACTCCATATCTTTTTGCTTTAGTGGTTAGTAGACCTAGTGAGGGGATTGTGACTTTGAGCAATCAATTCATTAATAAGTGTAACATAATTTTAGGTTATGGATATTAGAAATATATAAATCCATTAATTTTTTACTCTTATTTATAGGTTATGGATATTAGAAATCAACGAAGTTGGATGTATAACCGATTATCTCAAAGTCGGAAGACATTAACAGATGAATTCATCAATGGGGTGAACTTTTTCATTCAGCAAGCGAAACAGCTGCCGATCTTTATATCTGAAGGAAAGTTTCGATGTCCATGTTCTAAACACAAAAATCTAGTGATCCTAGAACCAGATGACGTAACTGTTGATCTGTATCGCAGAGGATTTATGCCACGGTATTGGTATTGGACTTGTCATGGTGAGTATGAGCCACAATTTGATTATCAATGCGGTCCTTCTACAAGTAGTAATGTTGCTGAGGCTGAAAATATCCGTCCAAATCTTGAGGAATTAGTTCATGATGCAACTGGAATTTATGAAGAGTTACCGAATACGGAGGCACAAAATTTTTATGATTTATTGCATGCTGCACAGCAACCAATCTGGAAAGGGTGCACGACTCACTCAGAATTATCTGTTGCTGTGAAGATGTTAAGCATCAAGGCTGAATATAATGTTGCTCGTGAATGTTTTAATCAATTCATTGGGCTGCTTAAGGAAACCAATCCGACAGATAATTTAATTCCTACAGATCTATATCGGACAAAGAAGTTAGTTTCGAAACTTGGTTTGACATACACAAAGATAGATTGTTGTGTCAATGGATGCATGCTATACTTTAAAGAAGATATTGCAGAAACTGTATGCCGTCATTGCAATGCACCAAGATTTAAACCCAAATCTAGAAATAGAAGAAAGCAGAAGGATGTGTCTGTTAGTAAGATGTTCTACTTTCCAATAATTCCAAGACTACAACGGCTATATGCATCCATGAGATCTGCTGCACATATGAGCTCCTTATGTTTCTTGGAAGAAAGTCCCAAAAGAAGTCCGGGAGATGTGGTTTAGAGAGTTTGAGGTATTTCTGTGTTTTTGTTTTTATGTTAAATGATTTATTCTTTCTTACTTAAGGTAAAATGATTGTTTTTTATTGCAGAAAGAGTTTTGTTGGCTGCCCCAACACAATGACAAGATTAAAAAGAATTTTGAGAAGCGTGGCTCTACTCGGATGCGCGACATGTTCACAGATGTTAGAAAGGTTGGGAAGCGACCATTGTGGATTGGAGAGGAGATATGGGCTGAGTTGAATGCAGCTTGGGGCAGCGAAGAGTACACTAGGAGGAGGGATCAAAATCGACAGAACAGAGCTTCTGATGTTGGGGGCTTAGGTAGTGCACTTCATACAGGAGGCTCCGTTCCACATACTGAGCACAGGCGTCGTTTGGTAATGAATTTTAATTATTTTTTAAAATTGTTTTTTAATAATTAGTATTGATAAAACTCTCTTAATTGTAACAGAAAGCGTCACTTGGTAGAGAACCAACTCCTGTGGAATTGCATAGTCGCACTCATAAGCGACAGGAGGATCAACAATGGATTGATGAGAGAGCAAGGAAGGCCCATGTAAGTATATTTTTATAAATATTTGATATTTTATAAGTTTTAGTTTAATTATATATATACTTATATTCGATTTTCATAGGAGGAATATACACGGATTCGAGAGACTCATGCCGCATCAGGTGAGGGCTCTTCTGGCGGCTCTGTGGAGTATTCTGAGTATCGCATGTGGTCGCAGGCCGTCGGAGGAATGCAGCATGGTAGAGTATATGGCTTAGGTGCGCAAGCTCAGGCATACGAGGGGATGACCTCCTCTACTGCATCCAGCTTCGCATCCAGTTCGCATGAGTCCTTACAAGCTCAACAAATAATTGCCCTTCAAGCTGAGCTAGAACAAGTAAGGAAATCACAAGTTGATTGGCAAGCTCAGCTGCAAGCACAGATTCAAGCTCAGCTGCAAGCACAGGTGCAAACAAGTACGGAGCAACACAATCAGTTGCTGGATGAAATGCGCAAGATGAGGGAGAAACTGAGTGGAAAAGACGTAGCTCCACCTGAGGAGGAGTCGACGGAGTCAGAGTAGTGTAATTTAGTTGAAATGAACGTGTATTTTTATGTGAACTTATGTTATTGGACAATTACTTTAGTCATGTATGTTATCAGTTGATTTTTAATATTAATACTGTTGTGAAACTGTTATAAATTATTGTGAAGTTGTGGAACTGTTGTGAACCTGTTGTGGAACTTGTATGTGTTAGAATTGATAGGTTTGCAGGTGTGGAAATGGGATTGTTGGCTGGGAAGGCAATTTTTTTTTGTCAATGCTACAGGTTTCCGGCGGATTATGCGCCGGTAATCCGTCGGAAAAGACGATACAACGAAGTGTATTGTACGTACCGGCGAATATGATCCGTCGGCCACTACCGTCGCAAGTCCGGCGGATATTCCGCCGGTAATTATCGGCGCAAGAATTGCGTCGTAAAATAACCGTGGAATTTCGATGGCGCAACTCCGGCGACCTATCCGTCGTTAATTACCGTCGCCTCATACGACGGTAAATACCGGCGCATTGGGCGCCGGAATTCTCATATTCTTCACGTCGGCAAACAAACCGGATAATGCGCCGGTAATGCGTCAGAAACTGCGCCGAAAATGTTTCCGGCGCAAATTATACGTCGGAAACAAATTATCGACGCACCATAAACCGGCGGAGATATTTGCGCCGGAACATGCGCCGGAAACTAACGGTTCCGTCGGATTGTGCATTGTTTCCGGCGGATTACGTCCGCCGGTAATAACAGGTTTTCCTGTAGTGACATTTGTTTGTTTGGGAGTTCGTTGTCCAATCCGATTTTGACAACCTTGTGAAGTACTATAAAGTATCTAACAATTTATATACTAATCATTATCGTTAGAAAATCAAAATTACCATTTTATCTAATGAAATTTAATAATATTATAGTCAAAATGATCATAAGAATCACATCATCGTATACAAAAAAAATGAATTTGGAAAGTGCGGTAAATTAGGAAAATTTATTTTTTATTTTTCATCAATTTGGAGGAGATTAAATTCATCAAACACAAAACAATTGAAAGCAAAGGTAGGATTTGGTTTACCTATCACGATTAGAAGAAAAAAATATTTGAAAGAACCGACAGATGAAAACGCTCCGTTCAACTTTGTCTATCCTCTCCTTCTCATCTCCTTATTATTCCTTTCCTCTCCTTACCCATCAAGCTAAGGTAATAAATGGGAGCATAACTACTGAGGGGAAAAATTTATATTAAAACATGTTTTTCATTGTCCAGTGCTGTAACGCTGCATGCAGCTCCCATTGTTATTTGGAACAAAGTGCTCAGAGTCGTGACAAAGCTTTCTCGGCATTGCTGCACTATCACGTATAGCGTCAAAGCGCTTCAGCCCAAACTTTATAGATTTTATTTTTAAATATTTTTTAAAATTTCAGGCTATTACAAAGTCGCCCTCACGTACTTGATATGCCATCATGCAAGGCAAGATCATAAGACCAATTTCCTCCCATCTTATTAGAGTACCTTGCACCATACTAGGACCAAATGGTGAAGATATGACACACTAAGATTACTTGAATTGGGTTTATAATTTTTTTTCTTAACTTTCTAGCTGTTTTGCTTTTCAAACATAAACCGAATTTTTTTGCTTGACAATTACTTTTTTTTTTATTATTATTATTATTATTATTGTTTTTGCGATGAAGAGCTTTCTTTTAAAACCATAATATCTGAGTTACTTTCCTCACAACATCACAATTGACTTTAGGCAAGCATGTCCTAAGTGTGGAATACAAATAATAGATAAGTGTTTGAGTGCACGTGTGTGTATTTATGTACATGAAACTAATTTCCCTTTAATATAATTTCCAATGCATGTCCTACCCTAATTCCAAAACCTTGTATGGGAAAGGCGCGACAGAGCTTGCAACCACACGTCGACAAGCCTTTTTGTGTGAAGGAGAGAGGACATCGTGATAGGAGTTTGTTGGGGGGCATGCATCAAAGAGACTGGTAGAGTGAGAAGGGACTTCATTGGGAGTATTTATCGACGATACATGCTGTGTCCGAAAGAGAAGAGGAGTTAGCTACTTAAGTTCATTGGAAAGTTGCAACTTGTTCGCACTGGAGAAGTCAATAATGAAACCGATGGCGTGTGCAATAGTGTTAAGGACATAAGGAGTTCATGAGAGACTTCCATATTTAAGTTAAGGGCTTGTTTAAATGCATGTAATATTCATTTTTAGTAGGATTTCGTAAATTGTCCAAATCCATATTTAC
Source organism: Dendrobium nobile (assembly GCA_022539455.1). Taxonomy (NCBI): domain Eukaryota; kingdom Viridiplantae; phylum Streptophyta; class Magnoliopsida; order Asparagales; family Orchidaceae; genus Dendrobium; species Dendrobium nobile. Next base: position 9,687,419 of record CM039729.1, read on the forward strand.
TATATGTTAAATATTGACAAATCTAATGAGACTGTTTGATAATGCTATTCAAATTTTAAGGTGATTAACTCATTTTACATTTTTGTTTTAAATATGAGATACTATTAATTCTAATGTTTATTAATACCAATAAATTATAGTTATGGATACTATAATTAAGGCATTATTTTAATAAATATTTTACTAATAACTTATTTAGGTGTTATTTTAATATATATTTCAATGCTAATTATAATGATAACTATAAAATAGCTATTTGAATATAATTAAAAATAATTAATGATTTAATTATTGTGTTCACTAATTATTTTATTAAAAATTTAAATATTATCTTAGTAAAATTTTAATTACTAATTATACTTATAATTTATATAATTAATGAATTAAATATTATATTACTTACTATTTTTTTAATTAATATTTACACTACTAATCAGCTAATTAAGTATTTAGATATTAAATTATTTTAATTAAATTAATAACTAATTAAGAATTTAAGATTAATCTAATCCTCGTTGGCGGGTTGGCTTTGCCTTTGAGGGTTCTGCATTGTTCGTGAAGTAGATATTCGCTCTTCGGCTCTGCTGCTTCGCGTGGGGTAGGGCTTCGAACGAGTCGCTTGCCATTGGTTGTCTAGGGTTTGCTTTTCCTCTTATGCGTTTATTCGTTGCTGTTCTTCTTCGGGTCGGGTGAAGTATAGTTCTGAAAGAGTCGAAGCTTCTCCGCCTCCTCCTCCGACGTTGTTCCTGTCGGGTTCGAAGTTGCGCTGGGAGCTCTCCGCGAAGGTGACGATATATCTTCCCTTTCGCCCGCTTCTTCGGTCCGATTCACGAATTCCGCAAAAAGTCCGATTTACAAAATCCGGGATTTGGGGCAAAAATGGCGAAAGTAGAGATTAGACTTACGGTGAGATTTAACTATGTATTTTTTTTTTTTTTATGTTTGGCAGGATTTAGCTAAAATCTTGGCTAAATCCTGCATCTAAACAAGCCTCAAGATTTTGGGCAAAGCGGGGGAGAAACGGTATTTAAATTTGCCATTTTTGCCGTTTGGCAGGTTTTAGCTTAAATCCTGTTGAAATCCTGCTACCATACAGTCCCGCATGGCTGATACGAGGAAGAGAAAGAAGGTTCAGAATGGTGGATTGGTTAGGGATAACTGCCCTGCCACAGTATTTGTTTCAAATCTCCCGTACTCGTTTCAGTCTTCTCAGGTTAGATGTCTCTTTTAATATATATATACTTCGTGATATCAAATTGAACTTCATTTTGTTCTGAACCGCGGGATTGTTCAAAGATTTCCTCTTTTTTATGATATTTGTTGCAGCTGGAAGATGTATTTAGCGAGGTGGGACCTGTGAGGCGCTGCTTTGTGGTAACAAAGAAGGGTATGTCGGCAATGCATATTTTATATCTCCTCTTACCTGTGCCTAAATTATAACCAGGGCCTGACTGGTAATGTGATAGTTTTTGTTTAAACTATAAACGTACCAACTAACCAGCATTTTAGGAGTTAGGTTCTGTAACTATAATTTCATGTAATTTGGACGAAGATTTATGCAGGCTTTAAGTTTCATGTGGTTTAATGAGGTAAAATATCAAATAAACCGAATCAATCACAATTCACAAATCATGATCAGGAAGTGGTCAATGTCTTAGTACTTCCCTCCAAGGTAGCAATATACTTTGGACGAATTGGTGGAGTCGCCGCCATTTAACAACATACTGGACATGGAAACTTTAGTCAACAATAATGATGGGCCGTGCCATATAGTAGGGTCAAAGATTATTGCTATTCTTATTGATAGTTTGATCGCAGGAATGACTTTTGTTCATTATAAGATGCATGCGAAAGATTTCATTCTGCATGGAAAAATATTTTAAGAAGTTGACTTTTGGAATGATGGCTCCTTCATGTTATAATGCCCTGCTTGAGGAATGTTGAAGGCGGGGGAGAAGTGGGAGGAGCTTATTAGCTTCAGCACCTTAACTGGTGAAAGAAGTAGAAGATGTTGTAGATGAGATTTGTATGGTTTTGTTTAGATGGATTTATAAATATGGTTTAGTATAAGCTAATTTAAAAACTTATGCAGCCCTAAATTGTTGAACTTGAAGCCAATAATTAAACAAGCTGATTTTTTTAATTTGGGCAATAAAATAATGGAAGTTGGCTAATTTGATTTCTTGTTTAGTAACATTGATTTTGATGCTTTGATTTGGTCAAGCCATCCATATTCATGCCCCAAGTAGTATTTGTAAAGTCCACCAGGTACGAAATTTCTCATATTTCTTCTTCCTAACATTGTCACATGCAAATTCGAATTCTTATGTACTGGTTTTATTCACCATTAAAATAAATTAACCAATTTTATTTGATTATTTAAAAAATGATGGAATGCCTATTGGAAAGATAGACCATCACCCAGGTTTACTTTTGAAACAATACTTTGGTCTATCTTGGAAATAAAACTGATGTCAAACTAGCTCTTTCATTTTTGAAGATATATAGAAACTTCCATGCCTTCAATGTTTGGATTAAGTTATGTAATTAGTGAAAGCCCCATAGTATTAATAGAATTCCAACAGCATGTCTCCAAAATTTTAAACCTATATATTCAACGGTAAATTAGGGTCTTGTATGGTTTAGGTATATTGAAAAGTAGTTATTGTGCTTACATAATAATAGTTTTCACCTAATTTAGTTGATTTATGTGCCTTGGCTTTTAAATGCATTTTCCATCTACATGTATAATAGTTTTGATATGTCTTTAGTTAATTAATTACTATCTTCTTCACTTTTTTTTATATTTATCATGTCTATTGAAGAATATTTTGTCTTAGGCTGTTTTCTTGCATGATTGCAGGATCTGATGCAAATCGTGGATTTGGGTTTGTGCAATTGTGAGTGCAATTCATCTTTCCATCCCCTTCACCCATCTTTTTTCTTGATGATGATATTTTTCTCATGATACAAATATTTTTGTAAAATTGTTATTTAGATATGTCACGACGTCTAAGTGAAGAAACTTATAGTATTTTTTAGATTAAATCCCAAGAAGTCATTTATTATTGAATGAATGCCTCTGGTCTGACCACCATAGCATCTAGGCAGGCTTTCTGTTTATAGGATCTTAATAATGTTGTAGGCTTAGGGGCTGAATTTTCTCAAGAATTATATAACATGTTGAGGGTTTATGGTCTAAGGTATAATTATTTGGTAATAAATTATAGAATATAACAATCCATATCATTTTGCACATAAACATTCCAAACTAAAAGGGGCAGAGGATGCATTCCCTTGCTCTTTCTACTCTAAATTCTGTCATTCACACTCTTGTGCATCACCTGGTTGCAAAATCATTAATCCTCTTTTGTATTTTACTTACTATTGTATTCATTGATGCATATCCAGTTTAACTTTATCAAATATCCCTTGGTACTCAAGGTCTGGTCCAGATGCTTATATTAGTTTAAAGAAAGTAGGATGAGGAGGAAGAAGAGTCAGAAAATGGGTGAAAATGAATAATTGGTGATCTTATAGTGTATGTTTAAGTTTTAGTCATTGCTAACTTCAGATAAAAACCAATATAAACTAAATCTCCCTTTTATTTTCTTTTCCTTATTAGTTTATTGGATATCATCTCTAGTGTTCTGAGTCCTTCACAGAAGCAACATTGGCTTTTGTGCTGCATGCATGATCGTTGACACTTATTATATATTTAATAGTTTAACTAATACCCCTTGACCATCTTGGAGTTTGGTGAAAGATTTGACCTTGCACAAGTTTGATGAGCAGTATTGTTTTTCTATAGCTTCTTTTTTATTCCGAACTTTTATTTTTTGCTTATATTTTCAGTCAAATGGTTCGCCCTACTTTTCATTAAAAAAAAAAATCCCTTTAGAACTGTAGTTCTATAGATGAGAAAACTAAAGTTTGTATGCTAAACTATTAGAAGGCTAGCAGAAAATAAACTTCTATAACCTCCTTTCCATTTTGTTAGCTTTTGGCTTGATGATCTTTGATCTTTAGATTTGATACAATTTGTGCGAAATGTCATTTTTTTGCTTGCTAAAACATGTTCGGTTTACTTGTTTATTTCGATGATTTGAAAGTTCTATTCTTCATAATCTAATTTCATTGCATTTCTTATTTTATGAAACATCTTTGAATTAGTTCGTCGATGATCAATGTCTTAGCTGATCCATGTGTGGTATTTGGTACTATATGTCTTTCTTTATACTGCTTTGCAACTTAAAAAATGCAATTGTATTCTTCTTTAGTTATTTGCATATCAGCTTATGCTGTAAAATTTCAATTCTTATCCCCCCTTTTTCTTGTTGCTTCAGTGCTACTGTGGAAGATGCTCAGCGTTCCATCCAAATGAAGAGTGGATTAGCAATAGGTGGTAGAAAAATAAAAGTTGAAATTGCAATGCATCGGCTTTCTTTAGATCTTCGCTTGAAGAAAGCAAAGAATGGTAATTTCGACATCTCTGGGCTAGTTGCATATCATTGCCATTTAAGGCAAAAAAAATCATCTGAATTAAGTTCTAGTGCTCTCTTTCAATTGTTATGTGCCAGTCTCATTATTCTATTGCAGAAGAAACAAATGCGAGTGGAGCAAATCAAGCATGCAAAGTTGACAAAAAGGAACTTTCAACCCCATATGCATTAGGTTGTAATATCAGTCTTTTTCACTATTTCCATAACACTTGTTTGTGTTGAATTTCATCGACTGTTATATCTTGATAATATTTCAGCACTTGTCAAGAATGAAAAAGCTTCCAGTGAAGTATTTGTTCCAAATAGTTCCTCTATTGATAAAGAAGACGGATCTGAAAGGCAGAGGTAATGATTCAATTTGGTGGATACCTCAGGAGATGATGCACTGTGCTCTATTGAACAAAAAAGGCCTAAATCCATTTAATATGCCTTTTTTGTTTGAAATTATGAAATAGTTCAATTTTTTGAAAGGCTATAAATTTTTTTGTTTTTATTAAATTGCTTCAATTGTTTGAAATATGATGAAGGCTAGTTGCTTGTTTATCATTTATGAATGTTATTCGTAGCTACTCCAATATAATGAAATTGCTCGTTTTAATTCAACTAATTTGTTTTTATTTTGATTTTAAGGGTTGCTAGGACAGTGGTATTTGGAGGTCTTCTTGGTTCTGAAATGGCAGTTGAAGTACTTCGCCGGGCGGGAGAGGCTGGAAACATTTGTTCAATAACCCATCCATTTCCAAAGGAAGAACTTGATCGTTATGGTTTGCAAATTATTCTCCTCTCTAAACTGCTGTGATTAATGTTTGGACAGTTGTCTTTTGGCTTGTAGATTACATGCACTGTAGATGTGTGTGTCTGCTTTTAGGTATGTGATAAATCTTATGTAGTGATCACCTGCAAACTCTTGATACTTTTCCAAAATAGTAAATTTTAACACCTTTTATGTTACACAACTTGATAGGTAGCTGCTGGTGGTCTTTTCCTCTATAAATCATAGGGACCTTACGCTGCAGAAGTTTTATTGCAAAGCTAGTAAAAGGTCAATAGTAATCTCTATAATTTCTATCATTAGAGTTATGGTAATAGAAAATTCAAATTACCCGAGCATATCAGATGCTCCATGTTCTCGTTACAACAACAACAACATCAAACATTTATCCCACTACGTGGGGTCGGCTACATGAATCCTTTTTCTCCATTGTGTCCTATTAAAAGTTAAATTCTTGTTTAAATATAATAAAGAAAGGTCATTCCTAATATTTTCTAACCAAGTCTTTTTATGTCTGCCTTTATCTTTCTTAACATAACTCAAATCTGATACCTCTACTCTCCTAACCAGGTCATCGGAAGTCCGTCGTTTTAAGTGACCAAACCATTTAAGGAGACTCTCTCTAATCTTATCTTCTACTGGAGCTACTCCAACCTTTTCACGTATATGCTCATTTCGTATCCTATCTCTAAGGGTCAAACCACTCAGCCACCCGAGCATCCTCATCTCTGCCACACTTGACTTAGTATTATGCTTCTCTTTTAATGGCCAACATTCGGCATGATAAAACATTGCAGGCCTCACCACTATCTTATAGAATTTCCCTTAAGTTTGAGGGATACTTTTCTATCACACAACAAGCCCGATGCATTCTTCCATTTCAACCATCCAACTTGAATTCTGCTGATAATATCCCCATCTATTTCACATTCACTCTAAACAATAGATCCAAGATATCTAAAACGTGTAATCTCATTAATGACTTGATCGCACAAAGTCACATTCCCCTCACTAGGTCTATTACTACTAAAATTACACTGCATATATTCCGTTTTATATCTACTCAAGCCAAACCTTTAGACTCTAAGGTGGACCTCCATAATTCAAGTTTACCTTCAACTCCCTCCCTTCTCTTATCAACAAGAAGAATATCATCAGCAAAAAGCATACACGAAGGTACATCCTCTTGCAAATGTTATTTATGACCAAAGCAAAAAGATATGGGCTTAAGGCTGACCCTTGATGTAACTCAACCGAAATAGGGAACGACTTGGTCAAACCACCTTGTGTTTGAACACAAGTAATAGCTCTTGCATACATATCTTTAATGATTTGAATATAAGTGTTATTAACTTCTTTCTTTTCAAGAACTCTCCATAGCACTTCTCTTGAAACTTTATCATATGCTTTTTCTAAATCAATAAATATCATATGTAGATCCTCCTTATTTTCTCTATATTTCTCCATCAAACCTCTTAATAAATGTATGACTTCCATAGTCGACCTAACCGGCATGAATCCAAATTGATTTTGAGAAACATTAGTATCACGCCGCAACCTATGCTCCATAACTCGCTCCCATAGTTTTAAAGTATGATGCATTAACTTAATTCCTCTATAATTCACACAATCTTGTGCATCACCTTTATTCTTAAAAATAGGAATTAACACACTCATTCTCCACTCATCTGACATCTTTTTAGTCTTCAAAACAAAATTAAAAAGTTTAGTAAGCCAAGAAATTCTTTCAACTTCTAAGCATTTCCACACCTCTATTGGAATATCATTAGGTCCAACAACTTTTCCACCGTTCATTTTCTTTAAAGCCTCTCTAACTTTGGTTTTACTAATACGCCGATAAAAACAAAAATCTTTATTTTCATTTAGGGTGTTAAGATCACTACAGTCAATCTTATTTTCACAATAATCATTAAAAAGTTTTAAAAAATATCTCATCCACCTTTTGTTGAATATCTTCTAAGAAAAATATTTTTTTAATTTTTATCCTTAATACACTTCACTCGAACTAAATCCTTACAACTCTTATTTTTTTGTTTGGCTAACTTATACATATATATTTCTTCCACCTAAGTATCTAATATATTATATAAATCACTAAGAGCTAAGGTCTTTGCATCACATATTGCTTTCTTAGATTCCCTACGAGCCTATTTATATCTTTCCAAATTATCTGAATTTTTAAAATTAAACCAATTTTTATAACAAATCTTCTTATTTTTAATTTTTTCTTGCACATTTGGATTCAACAACCAACTATTTTCACTATTAGGAGTTTTTCTCTATGAAACTTCAAGCACATCTTTTGCAATATTCTTAATATCACTAGCCACTTTTTCTCACATAAGTACATAACATTAACATCATCATGCACAAACAAAATCTTAAGATCTAAAATATTACTCTAAAAAATATTTTTGTTAATATTCTTTAAATGCTCCAATCTAATCCTAGAATATCGTTTACTTTTTTTTTGTCCCTTTATCTTAAAGTCCAAAACTAATAATGGATGATGGGTATATAAATTTTCACTCGGAATAACTTTACAATCTTTGCAATCTAAAAATATAACTTTCTTATAAGAAAATAGTCAATCTTAGTTGTATTATATCCATTTTTATAAGTGATGAGATGCTCATTCATTTTCTTAAATAAGGCATTAACAATTTAAAAATCATAAGCTAAACAAAAGTCTAGTATTGTTTTGTCACCTTCATTTGTCGTTACAAACTCATGGCCACCATGAATGCTTTTAAAATCATCTTCCTCTCTATTAACATGTTCATTTAAATATCCTTCAATAAAAACTCTTTCTTCAAGAGATATCTTTTGTATTAATTCTTCTAAGTCATTCCAAAAATTTAATTTAGAACTCATATCCGAACCTACTTGAGGAGCATGAACACTTATAATATTAACAATCTTAGCATCAACAACAATCTTTAAAGTTATAATTCTATCTATAATCCTATTAATTTTTATAACATTATCCTTCAAACTCTTATCTATAATAACACCTACATCATTTTTAGTACGACTCCTACCCAAATACCAAATTTTAAATCCTAAACTATCAATTTCTTTAGCATTCTCTCCAACCCATTTAGTTTCCTGAATGCACAAAATATTTAACTTCTTATGAATCATAATATTTATTAATTCCATTAATTTTCCTGTAAGGGAACCTATATTCGAAGTTCCTATCCTAATTTTAGTTTCATGGACTATTGATGTGGGAACCCTTGCCTATTTAACACTGCACCCGGGCATCGGTGCAGCGGCCCTTGCACACTTCTCACTGTATTTAGGCCATACTGCGCGTCGCTTTTAGGGGATGCCTTAGAAATTCTCATTGAGGAGATGAATTTCCATCAATAGTCATATTCTACAAAATTTACAATGACATCAAACATAGTGATCAAATTCTAAAGAGATTTCAAACGTATAATTCCTTATAGCATCTTAGCTCGTTTAAAGGAACCTCTTTGATTTTGTTCGTTGCAAGTTTTAATCTCAAGTGCAGTGATCTCATCAAATGTTACAAGTCATGGCATTTTAGCTAGCCATCTTTTTACAAAAACCAAATAAATTAATTGTAATAGGTAGATATTGATAAGCAAACAACAACCTCACAAATAGCTACATGCTAAAATGCAGTGATATTTGATTATGTTCATTTTGCAAATCATTATTACAATAGTCACAACCTCTTTCAATTTATCTTTAACAGTTTGATCAAAAACTCTTCCTTGATCTCATACACATGTCTAGCAAACATTAATTCTATAATTGTGAGTTTGTGATCGCTTCCTCATCTCTGCACATGTGCAAGGCACTATTCTATTGCCAATTGTCCTACCCTTTGAATAAAATGAAAAATACCCTCTCAACTTTTCTACCTATTTGTTTTAATTTAATATGGTATTAGAGCTCTAATACCTCACGGTGGAACAAACCCAACATTCTTTTTGGCATTTTCTTCTCTCCCATTTTTCGTTCATGACTCATTCGACCTCTCGACTAACAACCCGTTAACCCCATTCATGACAACTCCGCTCCCCTCAAGACCAGGGACATCCCTATAGCTTCTCAACAAAAGTTTTTGATGTCCAACATTAAGAATATTCTCAATCTACAATTCACCACCAATTATCATCTCACATGGCACGCTCAAGTTTACTAGAATTTTTTAAGTTTAATGACTTTGATGGGTATCTAGTAGGCTACACCCCAAAATTGACACATCTCATCAATGAAGACATAACCATCACTCCCAATCCCCACTATAACACTTGGTTTCTCATTAATAAATCTCACTATTACACTATACTCTTTCATATACCATCCTTACAACCCTATGTCTCAACACTAGATTCTTGCATTGAAATTTGAAAGTTGATTGAAAGATGATTGCAATCTAGTAACCGACCCAACATCATTCAGCTAAAGAATGAGCATCACTATATCTTCTTGAAGGATAAAATAATGACCCAATAACTCCTTGATATCAAGTCCAAAGTTGATACGATCACTTTAGCAGGTGCCCCTCTTGGCCCCAAAGATATCATTCTTCACACCCTTCATAACATTCTCCATCCTAACAAGTCTTAAAAATCGCTATTCTAACAAAACTTCATCCCATGAGCTTAGGCAACCTATACTCTCTACTCTTTCGATGGGCAAGAATGACAAAAGTATGCAATTAAACTTTACTTTCTAATAATATTAACTTTATTATTATTATATTATAAAATAAAAATTGTCAAACGTGAAAATATCCCATTTTAACCATACCCAACCCCTTTCTTCCCTTTACTTGTGCCTCACCTAGAGGTTTGAGGGCCATTTGACCATTATTTTATTTAAAAAATATTATTAATAAGAAACCCCTCATGATCATTCTGTTTTATCTTCGCATCTTTCCCTCTCAGTCCTTTGCTCTCTCTACCATGTTTTTCTATCCTGAGCGGCAAAAACTCGCTTTTGCCTCTTCCTTTTCCAACTGCCATATGCACCAAGCATAATCGCTATACTCTAGGCCTTCCTTCCTCGATTTACTACTCCCTGTTTCTACCCCACCTACCTCTTTCATCCTCATAATTACACCTTAGACTGCCGACAGCTGACACCTCATCGCCTTTGCCGCCCCTGAAGCTGTCAATCTCCCTTCTTTTCTTTCTCTCCCTCATCATTTTTTTTCTTTCCCCCCTCTATCTCTTTTCTTTGTCTCTCTCAATTTCCCTTTGTCCCTCTCTCTCTCACACACACACACACTCTTAACTTCGTTCCTCTCTTTAACTCTCTAACTCTCAATTACTTGCTTTCTCTCTCTAGACAGTTGACACCTCATCGCCGTTGCCGCCCCTGAAGCTGTCAATCTCCCTTCTTTTCTTTCTCTCCCTCATCATCTTTTTTCTTTCCCCCCTCTATCTCTTTTCTTTGTCTCTCTCAATTTCTCTTTTTCCCTCTCTCTCACACACACACACTCTAACTTCGTTCCTCTCTTTAACTCTCTAACTCTCAATTACTTGCTTTCTCTCTCTAGACAAGAGAAAAAATAGAAAAAGAATAAAAGAAAAAAATTAAGGAAAGAAAAAGAAAACAAAAGATTTTTTTGTGCAATAATTTTCTCATTGCCATCGACTTTGTTCCTTGCACACAAAGGTAAAAATTGGCAAACCACCCTCGAAGATCTCAAAAATCTTGAGTGTGACTAGTTTAGCTTGGCACGCGAAATTCGTGCACGCTTTTATTAGTGTGAAAGGGGAAACTAGTAAGTGATGCTCATGATGCTGCTTGCAATTCATGTGCGAAGTTTTCTTGATGCGGTAGGGAAAATTTAATATAAGAACTTTTGTGTCTTTCTTGGTGCAACATGGAAATGCTGCAAATTTCAAATAGGTATGTGAAGACCCACGCACATCCTTTTTTGGCAACTGAAGATGAATGCTTTGCTCTTTGATCAAGGTTTGGGTTGTGGCTTCGCTTAAGAAGAATTGCAAGATGGGAAGGAAAAGAATTGATTTGATATTGCTAACAGGGATCGTGCAATTCTCTTGCATTTTGGAGATGTTCTAAGGGAGATTGTTGGGAGTCATCATTGAATTTTGGAGAAAGCTTGAATCCTTTTAGTTGAAGAGGGTCTTGTTACACCCAGACTGGTCCAGCCAGCACTTGGCAAGGGGTTGGCCCAAGTGTATAAGAGGCGGACCAAGTTTGCCGCCCATGCATGAGTGGGTCCCACTCATGAATTTAATTAGGAAGGGAGGGGGGCGGCTAGGGCTAAGGAGGTTTAATTGTCAGCTTTAAGGGAAGAGAGGATTAGAGTTAGGGTTATGCAAATTATTGGGGCTATTTTTGTTCTTGGAGTTTGGTGTCTTGGGCTCTAGCGGCGTCTAGAGATTGGAAGAGATAGATCCTCCTCTCGAATTGAGGATCAATTGTATATTGGTATTTTCTTGTCGTTATCTTGATTGTCTTAGGCTATAACGATGATACTTCCCTTGTTTGAAAGAACCCCAAATCGTGGAAAAGTTTCATAATGGCTTGGCGTCCGTTTAGGTAAATATCTTTTAAAACATGACAAAAAAGAAAACAAACTAACTAAAACAAGCTCTTAGTAATGGTTGAATGGTACCTATTGTACAATCTATCCTTTTGCCCTATAGATTCAAATTCAGCTTGGAGTGGGAAGTCAATCAGAATGTTTGATTGGGTTTTAGTGTTTACTGTTATTCATGCTCAATAAACAAAGGAAAGAGCGAGGTTTGCATTCAATCCAATCAATTGATGAATCCATTTCTTCGAAAAGAAGAACACCATTAACAAGTTCAGTATGTGGTCAATGTCAAAACTAATTTTTGCATTTTACATCTTTAATTAAACTTCTAGCTGAATTAATTTTCTTTCTTGCTCTCATTTATGTAGGAAGTCAATTACAAACCTTATTTTTCTGTAGAAAATTATTTCCAGAACATTCTTTTTATATGGGAAAATAAACATTATAATTTTTAGGACTTGCTAGAGATGGTTGCAAGTTGGAAGCTGCATCTGTACTTTATAAAAGTGTCAAAGCAGCACGCCTTGCTGTTTCAATGTTTCATCAACAAGAGATAAAGGGTGGATGTGTTTGGGCACGCCAATTGGGTGGCGAGGTAAATATTTTTTGTGCTACCTGCTGAACTTCTTTTTGCTGGTTTTTAGTTAATTGTAATTATGTGATTTCCGAGCACTATTTTTCCAATTTTGTCAAACAGATTGAAAGTGTATATAAAAAACAATGCTTTAATTACAACAGCAAACCCTTTTGTATTTTCATGTATCACCATGCAAACATAATACTTCATGAAAATCTTAAAAAGTAATCATTGTCATCTTGGATATTAATCAAAATTTATTTTTTCCTTACTTTAAAGCTTGTCCTAGTAAGCCAAAGCTTCATCACTAATTTATTCATCCCATCACCATGAGTAGATTAGCCATTGCATAAAGTAGATATCTTATCTTTGAATTTATCCATGCGAAATTAACTATTTTTTAACAAAAGTATATGTTTTGAAAGAGGTAGTCATATTTCACTAGAAGAGAACATATTAATAGTTTGACTAAACCTCATATGGTTCATTCTTGACCGCAATGAGGAATTAGTTCCTCCCAACTAAATGAAATTATAAATTCATCAAGTTTGTAAAATATTTCATCTTCTTTATTTTTCTAACAGATGATATTCCGGTCCAAAGGGATATCATGAATGTCCTTACACTCAATGTCCATCTTTGTTCTTAACCGAGTAACTTAAAAAAAAGGTCATTTTTTGGAAAATCGAATGGTTAACAGAGGAAAGTAGATTAGAAAGGATTTCTAAATGTGAATTTGAATTGACATGTATTGAACAAATTACTGAGTAATTTCTTTTACTTTCCGCCAACTTCAACCTCAGACCTTCCTTTTTTGTTCTCTTCAGTTTGAAGAATTGACAGCATATTCATTTCTCTTTATTTGAATTTCTGGCCCTCCCATTATAAAAAAAAAACTAGGGAAAAAAGGAGGATCATTAACCTTTTGGTTCCCGAAAGTGGCCAATTGAACTTTATGATCTAAATACTTTATGTGAATCAGTAAGGAAGATAAAGCCTTCAACTTGGGTCACATTCTAGTCTCGTACAAGCCATCTTTATCAATCACATGTTTGCAAGGAAAATGGCTTAAATTATTTTGGAGTAGCTCCAGTGGAAGATAAGATTAGAGAGAGTCGCCTTAGATGGTTTGGTCTTATAAAATGACGACCTTTTGATGACTCAGTTAGGAGAGTAGATGTATTAGATTTGGATTATGTTAAGAAAGGTAGAGCTAGACTTAAAAAGTCTTTGTTAGAAAATGTTAGAAATGAAATTTCTTTATTAGATTTAAATGAGAATTTGACTCTTAGCAGGACAAATCGGAGAAAAATGATTCATACTAGCCCACGTAGTGGGATCAAAGGCTTGATGTTGTTGTTGTTGTTGTAAACTCCGATGTAATCAAATTCCAACTACAAAAGATAAGCCTTGAAGTGCAATTGAAGAGTCGATATTTTTGTTCATCTAGATAGCTCTCAAACTTCTTTCCGCTTGTTAACCATGAGTTTTTGATGAGGGCATCAGATTTCGACATGTGTACCATCGCCGGGGACGACGATCGACGGCCCTGATTCAGAGCCTTTATCTGTGATGCTTTAGTTCTTTTTTTTCATTAGTTTATTTCATGTTTCCGTTTGTACCCCTATGAGGGATGTAGTACTTATTGTAGCCCAAGGGCATTTTCGACTTTATGCTTTTATTTTTCTGTCAGCCTATATATAAGGCTTGTATCATTGTATTTGAGATTTATTGAATGAATGAAAATTTTCCACACTTTGTTCTCTTTGTGAGTGCATGGAGTTCTCTTGGTGAGTGCTTCCATTGAGATCTCTTAGTGAGTTCTCAAGTTATCTTTTTATTGCTTGGCATAATCTTTCTCCCACTACAAAATTCTTCTAAAATTTCCCCACCCCTTGCTCTTGCCGCCGGCCCCTAGGCCTTTCCCCATCACCGGCCTAGCTTCCACCGCCGCCCACCACCGTGCCGACGACTCCCTCCCCCTCCACCATCGCCACCCCACCATCTCCTTTCCCCTCATTGAAATTTGATTTTCAAGTTTCAATTTCTTTCCAAATTTGGAAGATCTATTTTAGGAAAGTTTTGGAATAAATTCAAATTTGAACTCTAGATTTTATTTGGATTTTATTTCAGAAATTTTCAAATCCAATTCTCAATTTGGAAACCTCCTCTCCCTCTCCATAATTTTCTCTCCCTCCTCAAGCATGCCGCCGGCCCCCCTATGGGGAAATCCCATTAATGCTCAATTAAACCTCTTAAATTCTATTTGAAATTCAAATTAGGATTAAAACTTTCCCTCCACTCCTCTTAAAACTGAAAATAATTTCAGTTTTCTCCCTATAATCTCTCCTTAATTGAAATTTTCAATTAATGCATTGAGTACATTAATTGAAATTTCAAATCCCTAACCCTTCCCTCCTAAATTTCTCTAAACCTGAAATTTCTTTCAGTTTTGGAATCATTTACTGCACTCATCCCTCCTCAACCCCCATACACCCGCCGGCCTCCTCCCCTTGCTCCTATCCGCCGCCCCCTCCTCTCCTCCTTGGAGACGTACTCGCGGCGACCACCCTCCCACTCCTCCAAGGATGCATGGAGGTTCCCGAATGGAACTTCGGGTTTGAATACGACGACCGCGGGCGAGTAGACATCCTCCGATCTCCTTTCTTTGACGTCGGATTCGACTTCGACGACACTGTCGAGGAGTATTTGGCCCGGATCGTACCCACTCTAATAGAGACCGTCGATGATCATTTTTCAGTGTACACTTGGATCGTTGAAGGCCGTCGTCTTCCACCACCTCCACGACCCGCGCCGACCTTTTCCTCCCTACGGATCTACGACACCCTCGCCCTAGGAGTGATCTCATCCATCGTGTGGTTCTTCTTCTCCCAACAAGCCTAGGCGTAGGTAATTGAGAGCGGCCTCAATGTGAGACAATCGCTTTGTTAACCTTGGGATTCTAGTTGGTCTCCTCATTTGCTTTACGTTTCTTTAAGTTGTTATTTTTCTTGATCTTGCTAATTTAGGTGTAAGTGCTTGCCTAATCGTAGTTAACAACTAAGACTTCCTAAAAGCTAGAATTGGGAACAAGATTAAATTTGCAATTATCATACTTGAATAATCTTTTGTTAAATCTCTAAACTCAAATCCTGGATTTACATCAGTCTTACCCCAATGAATTTCATGCTGCTTCTGTTAACTAGAGAGAGCAAGATCTTGTTAGCTACGTACTTCACAGAGAATAAGCTAGGTTTATAGAAAGAATCCTGTAAAATCACTCCTGATTGCAGCGCCTCTTAAGAAACTGCATAAAATCCTCCATCCATAATCTTATATAAAAAGTCATAAACAAAACCAAATTTTATTATATGAGTTGAAAGACTGGGTCTCATGTTCCCGCCACTTGTACATTGCAAGTTGCTTTGAACATTGAATTTCTATTTGCAATGTCATGGTTTCTTATTGGCTAAGCGTTGGTGATTCTTCCTAGGTGGCATCTTAAGTCTTAACCTAGCACTCTCATTCCAAACTTTACATTTAGAGATGGTTCGAGAAAGTCTACCACTAATACTTTTTTATTGAAAAAAAAGCCAAGAACCCTTATAGTCTACTTGACAACAATAGATAGTAGGAAACAAATTACAATAACTTAAATAAGAATAATTAGCTTCTTGAAACTAACTTTTCAAACCACGATGAATTCCTGAAATCCATAATTATGCCCTGCATAAATATTACATTATTTATCCCACTTAGTACTAGTTCTCATGTGGTCAAACATTCTTGGACTAGCCTTTTTTTTGTCCTTACCATGTCCAACCAAGAAACATGCCAAGGGGAATGTCTAGTGGTTTTTGCACCTTGCCTGATTGACTATAAGCACTATTTACTCTATTAAAACTTGGATTGCAAATGAATCAAATGTTCAACATGTTACTCGTGGCTTATTTCTATTAGAGCTTATTCCTAATTAATCAAAAAAGATTGAATACTTTTCTAAATGTTCGATTGTCAAATGAATAAGCTTCTGTTGCTTGTTGCTTGATTCATTTGTGATCATGAACAACAACAACTACATCATCGAGCCTTTATCCCACTATGTGGGGTCGGCTTTATCCCACTATTGTGATCATGAACAATATCGTTTTTTTTTATCATGAATAATATCATTTAAATATCATGAACAAGCTAGATTAAGGCTTGATATAAAGCTTGTGAGCAAGCTCGATTAAATCTTGATGTAAAGCTCATTAACAACTAATTTGAATTCTCCACAAAATGATATCCTAGAAGCAAAACCCTTGACTATCTCCCAAAAAGGTGCCCCCAAAATCTACCCCATAAATTCTGAAACCCATGAGAACAGTGAATGAAGGAAGTTGACTAGAGATTGCCATAGAAGGTGCGATGAGATCTTGTGGGAGAAGGTATCGATGGGATTAGCTGTGTGAGCAGGCATGGTCTAGGAGGCTTAGAGAGAGCTCTTTTCCTTCTAAGGAAAATGTGAGGTTTTCTTTTCCAAGTTCTTTTTAGCGTATTTTCATACTATTTGCTTTTGCTTGTTGGGCAAGTGGAGAAGATTGAAGTGAATGCTTTATGAATAAATGGAGTTGATGATGATTATGATGTAGAACCAAGCTGGCCATGGTTAGGAATTCAAAATCTGAGATTTAATTTTAGATTTTAAAGAATTTAGAGAGGAGGGAAGAATTTGAATTTGAATCTTCTCCAATTAAAGGAGGGAGTGATTAAGCGGGGTTGCTAAGTTTGGAAATTTAAATTAGGAAAGAAAATTTAGAGTATCTCTTTTTCAAAATTTAAATTAATTTGAATGGTGGGGCCTTTCCTAATTTAACCCATCTATTTTAGGAAAATAATTTCAGATTTTAATGAATTTAAATCTGATTTGAAAACTTTGATTTTGAATTGGGAGGGAAGCAAATTCAAAATTTCTGAAATTAATTTCAGCCAAAAGGTTGGAGGTAATTGGGGAATTATTGGCTTAATTGGGGGAGCTTTAATGGGCCTCCTAATTAGAGGAGAGAGAGAGAGGGGGCGGCCAAGAGGGGAAGGGGAGGGGCTTTTATATTTTTTCTACTAAATATTTGAATTATGATGGCTTCTGTTTCTTTGTTTTTGAAGTTCTATTAAATGCCTTAATAGAGATCCATAGATTCATTGTTCTCGTTTTTTAGGCATTAAAAAAACTTTAATTACAATTATTTCATGTGACATTTTAATAACTAGTTTTATTGCACGTGCATTAAATGCACGTTAATAAAAATTTTAAAATAAAAATTTATTATGAATATTTTAGTTATATTTTTATTATTAAAATGAAAAAAATTAAAATTTAATAAATAATATCATTTTATTTAATATTTTTAAATAAATAATAAAAAACTAATTAATTGACATTTTAAAAAAATCTCTTTGTTATAAGATTTTTATTTAGAATTATTTGATGAACTTTAGGAGGGTAAGAAATAAACAAGATCGAATATAAGATATGTGGCAAACATCAATATGTCATAATTTTTAATTAGAATGTTCTAACCCTGATTTAGTTAAGGTCTTATAGTTGTCAATTTTTCTTTGAGATTGATATATAATTAATTAATCAAAATTTATATTATATTCATTTCAAAGAAAATATGATGGTTATAAAATTTATCTCTATTAAATTTATATTAGAATATCTTGAACATTAGTACAAAGTTAATATTTAAAATTGTCAATCCAGCCTAATAAAAAGCAACCAACTCAAATTTGACTGAAATCCCATGGTATAGAGCCATTTGATTGAAATCCCATGGTATAGAGCCAGTTGAAGGATTGATTTTAAATTAAAATTTAAAGCATGTGTCAAACATTAAAGGCCATGTCAAGTTAAATCTATGACTATTTAAAAAAGTATATCATGAGAATAAGAGATGTTAGTATAGATCGAATACTTAGCTAAATATGCTGCATTCAAAGTTGGAATATAATAATGATTAATATGGCTCTAGTTATGAATTAATTAAAAAATTAATAAATAATTATTTAAGCATAATTAACACATTTTTAACATTTAAAGATAATTATTGCTAATGTCTCTAGCAAAATTTTAGCAAGATTAGTTATAATCCTCATTACATTTCCAAAGCATGATATAGCCATAGAGATAATTTTTAATACTTTGTTCTACTTTACAAAAACTTTTCATGTTTTAACTCATCAATATCGAACCCCATCAACAACATCAGACAACAAAATCAACATCAAATATGCAAAAATCTTGTCTTAAAAAATTCTTATTCAGAATAAAAAAAAAACTTAAGGACTTTAGATGTCCTGAATACAAAAAAAAAAAAAAATCTCACAAAGCAACGAAACAACGACAAGTTATAACCAGCAAAATTCTTACTATTGGATTATTATATCTGCCCTCTTCAACGAATCTCTTCTAAAGTAGAAAAATGTTTGGCAGATAAATGCATCTATTATAGTCTCCTCCCCCTTCTACCACCCTTTCTATGGGTGCTATTAGTGGGAATTGTGGTTACATCCTCTGCAAGTAAAGAAATATAGCTATATTATGCAATGTCACTCTAAACCCTAAACCTTAAAGTTTTATTCCAAAAACTAAGATTAAATTTATTAATTGGAATTTGAATGCTTTTAATCATAATGCTAGATAATAAATGAAGATGCAAATATGAAGCAACTAACTTAGGTGTGGCAAAAAGGAGAATATAAGGTTGGGTGTGGCAAAATTAGTAAGCATAGAGTACCATGTATTCGATTGTCCAAACAAAGTTTCTTCAAGTGATGATAAATTACTACGCTTGTATCCAATACCATCATACATATCATGTGTGATTGTAAAAAAATAGTAATACATTAAACTGGTGAGAAAAAAATAAAGTCCCAATGTTTTTCTAAATCAATATGCAAAATAGATCCATCATACTTCCATATGCGTATGCTTCATACTTGAAACGAATTTCAAACTTTTCCCTAGTTCTCATAAATGTTAACAGCATATTCACACAAGTCCTACTTCCAAGGTTCATAATGTTTCGCTATCCTTCTTTTTTTAGTTCATGACTCATAGATCTCGAGAACACTTTCAAATAATCTGCTATCTTCTAACTAACATCAACATTCACTGCTATTATAGAATCACAAGCAAATAAAGCAAAAAAAAAAAAAAAAAAAGAATCCTCCTATGGATCACCAATTAAGCAAAGATGATGTATGGAAGCAGAATAATCAAGGACATAGCCAATTAAGGTATGAGAGATTGTCACTATAGTCAAAACATGGACAAAGTTATATTGCAACATGAAGTTCTATATTGAATGCATTAGTAAGTATAAATAAAAAATATTTTAGAAAATAGGAAGAAAATTATCTTAAACAAAGTCTTAAAGGCTTCAACATATTTTGAGAAGATGTATCTTTTTTTAAATAAAGAATATTAAAAGATATCATCATATTCTTAGTCCTACTACATAAGTGGCTCATGTCAATATTCTAATCATATCATCATACAACTCAAGTTTATGATAATAAAAGAAACTATCTATTACATTGAATTCTTTCTCATATAAAGATAATCACAAACAAATAGGTCAAAATTGGGAGATAATTATTTATGAGACAAATTATGAATAAAATTTACTAATAATTGTATACCAAAATATCATCATTTAACTCTACATCTAAGAAATTTATATTAAAATTATCATCTAAATATTTACACTCATGATTTTCATCAACAAGATGCTTCGATCCTTAAGATCAAAATCTCATAATTTGAATTTAAGAGTGAAACTTTTTAAAGATAGTGAACATATAACGTCTTCTAACAAAAATAAACAAAAATTTAATTATAGAGAATTTGAGGGCAACACTTTCACATCATAAAAAAGAAGAATGTTATATGTTAAATAATGACATTGTGAGGAAAAGTAAATAAATAAATAAATAAACAAACAAAAAAGATATATGTCTGAATCTTATAATTTAATTGAGTTGTGTTTTAATGGTAAGTAAATGAACATTAATAATTAATAAGTAAATCTATTAACTTGCTCTTTATAGTTCACACTTAAGTTAGTATATAACCAAACAACAGTAAAATTACAAAACACTCTTTTAATAATCTTAAAGGGAACAAAGCCTATCATACAGCTACAAAACTAAAATCTTCTAAAGAAAGGGCAGATGAAAAGAAAATTGCATGTAATGTGATCCCACTCAATATTGGCCCACTGTCAAATCCATGGCAAAATCAGATTCATCAACAACTATTTTATTTTTGAAGAGAACTTTTTAAGTAAGTGAGAACCTTTGGAAGCAGATGAAGATCTGCTATGTTGATACTCATCAGGTCGAAAGCAATGCATGTATTGTGCGTGTGACCCTCATAAGAAAACTGGGATTTTGGGATATCTTTGGATGAAATGAGTTAGGATTATGCGATAAGCCTCTGCTTTGTATCCTACTTATAAAGCTTCCATTGTTGTGCTATGGTTTCTTGCAACCGCTTCTTCTCGTAGGCCATCCGCAAAAGTTGCCTGCAGAATTTGAGGAATTTACTCATCTTGGTATTCCTTCGCAAAATCATTTATGAATAAATAAAATATTTTAGGATATCCTGATGCCATTTATATTTATAAAGATGCTCAAAGCTTGAAAGTTTGCTTTTCTTTTTTTATGAACGTTTGGTTTAAAAAATTCTTATTTCAGAAATGTAACTAAGATTTTTCTTTCACTCATTAAAATTGATAAATTTTCATTCTCCTAAAGCTTTTTGTGTGAATGTTGCTTGAAAATAGCAAATCCTGATAGGATCACTCACCTCGTGTATGAAAACATTTGCATTGTGAGAAGCATAGATGAGTGATTGGCATGGTCGTGTATCATCGGAATAGACCAATTTCCAGCCTAGTATGACTTTTCCCACACTATGTCTTCTCGGCTACTTTCAAAACAACAGTGAATTCCCGTGGATAGTGTATAACAGGTACACTGTACAAAGCCTTTAAACCTGCTTTATGAATCAACTTCTTCAATCTCTCTTCAAAAATGGCATAAATGTGGCCATGTCAACTGGACTTCCTGGCCTCTTCCAATAGCTTTGCATTTAACTGCCTCGGCCAAATAAGGTAATCTCCAAAAGTTGAGGCTCTGATCCTTTTGATATGTTCTCTTTTTCTTCAACTTCAGCAAACCAATTTTCACCCAAACCATGTGAACAGAGAACATCATCCATGAAAGCTTCTGTTGTGTGCCCTTCTCCCGTCTCTTTGAAATTTATAGGATGAAATCCCTTCGTCTCCTCCATCACCAACCGAGAAAGCTGCAATAACACTAAGTAATGGAACTCCTTTGACTCCTTCTCAATGCCACAGCAGAATCGACACAAATTGAGCTTCTTCGCCTTCATCTCCCATACGATTCCAACAGACGAAATCCACCTCCTAACCCTTCCTCTTCGTCTTCCTCTCTCATCAAGAGAAAATAAACACCATTCGTCTTTCTCATGATAGTCCTCAACCTTTTCGTCTTCACGCGGCTCCAAGTGATCGAAACGACGTTAATCAGGATAGGAAATTTAGCTTTAAAATTAATTTAGAATGACATAAAGAGCATTAAATTATATAAATATTATTTTTTTGATTTATTAATTAGCTGTAATATAATGGATGGCTAAGATAATTTAAGAAGAAATAAAATAGATGTTCAAGATTTGCCGGAGGAAGGAAACTCAAGCCCCTTTTATAATAGTAGTATAGATAATTAAGTTATCTTCTTAAATTTTTTTATATTAAAAAAAAAACATATGGATGTCTTTTTCTTTCTTCAATTTTTTTTTCATGAACACAAGCTACTTATTTATACTCGTTTGAATGTTTGTTTCACTTGTTCATTTGGTAACTCATTCAATTAAAGTCTTGTTTTTGTATGTTCAACAAGTTGCTTGTTAATAAGCTCGATAAGTCTCATTTGTTTTGTTAATAAATTACTTGATATTTTTGTTTGTGAATAAGCTCGATAAAGCTTATTATGTGTTGGCTAATAGGCTTGACAGGCTCTTTCGATGTGCCAACAAGCAGCTCGATAGATAGACTATTTAATTTGCTCGATAAGGCTGTTTGTTTTGCAGGACGTGCTGCTTGATAATAGCTTGAAAATCCTAATATGAATCCAACTCGAATCAGCTCAAATCAAAATCGAGATACCATGATCTGAAATAAATCAAATTTACCATGTTGGTGACTTGTGCCTAAAATCCTCTAGAAATTATTAGAATGATTTATGTAAGTTGTATGGATGCTAAAATACTTCCAGTTAATTGCTGGTAGTGCTGCTCGATTTTCATAAAGTTTTCCTTTGTCAAAATATGTTTAAGGAGTTTATTTGGCCCTAATGAGATATGATGTAGTTAGCATACTATTTATTACTCATGAGTCCTGATCATCACATATATGGTGGAACCAACGTTTTGTGGATTCTTAACAGAGTAAAGGGAGTAGGGGCTGATTATTTTCCATGATTCTGTTTTCCTCTGATAACGTCCTTCTAAGTGATCCCATTTTTACCATTTGCATCAGGGTTCAAAAGCAAGAAAGTGGAGATTAATAGTCAGAAATCTGCCTTTCAAGGTTCTTGGTGCAGTGCTATATAGTATAATCACTCAAGATGCGTCATTAGGAGTAAGAAGCAAACTAATCAAATGCTTCTATTGCAGGTCACAATTAACGACATCAAAGTTCTTTTTTCAACATCTGGTTTTGTTTGGGATGTGTATATTCCGAATAGAACAGAAGAAGGGTATGCCTTGTGGTGTGTTGTAGTTTGCAGGTGGTTTTTGGTATTTATGATATTTTATTGTTTCAGGGTATCCAAGGGCTTTGCTTTTGTCTCTTTCACATGTAAGAAGGATGCAGAAAAGGTATGGAAGCTCTTATTAGTTATTTTTGTCGAACAAGTTATATAAATACTGGGGAATATTGATGTTTTTGCTTGCAGGCCATCCAAGATATCAACGGTAAAATGGTTGCTAAAAGACCTATTGCAGTTGATTGGGCAATCCCAAAAAAGATATATACGAATGCCACCAAATCTACTACTGAAGAGGGTAATTTGTCACAGCATTCTGTTCAATATCCTTTGTGCTATAAATTAAGCACTTTTATTCGAACTTAATTAATTCCCATGTTCATTCATTTTGAACTTGAAATTGTTTGCATTGGATAATATGATAGCCAAAGGTAGCGGTTAACAGTTGATGATAAGAAGATAACTTAATGATTGTTCTTGGGGCTTCCTTCATCAGTTTTATGTTATAAGCTGACATTCTTGTTAGGCTCAGTTAAATACTGCCGTACTTTGCAAAATTTTGGAATCCTTATGCTCTTTATCTCTTTGATACGCGATTTCTTCTTATCATTTCTTATGTTTCTGTTACTCGTGATATTTTGTTTCAGAAAATGCTTAAAATGGTCCTTGGGCTTTTTAAGAGGGACTATTGATTTAATTTAGTCCCCCAATTAAAAACTTTTGTTTGCTTGGAAGGAAGGTTCGCATGCAAGTGTGTATTGGAGGTTATATTAGTCTTTTTTTTCCAATCCATACAAATTGTTAAGGACTAATTCGGTTTGTTAATCTTTTGTTCAATTAAACAGGATTTCAAATAGTGGGAGTAAATTGGATCAGCTTTCATGAGTTAAGGTACTAAAATGAGCACTTTAAATAACCTAGGATAAGGATGCTTGTGTTTAACAACCTGGTCGATAAGGATATAAAGCTTGATGAATGATCCCATTATCAACACAAAATGAGCAAATAGAGACTTTTAACCTACAGTCCTACACTGGAGTTAATATATCTATGTGATACAGCAGTGATCATCAACAAAAGAAACAAAATATGTAAATGCTTTGGGGTAAGATAGTACTTGGCCCCCAAATATGAGAATAGACCAACTTGATGTAGAAGAGAAAATGACACCATGATTTTTATTAGGATTGCAAGCATTACATTCAAACATAAATAGAGGGGAGGCATAAATAAAGGAGGCCGCCTTTCCAATCACACTAAGGGGTTCAAGGGTGAGAGTAGCGGGGTCTTGGCGTTCGCTTGGAAATCCTCTAATTCAACTTGTTATCATAAAATATAACAAAATTTGCCCATCATTGTGAAGGTTATAGTTTCAAGTTCATGTAATTGTATGGAAAGATGGACTATTTTATTGATTTGTGTCAGAATGTTGGTGAAAGAATTGTTGCAATTTTTTTTTCATGAGTCATATTATTGGTGAAAATTCATCCGAAAATTGTTTATCTAATTCAACGTCATTTCAGGAAGCAGTAGAAAATTGAACATCGAGTCCCCACTAAACTAGTTTCAAAATTTTGGTATGGTAGCCAAGCAAGTTGTCCAGAATAAATCATGTAACCTTTTAGTTTGAAAGGTTCTTTGTTTACTTTAACTTTTTTTTTTTGGTGTTAAGCTTGCATTTCGTTCTTCTCAAACGATAAATACTTGTTTTAGCTACCATTTTATTTATTGGATGTTGTGATGCAGTTAATGGTGATTTCTTTCCATATTTTCATTCTGTATTGTTTAATGTCACTTTATTTTCCATGCTATGATATGCACCTATAGTTTAGTGGTACAACATGTAACTTGTTAGAACTTTGTTACTTACAGTGAAATCAACTGATGCAAATGAAGATTATGATGAGAGCAATGGTATTTCAGTTGCAGAAATTGATGCTGATGTTATAGAAGAAACAGAGAATCACAATGATAATGGTGATGCAGATGAGACAGCTTCTGGTTCCAAGGGAGATGACCTTCCTATGGAAGTTGATTTTGGGATTGAGGCAGAAGTTGCAAGTAAAATTCTTGAAAAGTTGATTAAATCATCTTTAAGCGCCAGAAGTCATGAGGCAACTGATGGTGCTGAAAAAGAGAAAGCAGTTATTTCCGTCAGCAGGGAGGCTTTTGTTCCTGGGAGACAGTTATGTACTGCTGAAAAAAGAGGTTTGGAACGGCAGGAGCATACATTTGAAAACAATAACAAGAAAGAAGGTGACCTTGATAGAACTATTTTCATAAGCAACTTACCATTTGAAATTGAAAGTGAGGAGGTGAAACAAAGGTTTTCTGTATTTGGCGAGGTGCAAACTTTCGTGCTTGTGCTCCATCAACTCACCAAGTAAGTTGTGATGGTCTTATAATAATAGGGAACTTAAACAATAATACATTCAGTAAGCCATTTGGTTTAAAGTTCACTTCAATAATCAGTAGACATTTGACTAGAATGTTTTTGTTGTTTTGGTTGGTTGGGTAGGAGACCAAGAGGTACTGCTTTTCTAAAGTTTAGAACAGCAGCTGCAGCTGATGCAGCAATTTCTTCTGCAAATGATGCAAATGGCATAGGAATTATCCTGAAAGGAAGGCCACTTAAAGTTTTAAAAGCTTTGGACAAGGAATCTGCTAGGAAGAGAGGGCTTGAAAATATAAAAAATGTGGTTCAAGACCGGCGTAATCTATATTTGACAAAGGTATGCTCTTCCTAGCCTCAAGCACTCTAATTGGGAGTTGCAATTTACTATAGGATTTCCCAACCCGACAAAAAGAATCCGTAATTTTTCTTCCTTTTCTTTTCTCTTCGTTAAAATTCTTTCTTTTTCTTCCCTCAACTCTCATTCATAATGATTCAATTTTTGTTTGTAACAGGAAGGTGAAATCCTTGCTGACAGCCCAGCCGCTGAAGGTGTATCTAAGGCTGACATGGAGAAGCGTGAGACGTATGATATTTATTTGGATAAACTTGATTTGATTCTAATATAATTCATGTTTTTGGTGCATTTATTTATCAGGCGTTAATTGTTGCAAAGTTCTTAAGATACACTTTTGAACTTATTTTTCGTTGGGATGGGGATTTGGATGCAATTATCATCATCATAAGCATTATCATTACAAACTAAAGAATGAAATTATTTAACTAAGCAATATTAAAGCTTCACAATTTTATGAAAAAGTTCCTTTTGTTGAAGAGCAATATGTTTGTTTTGTTGAAAGTTTCATGGCGGCTTAACGAAATGTATTTTGGATGGTATGGAGAAAAGGAATTTCATGTGCACAATTTGTATTGATTTGCGATTTGCGTAGGCAGTTTGGAATTTGGAAGAGAGCTAGAAATTACTTTATTAAAACATATTCATTTCTAAACCGTTAATTCTTAAAAATAATACTACAGGGGTGAGACTAAATAATTTAAATGTGAATCTAATGTTATCTTAAAATAAAATAAAATAAAACTACAGGGGTGAGACTAAATAATTTAAATATGAATCTAATGTTATCTTAAAATCAAATTAAAACCTGATATAATTCATTGGCAGCTATGCTATAATGCATGGATGCATGTATCTGAGCATTGAGCTATGAAAAGTTATCAATAACAAAGTTTGTTAAGACAAATGTGTTGCAAAACTTAGATGGATAGCTTGAGGGATTGTTCGAATATATTCTATTGATTAGAAGTTAGCCTAGAATAAATTTGGGTTTTTTTTATATGAACAAAAAGGGGCCCTTAAGGTTGGTGATAAAATTATTGTGAAAGCAGTTGACCAAAGGTAACACTTGGATAGAAATTGTGTTGGAAGATTTTCCTATAATAGGTTTAATGCTCATGCAACAATCAATAAGAACTAATTGAGAATGATGATTTATAAAACTTTCCATAAACAGGTAGTATAAGATGGTTGGTAATGAAAATTAATTGTGTCTAAATTCATCACCATTAAAATCTTGTAAGTTTGGCGTTAGGTTTGCTTTCTTAGCGGAAATCATGTTTGCATTTACTTCTAGACAAATTATAGTGCTAGCTTTTGTTGTTGGATTCTAAATTACTGTCCTGCACATTGCATGTGCTGATACAAATTTGTGCACCTTTTTAACAATTTCTTTCCATCCTTTCTGATGCTATGATAGCTAATGTTAACATTTCTTTCATTTTTTATTATTTATTCTTTTTTTAATATCCATGAAAATTGAACTTTTGAGTAGGTTGGCCAAAAAGAAAATTGAAATGCTGCGATCTCCAAAGTTCCATGTATCCAGGACAAGACTTGTTATATATAATGTGCCAAAGACGATGACTCAAGAGGAAGTGAAGAAGATGTGTATTGATGCAATCCTTTCACGGGCTTCAAAGCAGAATCCGGAAATTCAAAAGGTTTGATACATTGCTAATGGTTTCTTCTAAATATAACTTATTACGTTTTTAGGATCTCTGAACTTTCCTGCACTTAGGTAAAACTCTTGAAGGATGATAAAAAAAAACAAGCTTCTACGAAGAAACATTCACGTGGTGTTGCATTTGTTGATTTTAAGGAGCATGAGCATGCTCTTGTGGCACTAAGAGTCCTCAATAACAATCCAGGTAAGATTGCCCGCAGAAAATGCTAATTCTTGACTTATCTTCCTGTTTGCAACTTCATCAGATTAAATAATCTTCATTGTTGACTAATATTACTGTCACTTCTTACGAAGTTGTTATTACCAAATATGCATTATCTACCTTTTGCATTGACCAACTATTTAGGGTTGATGTTAAGAATACTGATTCTTCATTTGTTTATATTATGTGTTGTTTGTTATGTTAAAATTATTCTTTATAAGTCATTTTGAACAATATTTTTATATGTAACCTTAGGTTATCTTTTCTAATCATTTGATACTACTCATTTAATATGCATATTTTCTCAAGATGTATATGTTCAAAGCTTGTAAGTTTATTTTCAGCCACCTCATCTTCAATAGATGTCACTCCAAATTTTCCTCTTATATAATCATTTATTAATTATATAACTCTTGTTAACTTATATGTCTCCTTTTACTCATTCTTCTAGTTAGTGCATGGATGCTTCTCATTGAACACTTTTAAGTTTCTGATATTCTCGTTAACCTATTATGGATAAGGTGAATGATTAATATGTTCTGCGAAATTATTAGTAAGATGGTGAAGCTTTAAACTAAAAGAGTTATTTAGTCTTTCAATTGAATGCTAATTGAGTTATAAATTTGTTTCAGTTGGTAGCTCATCGTATAGTTTTCTTACATATTTTTCATATAGTTACCCTTGAAAAGATTATATAATTGAGCTTTTATTTTTGTCGTCATAGGGACATTTGGTGCAGAGCGTCGTCCTATCATAGAGTTTGCTTTGGAGGACCTCAATAAATTAAGACTACAGAAAGTGAAATTAGATTCTTTAAAGCGGAAGAATGAAGATTCAGACGGACACAGAAATTCTGATCATGTTGAGAAAGAAGGAAAGAAGCTACACAAAATAAAGCATCAGAGAAGTAAAAATAAAGCGTCCCAAATGCGTGAACCTACTGAATTGACCAGAGATAAGACACAGTTGCTTGAGAAGGATCATAATGGAGAAACAAGCAGAAAGGAAATTGAGGGAGGAAAAAAGAACAGATTTTCTTCTAGGAAAATGCCTGACTCTGTGAAAACAAATAAATTGAAATCAGCCGTGAAGCCAAAGTCTGAAGTTAGCTCAAGAATCAAACAAACACAATCAAGAGCAGAGAAAAGAGTTCATTCGGGGGTATATTTTCATTTCCTTTCCCTGTTAATAAATCATAAATTACGATGTGAAACCTTTCTGTAACTCCTGTATTCTTGTGCTTTCTTTTGCACGCAACAGCAAGCTTTTACAGAGACCTATAATGGCGGATCCACTGAAGAATCAATTGAAAAATCCAGGAAAAGGAAGCTTAGAGCTGTTAATGATTCAAAACAGAAGAGAAAGAAATTGTCAAAACCAGAAGAAGTGGATAAACTAGATAGGCTAATTGAACAATACCGATCCAAGTTTTCGGGTATTAAATCAAGCAAATCCGAAGGTGCTGCACAAACTGGCGGTCATAAAGAGGTGAGAAGATGGTTCGAGTTGGCTTAGTGAGATAGACTTCCCTTGAGATGATTGATGCTTCAGTAGCTGTACAGAATCAACTGTAAGTAGGTTATAAATTTTGGTAGTTAGTAATTCTCGCGCATTACCTTTCTCGTGTTTTAAGATTTTCTGCAGCACTTAATCTTGTGAAAGACTCGCCATTTTCACGGTGGGAAGCCTATTTATATATAGATTATACTGCTAAAAATCATTCTTTGCAAATAGCCTTTATGATACCATCTCAACTAGTTGCGGACTTGCTGAGGTTTTTTGTTTTATCTTGTTGTTTCCTAGCAACTGTAACGAAGTTTGCTTGCATTTGTGTATAGGCTAATTTTTTAAAGAGCATGTAAATAATCACAATTAGTAAAATTAACAGATTTAATTAAGAATTTAAAAAGGAGCTAATTCGTTGCGCCAAATTTTTTGGCCTATTATGAATACGTCAATTATTTTGGCGTATTCACATGGAGAGATAAAGGCGGAGAGAGAAAGGCGGAGAGAAGCGAGAGAATAGTACTTTATGCTGTTCCTTCCTCCTCTATATAGATATTATATATTATTTTTAATTATTAAAGAATGGTTAATTTATTTATAAGATCTCACCTAGGGATGTCAATAAGTGAAGCCAAGCAAGGGATGTAAATAAAGTGGCTCATTAGCACGTCAAATTTAGGCTTCGTTTGGGACGGCTTTCTTCCTGCTTCTTAAAGCAGCTTTCTAGTATAAAAATTGCCTTTTGTGATTGTTTTCTTCATGCTTTTTAAAGCTGTTTTCTAGTATAAAAATTAAAATTTTTATAATGAAAAGTTGTTTTAATAAGCAGTAAGAAAGTCGTCCCAAACGAAGCCTCAGTTTATGATCCACCTACCAAGCTGGTTTGACTCAGACACCCAATCTCTTAGGGAAGTGACATTAAGAAAAAAAAAAAGAACTTTGTCAGTGTCGACTTCACAGACAATGTCATTTATTACTTCAACTTCATTGTCCAACTCTTTCATAACTTTCTTTGAATGCTTCCCAAAGCTCATCAATTTCAGTATAACAATTGCCATTCTTGTCAAAGAACTTGAAGGCTTTGTAAAGTTGTGCATCACTTTCAAGTCTGTGTAAGTGAATTATAACTATAACGAACTCTCCATATTCCATTACTCCATTTCCATCAACGTCAGCTTGAACAAAATAAGCTGATAAGATCAGATGGATTTACCTCTTAAAATGACCAATCGAGTCAACCTAATGCATATAATTCTCGAAGGTTCCATGAAATTCAAGGGCTTCTCAAATGACAAATGAAGTCTATGAATTCCTGCAGATGAATTAGCATGGATTACAACTAAGGTTTTGTTTGGGACAGCATTTGTTCTGTTTTTTAAAACGGGTTTTTAGTACAAAAAATTTAAATTCAATAGATTTTTGTACTAAAAATTTGTTTTAAAAAGCAAGAAGAAAGTCGTCCCAAACGAAGCCTAAATTTGTCCACAAGATTATGCTATTTAGCTCGAATTCTGAAGGACTGGACTAGTATTTTAGCCCAATAAATCATTTTAACCCACTTCATAACCCAACTAGTAGCTCTTAGTGTAGTTCATATCTAACAATATGTCATGCTACTTGACCATATAAATATTTATCTGCTAAACCTGACAATATGTTATAGTTAGTTGATAATGTTTGTGTGAACTTTGATCTAATATTTAGCAATATTATATGATTTATATTTCATAAATCCTGAATAATAGACTTATAGCTTCCATCAACATTTTCATCTATATGGCTCAACCATTCTGATCCAACATTTTGTAGACCAACTTTAAGTTCTTCAAATGTTGCCATCCATTGTTATCTATATTATCAATCTGAACAAAACTCTAATGACCTCTACTACTTCGATTGATAAATGCTGCACAATTACCTTTGTTTAAAAAAAATTAAACACAAATTGTTAACTTGTGCAAGATCTATGCAGTCTACTTCTTGTGATGAAAATAAGTGGCTTTAAACAAAATAAAGTCTGAAAAAGCTATTGGACCTAATGATATTCCAATAGAGATGTGGAAATGCTTAGGAGATGAAGGAATTTCCTTTCTTATTAAACTTTTTGATAGTATTTTGAAGACTAAAAAGATGTCAGATGAGTGGAGAATGAGTGTGTTGATTCATATTTTTAAGAATAAAGGTTTTGCACAAGATGGTGTGAATTATAGAGGAATTAAGTTAATGTGTCATACTTTAAAATTATGGGAGAGAGTTATGGAGCATAGGCTGTGACATGACACTAATGTTTCTCAAAATCAATTTGGACCATGTAGGTCTACTATGGAAGCTGTACATTTATTGAGAGGTTTGATGGAGAAGTATAGAGAGAATAAGAAGGATCTACATATATTTTTTATTGATTTAGAGAAAGCATATGATAAGGTTCCAAGAGAAGTTTTATGGAGAGTTCTACATAAGAAAAATGTAATAATGCTTATATTCAAATCATTAAGGATATGTATGCAAGATCTGTTACTTGTGTTCAAACACAAGGCGGTTTGACCAAGTATTTTCCAATTTCATTTGGATTACATAAAGGATTAGTCTTCAGCCCATATCTTTTTGCTTTAGTCTTGAATGTTATCACATGACATTTGCAAGAGGTTGTATCATGGTGTATGCTTTTTGTTGATGATATTCTTCTTGTTGATAAGACTAGAGAGGGAGTTGGAGGTAAACTTAGATTATGGAGGTCAACCTTAGAGTCTAAAAGCTTTCGTCTGAGTAGATTTAAAACTGAATATATAGAGTATAATTTTAGTAATAATAGATCTAGTGGGGGGATTGGAACTTTAGACGATCAAGACATTAATAAGAGCACACATTTTATATATATTGGGTTTATTGTTCGCAGTGATGGTGAAATAGATGGGGATATTATTAGTAGAATTTAAGTTGGATGGTTGAAGTAGAGGAATGCATCAGACTTGTCATGTAACAAAAAAGTCCCTCTCAAACTTAAGGGAAAATTTATAAGATGGCAGTGAGACCTATAATGCTTTATGGTGCAGAATGTTGGCCATTAAAAGAGAAGCATAATATTAAGTTAAGTGTTGCAGAGATGAGGATGCTCAGGTGGATGAGTGGCTTTACTCTTAAAAATAAGATAAAAATGTGCATATAAGTGAAAAGGTTGGAGTAGCTCCAGTGGAAGATAAAATTAGAGAGAGCCGTCTTAGTTGGTTATGTCACATAAAACAACATCCTTCTAATGACTCGATTAGGAAAGTAGAAGTATTAGATTTGACTTATGTTAAGAAAGGTTGAGGTAGACCTAAAAAGACTTGATTAGAAAATATTAGAAATGACATTTCTTTATTTGATTTAAATGAGAATTTGACTCTTGAAAGGACACAATAGAGAAAAAGGATTGATGTAGCCAACCCCACATAGTGGGATAAAGGCTTGTTGTTATTGTTGGTGGTGGTGGTGAAAAAGAATATAACTTTTATGGAGATAGAGGAATATCTTCAATGATGATCACTTATTTGAAAGCTTGTAAATATCTATCCAATATATATCAGGGTTTTCTTACTCAAATAACAAATACAACTAAGTTAAAGAGTTAAAAGATATATCTGTAGAGAAAGAATATCCATAAGTGTTTCTAGATGATCTGTCTAGGTAACAACCAGAAAGAGAGATAAACTTCGCTATTGATTTATTATCGGGTTTAGAACCAGTAGCAAAAGCACCCTATAAAATGACTGTTAAGGAATTACAAGAAATAATAAGTCAACTGCAAGAATTGCTAGATCAAAGATTTATCAGGCCAAGTTCCTCACTATGGGGAGCTTCAATATCTTTTGTCAAGAAGAAGGATGAGAGTTTTAGAATATGCATTGATTACATAAAATTAAATTAACTCATAGGTCTTTTTTATAAAAATTAACTCATAGTTAAAAATAAACATCCATTGCTCATAATTGATGACTTATTTGATCAACTTTAAGGAGCTATAGTTTTCTTTAAGTTTGACTTACATTTTGGATATCATCAGTTGCATATTAAGAAAAAGAATTATGCTAAAAGGACTTTCAGAGCAAGGTATGGTCAGTATGAATTTGTAGTTATACCATTTAGGGTGACAAATGCTCCAATAGTGTTAATGGATCTAATGAACATGATTTTCAAACCCTTTTTGGACATATTTGTGATCGTATTTATTGATCACATTTTCATTCATTCATATAATATGCATGCAGTGTTGCAAACACTTAAGGAGAACAAATAGTATGTTAAATTCTTAAAATATGAATAATGGTTGAAGAGTGTTAATTGTCTTGGGCATGTGATTAGTGATGAAATTATTTTTGTTCATCAGAATAAAATCTAAGCTATTGCAGAATGGCTAAGGCTGACTATAGTTTCAGATGTATGGAGTTTTATGGGGCTAACTGAATATTATAGAAGATTTGTGGAGGGATTCTCTCATATTGCAATGTTGTTATTCAAAGTAATTTAAAAGGCAATAAAATTTGAATGAAATAAATGTGAAGACGCTTTCCAGAAGTTAAAGAATCATTTAATGTTGCTCCCATCTTAACAATTTCTTCAAGCATGGAGGGATATTTTTTGTGATGCTTTATTGAGGAGACTTGGATGTGTATTGATGTAATAAAATAAAGTGATGACATATGCTTCGAGACAACTAAAAGTTCATGAAAAAAATTATTCCGCCCATGATTTAAAATTAGTAGTTGTGATTTTTGTGCTTAAGATTTGGAGGGCATTATTTATATAAAGTCAGCCTTAAATACATATTTGATCAGAAAGAGCATAATCTAAGACAGAGGCGATGAGTAGAGATTATCAAATTATGATTTATATATACAATATCATTATGGAAATGTAAATATAGTTGTAGATGTATTAAGCTAAAATACTTTTTTACTATGCAAATTTTAGTTGATTATCCAATAGGAGAATGCAATTAAAGATATGAAAAGATTGAAAATTTTAGTGATAAATCAGATAGAAACAAAAATTATGTTATTAAATTAGATGGTAATTCAATCAATATTGAAGGATAGAATATGTAATTCTATCTCCCAAGATGTAAAGTTCCAAGAAATCATGAAGAAGGTGTAGGCAGAGCAGTTTGAAAATTTTGTACTAGATGATGGAAAACTGTTGAAATATAAAGGTAGATTTTGTATTCCAAATGTTGATAATTTAAGGGAAGAGATATTATAGGAAGCTCGCCTTTCTGGCTTTGAAATTCATCCAGACAATACAAAAATGTATAAAGAACTTAGGGGTTATATCGGTGGCCAGTATTGAAAAGAAACATTACAAAATGCATTCCATGTCAAATGATTAAAGCTGAACATCAAATACCAGGTGATCAATTACAAGCTTTATCAATACCTGAGTGGAAATGAGAAGAAATTGTAATAATTTTTTAATTGGATTACCCTTATCAAGATTGAGTCGGGATGCTATGTGTGTCATTGTAGATCGATCTACAAACTCTACTCATTTTTTACCAATCAAACAAACATATAAGTGAAAAAAATTAAGAAATATATATGTTAATGAAATTGTGAGATTGGATGGAATTTCAAAATCAATAGTATCTAATAGAGATGCCCGATTCATTTTAAGATTGTGGAAAAAGATTCTAGAAGTTTTAAGTACCAGATTGAGTTTCAGCATTGCATTTTATCCTTAGACGGATGGGCAATCAGAAAGAACAATTCAGACTTTAGAAGATTTATATCAATTATGTGTCTTAGATTTTGGTGAAAGTTGGGAGACCCGAACATAGAAATAACAATAAAAGCTGTCAAACCAACAGTAAAGGACCATCAATAGAAGACTGAACCAGACGACACTTCCTTCAACTACCTCAATCACCCCCAAGCCAGGCAAACAACAGATATACATGTACCAACATTAATACAACATTAAAAGCGATCAAACCAGTAATGAAGGACTATCCATAGAAGACCGACCCCCCTTCAACCACCTCAAACACTAATTATTACACAGGCCAATGCCTCAAGAAGGAAAAAAGTAAAGATACACATATCATAATTGCAGAACCAAAAAATATAAAAATAAGAAAACATGCATAACGACCTGATCATTAAACAAAAACTTGATTGAGAGTTTCTCCACAATGAATACACTCTAAATACACATCAAATACGTAGAAAATGCGTACTAAAAATACAGAAAATGCACAAGAAATACACACTAAATGCACAGCCAAAACGCTACAAATACTCTACCGATACACATCAAATACACATTTAATATGCAATAATGTTCAATATCCTCTAAGTTCAACTTTGAACTTCTTGGAGAGTTACTCATAGTAGTAACAAGCGCATCACAACTTTCTAGCAATGAAGATAACAACATCAAAACTCATACCTTATCATCAAACTTGATGCCAACTGAACACAACTAACTCATCACAGTGTTTTGACTATTCATGTGCTCTGCCATTCAGGTACTGTCCAACATCTTCATATTGATGTATTCATTAAGAACACTTTATTTGAGGCCGAAAGCTTCTCATACATCTTAGTTAGTACAACCATGAGATTGACTATAGTTTTCTTATTTAGAATGTTGAAATTAACATATGAGGAAAGTGAGTCATATCAAACCTAGTGTATTCCAGTCAATAACCTCCCACTCCTCTATAGCTGTAGAATCTAGCTTTCTAGTGATTCCTTCCAACAACAAATATAACTTCTTATGATACAACAAACATTCAATTTACATCATCAAGAATGCGAAGTTCGAACTATTGAAATTTCTCAATATTGTATCTTGCTTCGTCTGTCATTACTCCCACTCGAACTAAATAATGTGACTCTATACTAGTTGTTGGGGGTGGGAAGTAAAACATCACAATGAAACAAATAAGAAAGGTAAAAACAGCATAAACAAAAAAGGAACACCAAAATTTAACATGAAAAAAATCTGAAACTGTGAAAAAACCACAGAGCCATACCACATCAAAAAGTTCACTATGAAAATTTGGGAAAATTAGTATAGATATCTCTTCTCTCTTACTCGCTTCTCTTCTCTCTTCCAATGTTCATATACAAGAACAAATAAATAGATACAATACAAACGATCAAGGGATGCCGCCCTTAATGAAAAATGATAAACAAAGCTGTCAGCCTGTCTCACAGCACTGTGATGCCAGTTTGGAGTACTGCGGTGCTCTAACATATGTCATTCAGTGTGTCTGGTAGCGTTGCGGCGCTGAATATAGAGCGTTACGATGCTCTGCCATCTATTGATTATACATATAATTGTTCAGCACATAAGCGCTTAGATACACAACATTGAGGCGCAAAGACATATAGCGTCGGGGTGTTTGGACACACAACATTGGGGCGCTCGAATACATAGCACCGTGTCACACTTGATTGATCGACACAATCAGATTCACATAGAACTGACAAAAAGGTCTTGAAAATTTTGTGAATATACAACTAATTTTTGCTCGTTTGTAATAACTTTCTTACTTCTTTTTAAACCAATTTTCTATTATAATATTTATAGTTTAAAAAAGTGCTAAAAAATTACTTAAGAAAATAGTCGTTAAGCTTCCCCAAACGTAACCTTAATCAAATCAAATTTGCACAAAATACCATAATCTTATAAATTATATGGGCTAGATATTTAAACTTTAAATTTGCTATCAAAATTCTTCTGCTTCGTACTTACCAACAATGTTAAAAATAC
Source organism: Dendrobium nobile (assembly GCA_022539455.1). Taxonomy (NCBI): domain Eukaryota; kingdom Viridiplantae; phylum Streptophyta; class Magnoliopsida; order Asparagales; family Orchidaceae; genus Dendrobium; species Dendrobium nobile. The sequence continues at coordinate 9,724,583 of CM039729.1, forward strand.
GTTAGTTCATATTAAAAATTCTTCATCGTATATATGATATAAATAATTGACAGAGTTCATACCTATTTTATATAATCTTTAAAATTAAACATTATTAAATGATCAGAGTCTTATACAACATACCAAACAATAGGATGATGTGATCTTATATCTTATACGACATACCAAACACTTAAATTTCTGCATATTTTTATTAATTAAAAAGTTTTATATAAATAAGAGGCATTAAGCAAATTGTGTTTTTTATTCCAAATTATTTACTGTATTCATTTTAAATTATCATATAATTAATTATTCTTCTTAAAAATTTAGATGTATCTCAATGATCATTATAGGAACATATCAATTGAAAAAAAGTCCAAGCAAAATTAAATAATATTTATTTAAATTTGAACAATGTTAAGAGAAAGAAAACCGATCTCCGGACATCTCCAATCGACATTTTCTAGTTTACAACAGCCCCAACCGTCCAACCAAACTACAAATTAAACGTTATTTTTGTGTTTTGAATAGTGCAACGCCGTGCTCACAACACAGAAAATGCAAAATGTGTTTCTGCTTGGCGTTCAGGCAGAAACTTGTGACAACTACAAACAAACGATAGACAAATGACGTTCATTTTGATTGGAGATGCCCTCATTGTGTGCTTTTTATTTAAAGTCTTCATAATGTCTAACATTTAACAAATACAAAACAATACAAATCCAGACAAAAAAGCAAGCAAATTCAAAACAAAACAAATCCAGGAAAAAAAAAACCAAAGGTTGGTCCATAGAATCAGCAAATAGTTCTGCTATAATTATGATTAGAAGAAGAATACAACCCTACAACAAAGGCAGCACAACTATTATAGCTCCCAATGCACTTGTTCTATATGAAGCTGGAACTCAACTGGAACATTCTTTGCACCCTTTACAGCATTTCAACATTCTAATGCTCATATGGGAAAACATCAATATGATAATTAGCAAAACCCTATAATTCTTAAATAAACATGCAGCAAAGTAAATATCTCTAAGGTTTTCAATTTCCAGCTCAATAGAATGATATCCATTACATCTAATAACTTGCATATTAATCCAAAACTAACAACTTGCACCTGCTTCAAAATTTTATGGGTCATGATTGTCATGGCCTGATGGTCCTTGAGGTTTGTACATGGCAGAATCTCCTGATCTCCCGCCCCGACCTCTGGTGTTGTAGTAGCTTCTTGGATGATAAGCGGGATCATAATACTGGTTACGTCCATTCTGATAGCTGCCACCGTTGCCTCGGCCATTGCGACCACGTGCATTAGAGTAACCTCTCCGACCGCCTCCACCGCGTCCTCCTCTCTGGTTAGGGTATGATCTCCGCGAAATATACTGTTGATCCTCTTGCTCATAGTCCCTCTGGTTATACTCTTCCACATCATCTGGTATTTGTTGCTCTTGGTGTAGTGCAATATTGTCTCCAGCAGTATGACCAGAGTCATCTACCTCATCCTAAAGGATAAAATTCATTCAAATCATTACAGACCAAATGGAAATAAAAATATCAATCACATGAAATCAAGGGTTCAGATCTCTGCAGTAAAAATAAAATTTCAACTACTGTCAGAAAATAAGTTACCTTCTGAGTTTCACATGCAGGGCCTGATTGATCGGAAATGACTTCCGCAGCCTGAATATCTTCTTGCTCATCTTCCTGAAAAGCATGCATATATTCAAGAAAGCAGCACTAAAAATCAAATAATGATGCAAAGGATAAAGCCTTGATGGACAGAACATGCAAGGCATTTGTTGCCGACAGAAGCCATGGGAAAATGGTTCTAAATGCTGTAAAATGATTAGAAGACTATGAATCAACATAAAATATGGGTATTTATGTCCGAAAAGTAAAGAAAATGACTTAGGCATTGTTTAGGACGGCTTTCTTACTGCTTCATAAAGCAGCTTTCTAGTACAAAAATTTACTAGAAAGCTGCTTTAAGAAGCAGAAAAAAAGCCGTCCCAAACGAAGCCTTATTCTCGTGTTTTATTTTTCTTTCTCGCAACAGTAAATAAAAAATTGAAACAAAAAGTGCTGCAAAGTCTATTTAATAAGAAAAAAGGCCTCTCCAAAAGCATAAAGTTGCTAGAAGTTGGAATCTAATCAATAATCAATAGATGATGATCATGACAATGATTATAATGACAATAACTACTGCTATGATTGTAATAACTCAAAATAAATAAGTTTATTTTTCTTTCTCAAGGCCCACTAACTAATGAGACCATGGCAGTAGGAGATTTACATTCTCGACTTATGGGAAGAATTGGAGGAATAGTATTTTTTTCTACTTTATCCACTGGGGAGATCATTAGTGGAAGGAGGAAACCATGCTCATCAAATCGCTATAGTCACTTGTCGTGTTCCATTCTTCTCGTTCCTGATCGTTTCCTTTCCAGTTGTTTCCCATCACAACTGTGACGCAACCGAAGCAATTCTCTGCTCTTCCTCAATCCCCTATCATTAGCCTTATACCATATGAGATTGATTTTATGAATTCGCATTTTTCAATCATTCATGCTAAGGTCGCATTGAAATAGTTCAATTAGGCATATATTTCTCCTTGTTTTTATGTACTTAGTAAACAAAATAGTTTATTCATGTAATAGAGTCGGATTTAATTATTGGTATTTTCACTAACTTGAAGAAATGATTATGCGATGTTTGATTCAATAGATGAATGATGCTAGGATCATAAAATTAGGACATAATTTATTACTTGGATTTAGTCCCGTTATTTTCATGTATTTTTCCATGTTTTAATGTAATTAATTTAGATACATGCCGTATACAAATTGCTTAACATTTTTATCTTTTATAGATTTTCTATTTATGTCTTTCATCATTTTTGTTTTGTTTCATTAAGCATCTATTTACATATCACTTATGATCTCATATTAATTAGGATAGCTAACAATTTGAACTCGAATCGATCTGACCATGGCTCAAGAATAGCTAGAAGACATTTGAACCAACCTCAAGCAACGCAAAGTTTAGCAATATGCATGCATAGTCACAAACCCTAGACGCCGTTAGAAAGCTCACAACAAACCCTAGAATAAACTTCAGCAAAATATAACCTCAAATCATAGACAAACTCCCCCTTAAATAGACACAACACATAAGAAACATAATTGGAAGCTTCCTAATTAAAACCTCCCCAATTCAATCCTTCCTAGCATATAATAAACATAATTGGAAGCTTCCTAATTAAAACCTCTCTAATTAAATCCCTAAAATATAGTAAACATAATTAGAAACGTTCCTAAATAGTTCTCCTTAATTATGAACCTTCCTAAACAACTTTTCTTTGGCTCCTCCTCCCTACATAATGAATAATAGCTCCCCTTTGCCCTACAAGGTGCCCCCCGGTGTACCAACACTCCCCTCATAAAGAATCACATTGTGCTCAAGGTGGAACAAAGATATTATCCATTTAGAAGTAGAGCTATCGCCATGTATTTGTGCCTTCGACAGATATCGCAGCTGGCCACCATCTCCTCCACATCTTTCTAGTGGAGCATTCTAGAATTCCTAAAAATATACAACAACATATTGGTTTTTGAGTCATATTCTAGCTGAGAAGAAGTTGGATATGCAGGGAGTTCCATACTTCAGATGATGTATAATCATGCAGAATACTCCCAACATAATGAATTATGTGTTCTCTCGCATCCTTCCCTTGATGAACTTTCTAGGATGACCTTCTAGAAGTAGAAAGTAGATCTCTATTACAAATAAATTCCTTTCTCAGTGCTTCTTCGACATTTTTTCTCAATTCTAAACAATTTCAAACATGAACTAAGTAACTAACTGGATGTCGGCCGATCCGTATATTATTTCATTTAACACACAAACTATCATACTTGTCTGATGGAGCAGCTGTCCTGAATGGCATCAGGAATATCGAGCGTGCCAACCCTCTTTCTTGCATCCTTTCATTCTAACTTCAGAACGAGTTTCCTTGCATGTTCAAAAAGATTATCAATGAGGCCCAATAAAGTTACGCCGCTTTTGTTCCATGTCGTAATTGATAAACCAACGAATCTAAGAATTCTGGCAAGAGCCAAGTATATTTTTTGACTCCCAACATTTAAGAACCAGGGAGGCATGCTAGGAAACTCATACTCACTAAGCATGTTCTCTGAAGGATTTTCCATGGACAACTTAGAAACAAGAGGCAAATCATCACCATTAATAACATGGCTTACACTACTAGAAAGAGAGCTAGCCTTCAACTCAGCATCTGAGAGTGGTTTAGAAGAAATTAACTTATCAATGGAGCCACTAAAATATGAATTGTGACCAAAATAAAGCATAAAAAAATCCAAAAAACGAGCTGCCTTCATAGGTGAGAAGAAAATGTGATCATCTACAAGCTCTGGACTTGAAAAATACATTAATGCAAGCAATTTTCGTGCATGTGAGAGTGCGACTACTTCACTTCTTAGAACCATTTTCGGAAGTCTTTCTAGTAAGCTTGTAAATAATTCAGAGAAGTTAGTTTCGCTACGAATTTTCTTGCCATAAATGGAGAGAGAATTGAGGGAACCTTCAGCAGCACTAGACACAACATTTGAATCATCACAAGCAAGAACACAAACACCCTAAATGCATTAATCTGCTCCTCCGCAAAGTAAAAGTGCAGTATGACAATAGGCCCATGATACCATCAACAAGTGCTTTGCTAATCTTCTCAGCAGGATGAACACAAAGATGTGGAAAGGTGGAAGACCATAACTTATCAACATTAGTAGAAGTTTGATCTACCCAATCCTTTGTCTGTTGCATATCTAATGACCTTGCTCCAGAAAATGTATCATGATTTTTCACTTTACTCTCACTTTTTTTTTAGTCTGTACTGATTGGCACATTGAATCTTCTGATTTATTATGAAGTGTGGCAGGCAATTGACGGATCACATCCAGGATTGTTTACGTAATCTCGTCAGTGCAAGGTTTATATTATACCTTAAAACCACTATCAAGAACTTAGATAACCCGAGAACTGCATGTTCAATGCCCGCAACATTTCTTGCAACTCCACTTACCATATTCTTTGTCACAGGCACATATTTTGTGAAGCGACTAACCATAACCCGAAGGAAAAAAACAAGTGCATCAGTAGTTTCAACCTGAATTTCATCATTAGAAGTTAGCATCAGTAGTTTCAACCTGAATTTCATCATTAGAAACTTCTGAATTAATCAGTTCGATGTCAACTTTGTACTTTGAGATTTCTGTATTAGCTACCTCCTATATTTTAACCTCAACATTAACATCTTCAAAAATATCCACATCAATAGAAACCAAAGGTGTTTTACTTGTTTTCTTTCATTCTCAGATGTTGGGTTGGTTTCAACGTCTTTCAAATCTTAATTTTCTGATTCTGAAAACACAATTTCTTGGGATGTGGATGTCTCGGCAAAATCACTTTGTACAAGACTTAGGTTTTAATCAGTACCATCAGCTTAGCTTTGCAAGTTTATTTCTTTGCCATCTTTATTCACATATTTCAGCTCGTCAGTCAGTTTATCCTTAGAAGCAGCTTGTGTTTCACTTATTGAACTCTCAATCTTCTTCTCCTCAATCATTCACTTCTTCAACTTTCTCACCGTATGATCGCCACCACCCCAATAACTTCTTCCTCCTCCAATGCAATGATCGTTGTGATCCCTCCATGTCTCTCGCGTATCGAGGGTGGGAATCCCACCTTCCTTCCATTCGCTTCCCATGATTTGATCCACCTCCTTCTCCGATTGTCCACTCCCCTTTTGTCCAAACGGTCACACATAGTGGACAGTCACCTTACTACCTCGACCATAAAACTCCCTACATGTTGTCCGCCCATCCGAAAACCCTATTACACCCCTTATCGGAGCCCTAGGAGGTGGCTCTTGATGAAAGGAGCTCTCTTCATCGAACTCTTTCTCTTTAGATTCGGCCAAGGGAATCCCAGTCAAATTGTGGTGGGGGTTAGAAATCATAACCACTATGAGAGTTTTGGATTGCATCTCAATGAGCTTCTTCAGCATCTCCTCCAACACTCCAAATCGGCTCTCCATCCAATTTTCCATGGTTGAAAAACTTCATTCGATGGTTAAGAATATCTCCTCCACCCCGGATTTGATTTGTTCTATTTTTTTCTTTCAATATATCCACCTTCTCTGTTGTTATCTCCCCAAAAAACTCACTCTGATGCCAATTTGATGTGTCTTGGAAGTAAAAATAGCAATGGAGATGAGAAATAAATACAGGATACCAATTTAGGGGCTGAATTTGGATTTCTTTTTAAAAAAAATGCAAGATACAATTGATCTACTATTCAAGAGGTAGATCAGCTCTCCCACAAACCCTAGATGCCGCTAGAAAACTCACAACAAACCCTAAAATAAACTTCAGCAAAACATAACCTCAAACCCTAGACAAACTCCCCCTTAAATAGACACAACACATAAGGCACATAATTGAAAGCTTCCAAATTAAAACCTCCCCAATTCAATCATTCCTAACTTATAATAAACATAATCGGAAGCTTCTTAATTAAAACCTCCCTAATTAAATCATTCCTAACATATAATACACATAATTGGAAACATTCCTAAATAGTTCCCCTTAATTAGAAACCTTCCTAAACATCTTCCCCTCAATTCCCCCTCATTACATAATGAATAATAACTCCCATGGCCCCCAAAAAACTCGCTCTGATGCCAATTTGATGTGTCTTGGAAGTAAAAAATAGCAATGGAGATGAGAAATAAATACAGGATACCAATTTAGGGGCTGAATTTGGATTTCTTTTTAAAAAAAATGCAATATACAATTAATCTACTATTCAAGAGGTAGACCAGCTCTCCCACAAACCCTAGATGCCGCTAGAAAACTCACAACAAACCCTAAAATAAACTTCAGCAAAACATAACCTCAAACCCTAGACAAACTCCCCCTTAAATAGACACAACACATAAGGCACATAATTGAAAGCTTCCAAATTAAAACCTCCCCAATTCAATCATTCCTAACTTATAATAAACATAATCGGAAGCTTCTTAATTAAAACCTCCCTAATTAAATCATTCCTAACATATAATACACATAATTGGAAACATTCCTAAATAGTTCCCCTTAATTAGAAACCTTCCTAAACATCTTCCCCTCAATTCCCCCTCCTTACATAATGAATAATAACTCCCATGGGCCCCAAAATCCCCCCCCCCCCCCAAGCATTTTAGATCCATCACAAAGACTACAATTTAAAGTAAAAAAATCATTATATTGCAAGTCACAATGAGCCAGAATAAAATTAGGGCATAATTATATATTCAAATTTTATTCTCTAAAACCCAGGTCATTTCACAATCATCATATTAAGCAAAGAAAAATCATCTATGGCAATGTGTTAAATATTATGGTACAATATTTCATCAAGAGTTCATATCAAATAATGATCACCAAGCTCCAAAATATTTGAAATCCAAAATGACAATTGAATATCTGCACAATGCAAAAGGGGCTGCATCTATGCAAGAGTAATTTTTTGCTCCAACACATCACCCTGGCATTAAGAATAAAGATGATGCTCTAAACACGGTATATACCATAAGTTAAGGAAATATGTTAGCATAACTTACTGGTAATAATACGGGAAATCAAGATTTACATTTATCAATCGTTGAATCTAATTATAGCAACTCTATTAGTAAATTTGCTGGGAAATCTTTATATTGAAGTAATGCATGGTCACAGCTTAGAAAGCTTACATCGTTTACTGAGTGTGTGCATAACTTACATGATGATAATAAAACTGCCAAAACACAAATTGCTTTGCAACATGAAAAGTATAAAGCTATGATGGATACTCACAACAAATTTTAATCATATAATGAAGATAACAATGTGCTGATACATATTTGTCATGCATGCCTTCTTGCGTGCATATCTTTAAATAGTAAAGAAAACTTACAGCAAATGCATATATTACAGATTTTTCTGCAAGCAAGAAAAATAGTAAAACTTATAATATTGAAGATTTGATAAACAAAGGCACTTTTGAGCCTCCAAAAATTCTTACAATTCTCTCTACAGATGAAGTTTTGCATTCCTGCCAGAAGCACAAGTTCCACTTTTTCCACCAATTCAAGCTATCTTTAGATGTTTAGCATATTTTTCCTAGTAAGATCACATCAGGTGCTTCATGTGAGCATGTTCCTTCATTTTTTATAGTATCATCCACCACCAAATGACTCTCTCTCTCTCTCTCTCAACAGGACTCCAAAGAAAATTTCTTTGAATTACGAGGGAACTGATGGCCGCCATTTGATCAAAACATATGTTTGATGTCAATGGGAAGATTGGTTATTACTTTTTTTAGCTTTATTAGTTGATGTATTAAGACCTATTTTGATTTAAGATTTTATTTTAAGTTTAAACTATTTAGGTAATTTTTTTTTTAGTAATTTCTTTTACAACTATTCATATGGATCTATTTTCCTATAAATAATGCACTAGGTCTTTTATGAAAATAAGTATTATTGAGCATTTTTTACTACCCCATTCCTTTAATACTCCTCCCCTGCCTCTCTCTCTCTCTCCTTGAATGCATCCAAATAATTCTCTACTCACAATATTTCTCTCACATACTAACTTGACTCAACTCCTATGTCGCAATCCTCTCCCATCACTTCCCTCTCTAAGCTTCCTTTCTTTTCCATCTATTTTGTATTTTTGAAGCTCCGTGCCCCCTCCCATTCTCCCAATTTATGTTTCTAAACCCCCCCCCCTCCCTCCCCCTAATATATATTTTGAATCCTTACATATATATAGGGGTACAAGTATAAGTCAAGCTGGTTCGAGCTTGACTCGTGTTGACCTCTATTTTCGCTTGAGCACCTTCGATCAACTTAGTTGAACCTCGTCGAGCCAAATTTTAACTCGAATTGATCCGAATTGATCCGAATTAGACTCGACATTTAAAATTGATGTCAATTTTAAATTCAATTCGTACGATTAAATTCTTTGAGCTGGCTCGAACCCATTTGAACCTAAATCAACTCAAATGTGCTCGAATATGGTTCAATTCGGCTTAATCTCAGCTTAATTGATTTAGATCAATTTCAGTTAATCTCTAAGCTGCTTTTGACCCATTCGAATCAAGTTCCGAAATAAGAATTTGATCGAACGGTTTAAATCAATCGACCGTTTATCTGTGGTCTTCTCAGATAGAGCAGCGATACGAAGCAGATGACAGGCTTCATTCGCGTGCTTCGAGCGACTGCGGTGACGGATCGGAGAGGGCGGGCTTCCTCTCTCGGTAATAGGTTTAATTTACCCAAACGAGGCTCTCGGCTAGGGCAGGGGATCTCTCTTCCTCTCCCTCTCACGCCGAGCTCTCTCTCGTGCGACTCCCTTATTTTCCCTGGCTCTCGGTCTTCTCCAGTTCGGAAGTCAGAGAAGGACCGAACTCCTCCCTCTTCTCTCTCAGTTCGCAGCAGCTCAGGGGCATTGGGACCGACTCCCTCTCTCTCGTTGGCACAAGCTAGAAGAGACCGAAATCTCTCCAGCTCCCTGGTCTTTTGGTATCTCTCTCGTTCGAGGAGGTCAGTCGACGCCGAAGCCCCCCTCCTGTTTCCCTGTGTTCGTGAACTTCAGCCAAGGCCGAAGCCTTGCTCCTGTCCGAAACCGAACCGGTCTCGATCGCACCTGGACAAGACCGAACTCCTCTTTGCAAGCCAAGGCCGGTGCCCTAGCTCCTTCCCTTCGGCTTCGCACGGTCCAGAACAGAACTCGACGGAGCCCAAGAGAGGCGAAGTCCGACCCGTCGCCGTGTTCGACGCCTGCCTGAGATCGCTGCTTCTAGGTGAATCTTGCTTCCACTCGCAGCCGAGTTCCATGTCAGCCCGAGACTGCCTTCTTTAGCCAACTGACGCCTCCTCCACTTCTTCGTTAGGGCAGGTAACCTCTTCCATTTCTCCTCTCCCTCTCATTTCCTCTCAGCCTCTTTTTTTTTTATTCTTCTCCTTGGTCTATCTCTTTCCCCTCTTCTCCTTCAAGAGTGGCAACGGTTGAATGAATATCTCATGGAATGAAGTCATGTTAAAGTTGTTTTCTTCCTATTATCTCTCTGTTATAATGTCTTTTTCTCATATGGCTCTTGTGAATGGAGTTTTCTACTTATGAATACTTCATTTGGGAAAGGTGAACTAAATGGTTTTATAAATGTGGGTGTACCTTATAGCAAGGACTATGTTGTTCAAGTTTTTCTTACACACAATCTGTAGGGATTTATGCTTGTTGATGGTTAATATGAGAGATTTGTTCTTGATTCATGTTATATCATGAAGTTTTAGGTGTGAGCCTTGAGGAACTATAAGAATATCATATCATCCCTCATTGAGCATGCACACCAAGTGTTTGGTGAAGTGCCATTTAAGAAATTTTTGTATTGTTTTGTGGGTGACTCATGAAGCATGGGAAGTTAACCAAATATTCGGTGAGCATCTTTCTTTACATAGTCCCTTACGTATATACTTGAAAGCATGATTCCTTTGTGCCTTTGAAATGTAGTTTCAAACATAAATTACTCTTCTTCGCTAAGGCCTTCCAAAACAAAAAAAGAGAATATTGCTATGTTGAAAATATTTGAACATGAGAAAATTTAGGATTCCCTTTTCCTTGCAAGGGTTTAAACTCCTTGCAAGAGATATGTTGATGTTCACTTTGCATATACCTTGAAGCATGTATGGTTGGAGTTTGATTAGTGTAGCCCTGTGTTTAATGCATGAGCTAACTTGAAGAGTGTAGTTGATATCCATTAAAACACTTACAAAAATCTTGGAGTTGGCACTTTGTTTATGATTAATCTTGGTGAGTCTTAAGTAAGTCTTCGGCGATGTGTTTCAACTAAGTATACATATGAACTTTTCATAAACACATATGGGTGCAAGGTATTAGTTCTCATGTTGATTTACTTCAAATAGCTTTATGAATCCCTCGTGATATTGATGCCTTGTGACGGAAATATCTCCTGTGATATTTCTCCGCTAAAGATCTTACGAGAATGTGTGATTAAATCTTTTCCTCTCACATCATCTAAAGGTTTATTGACAAAAATCTGAGAATAAGTTTGGTGAAGGATTGGTAATGGTGGCCAAAGTATGTTAAGGGGTTATTATCTTGGAGTTTGGGCTTTGATGGACATGTGGAGGATAGGTTCCTTCTTGAGAATGTCGTGAAATGCTTTGTAAAATATCATATTCTTCTCCGTCCTAGAATCTTAGCAAGACTTGCGTGGGATCTTGTTCTCCGAAAGATCCACTGACAAATCTATCTTCTATGGAGAAATTCTTACTTTCTTTTATGGAGCTTTTCTCATTGGTTTGGTGGGAAAAGAGTGCAGATTTTTGGAGGTATTATTGCTGTTTTTGCATAAGAATTCCTATGACATTTGGGTGGATCTTTCCTTGCTTCTTTGTGAAAATTGCTACAGTTTTTGTGGAGCTTTTCTCACTGGTTTTGTGGGAAACAAGCGCAAATTTTGAAGGTTTTTATTGCTGTTTTACATGAGAGTCCCTATGGCAATTAGAGCATTGTTTCTAATATTTTGGGAAAGTGGTTTTGCATCAAACTAGTCTCTTCTTAATTGCATTTGATTCATATTGGATTGAAACAAGTTGATGGAATTTTCTTTATGCTTTTATGAATTTGTTGAATGTTATATGAAAACCATATTGTCGATTGTGGCGAAACATTGCGTGAACATTGATGGAATGATGACCACTTTTCTTAAATATGCACGGTGTTAGATGTGTGTCCCACAATAACAAACATTCATAAGGCTTTCACAGAATGTTTTGGTGAAATGGGAATTTGCATAGGTTCCAAATGTGAGTCTACCCCCTTTGTAAGTCCAAATGCTATCTTGCTTTATGCTATTTCAAATTCTGAGATTAAGTTGTTTAAATACAAGATGAGTTGATATTGGTATGTTTAAATCCTTGTGCTCACATCCTTACTTCACTGCCAATATGATGCTTTGAATATCTCTAGAATAATAGTGAGTACAAGTTATTGGTATGCCCACGCCATTGTGTATTTCCTTGCCGATTTAGAGAGATTGTCATGTGGATTCATGTTTGAGCTTCCTCATTTGTTAGAGATTTACAAGAGACATTGATATAAGCTTATATCCCAATGGTGTGTAATTACAAAATCTGTGAAAATATTCATGTTTTTGACATTTAAATGGCTAATAATTGGGATGCTTTTCTTGAGTCCTTAGAGAGAGCAGGTTGCATTGAGTTCCTTTAATTAAAAGTATGAATACGTGTGCTCTCTTCATACATGTTTTGAAATCAAATGGTAGAAATCCATAGACTTTACATAAAGAATGTTACTCAAATATTTTGATTTATTTGAAACTTTTGCAAAGTTTAATTACGTGTATTGATGTATCTTATGGAGAAGGTTTATGTGTGGCATTTGATTACATTATAATGTCTTTAGTAGAAGCATGTAAAGCGACTTAGCATATGCCTTGCAATTCCATTTGCAACTTTCAAGAGCATCTTTTCCTACATGCATATCTTCCTTTCCGTTAAAGTATAAAGCATGACTTTCATATTGTATTGCTTTCGTTTATGGATTTGGATTGGGAGAGCTTGTTCACATGCTTCATAGCACATGATGTAAAGTTTCCAAGTCGATTTGGGAATAACTAGTGCAGTTTTTTTTTATAGTTTTTAACTCTCGGATCATCGTAGGAATGCTATACATGCAGATTTTTAATGTTTTGGACCTCCGGATTGCTGTTGGAGTGAAATGCATGCAGATTTTTAATGTTCTTGAACTTCCGAACCGTTGTAGGAATGTTATAAGTGCAGTTTTCCATAGTTTTTTAACTTCCGAATCGTCGTAGGAATGTTATACTTGCAATTTTTCATTGTTTTAATTTTCCGGATTGTTGTGGAAATGAAATATATGCAGTTTTCCACCGTTTTGAGCTTCCGAATTGTTTTAAGAGTGAGTTATGTTTAAGTTTCTCGCTATTTTATATTGATTTGTTTTATATTAAAGATGCTTTGGAGGGTTTTAGGAAATGCTTAATTTTAAAAGAGTTTTGTGAATGTATTTATGGTTGAAGGTTTTGCGAATTATTTTACATAGAGAGGCTTTATCGAAAATTTTTGTGAATATTTTGTGACGAGTTTTGCAAATTGTTTTATGATATTTTTTTTAATGTGTTTTGTGAAGATTTCTTGATGATGGGCTTCATAATGCCCATTCATTGAGGAATTTTTACAAATTACCCCACACCAAATTAAAAAGAGGCACTTGATTATTTGTTATTTTGTAGGGTTTTGAGTCAAAAGGATTTTGGTAGATAATTTTTGTAAGGTTTTGGGTGGTATTTTATTTAGAGGTTTTCATAGGGTGTTTGGAGGCTTCTAGTTTTGTGATTTGCTTAGTGTGGTATAATCCCTTAGTAGTTTTTCTTAGAACAAGCTAGTGATTTGTGTATGAATTGTCTTCCTATCGATTCGCATTAGTTTCTAAAGATGAGTTTTGGGATTTGAAGCTTTAGGAGCTTTATGTTAGAGGTCTTTATATCTTTTTGTAGTTTCTCTGATTAGTCCTTGCTCATTTGGATTTCCTCCCTTTAGTGTTGACTTCTAAAGAATTTTTGGATGAATATAAAACAAAAGAGATCCTAGTTTTAAGGTTGATTTTGGAGGTTCGTTTCCTTCAGTTGCTTAGGCCTCCATTTGTAGGGTGTTGTAGGTAGATGTCTCAAACATATCAAGTGCCTTATTTGGATTGTGGGAACATTAAAGGGCATTGTTAATGTTGCTTTAGGATACACTTGACTTTAAAGAAGTGTGTCCAAAACAACAATGCCTACATTCCTTTTATTTATAATTTTCATTCTTTTCTTTTTACTGCATTGCTACTTATTATAGTACTTTTATTCATAAATTCTCTAAACTTAGTGACACGCATACGAAAGTCCTAAGAGTTAGAAAACGAAACCTCCTTTAATCCTACAACCTTAGTGACACTTAAGGACAAAAATTAAGGACCGGTCTTAGATAACATAGATTTAGGATGTATGCTCCCTATAGGATAGAGACATTAAAATATAAACTTAGGGACACGTCTTTCTAGGTTCTAGTTTCCTTAATTCATTAATAATCAACCAATCCTTTATAACCTAATTCTTAAAATGTGTGAAAATATTTAATTCTCAATCAAGTTATTGTTAATATTCGTAATCATTAAACTATAAACCTAAGACATAAACTTAAACCAATTATAACTAATCTAATAATTAACTCTTAACCAATCTAAAATCTAAAAGATGTAGATTTCCTTAAGAGATTAAATTATAAATGAAATTCATTAGGATTAAAATACTCTTAAAGATCAAACTTAGAATAATCTTTTAAAATCAATAAACAAACCCCTTAATACATAACAACCACTCCAGAAGTGAAGTTTATTGGATGGACTACTCCGGGCTGCGGGGCTAAGTGTCCTAAGGAGGCCTGGTTCCTCGAGCCTGGTGGCACAACGCCACGAATGGATCCAATGGGGTGTTAAAATTTAAAATTAATTTCTTAACTGGCTTAAATCAAACCTTAATCGATAATAAATTATTTAATCTACCTTTTTCTTTTAATTTACAACCAACTAAATTAATCAATCAAATCCTAAAATAAAATCTCTAAAATCAATCCTAAATTACTAATATTTAAACTCTAATTAAAATCTCCCTTTTGCCCTCTAACAAATAAAAAAATGCAAACGATTGTAACTAAATCATCCTACATAGGACCTATCCGAAACTACACACAGTTACACACACCTAGACTTGTTTGGTTAGGACACGACTTCTAACTCTAGGTTAGGCCGATATTTTATTTTGTTGTTCAATATTTACTACATGCTCATATTCTATAAATGCAATTCTTAAATTTCCTGTCAGTTATATTATTTTATTTACCTGCATTTCTTTTTTGAATGGCATCTACGCTCATTTGTATATTTTTCTTTTATCTTATCTTGCGAGGTACATTGAATCCTGATTGACGAAAACTAAAGAAGAGCATTTGCTTAGGAGCTTTTAAGTGGCCGCGCCACAATCGGGGAGCATTTGCTTATAAGCTTGTAAGTGACAGTGCCACAACCAGATATAATTTCTGCAACTTATAAAGCAATTTTCTTTTAATTATATATCGAAACTGCTACACATCACACACAAATTATTGATAGGTATTCTAGCATGTTTAGGTAGTTGGCCTTAGGTTAGTTCACTAACGAAGCTTTGGCCCTATAGGTCAGAGCTTTCCCCTCTTCTGTGAGCCATAGAGACCATTAGGGTCATTTAGGCCTGTAGAGTAGGCCACCTATTATGCCGGTTGGCATCGTTGTTTTCCCACACGAAGTGGGCATCGTTGTTTTTCTGTTAGGATTTTGGCCTTTTCTGGTTTTGGGTACGATACCCCCCTCCCCTTTTCTTTTTTTTTCTGTGAGCCTTAGAGACCATTAGGGTCATTTAGGCCTGTCGAGTAGGCCACCTATTCATGCCATTGGGCATCGCTGTTTTCCCACACGAAGTGGGCATGACTATGATGATTTTCTGTGCGGGTATCTTGCCTGAAGGATACCCTTAGGGTGTGTTTATTTATTTTTTCTGTACTCTGGATGTCATGCATACGTTCTTATACACTTTTCTTTATAATGCACTTCACTTACATGCATTGCATTAGTGGATCCAAGGATATCTCTTAATTGTGCATTTTTTTTCATGCATCATATGACGCTAGATATACCCCTTTGCATATTACAGAGTTTCAAATCCTTGATTCATCAGGATAGAGCCTTTCCATCTTGCATACATATAGGACGATTGGTTGTGCTTAGGATTTTAGCTGGCTTCTCTTTTCAGGCAGGGATATAAGTCCAGATTGCATTAGCTAGGTCGTAGGTGTTAATATCGTATGTACGATATTACACCTCTTATAGACTTAGGATCTAAAGGGTAAGTGGTACAGGTGTACCACTATACACCTTATTGGTGGGTAAGCTATCCATCCTTTCGGAAGCTATAAATCCTACCCATCCGCGTCACACAGATGACGCCACTTCCTTCTTTCTCTCGTGCATGTCTGAATGCGTTGTCCTCTCTTTTTCTCCAGTTTTCTCTTCCTCGAGCCGGCCGGATGTTGACTGAACCCTGTATGACTGATCGAGCCAAGTTGGGACATTCCCATTTGATTAGGAAAACCTAGAAATCCCTTGCACTAAACCCACTTTAGAGGAGATAATCTAACGTCCTTAATCGAAAGTCTTCTTAGATCGAGGTCTAAGATGTAATTAACTACGGGGGCTCGCGCCCGTAGGAAACCGATCCCCACAATCAAAGAAACCCCATTCGAGCTGATGTATCGAATGGGGGAAATCTCGTGAACTTTTGGGTTATAGATATTATTATCCATCGAGGTTGGTAGGTGAAAGCCGCTATCCTCCATGGCTAATCGTATCTATAACTCCATCTGCTCTTCCATCGGCCTGCTTGTGTCGAGTGTAAAGGCCTACGACCATTTTGTCCTACGGGATAGTGTGATCGTACCCTTTGCATTCGAAACCACACGAGCGGAATCCTTTCGGAGACCCACAACTCGATAAATGACTCATGAGCCGAGCTCGATGGGCTAACGAGCCAAGCTTTAGCCAGCCCTGACTCAACTCGTTAGCTCGAGAGTCAGCTCTTTTAAAAAATATTAATATAAAAAACACCTAAAATATATTAACATTCATAATTTTAAGTACAAATTTATCAAAAATATTTAAAATTGGTATCTCACTTTCTTATATTAATATATTCTTTTTCCCCTTAATTTCTCATTCCTTTTATCATTTTATTATAATACTTGCTTGAATAATAATCATTTTCTCTCTTTTATAATAAAAGAGTCATCTCGAACTCAAGCTCAAGCTAGGGGTGACTCAAGCTCAACTCAACTCGTTTACATGTGTGTGTATAATACAATTTACATGTACATTGTAGGCCTTGGCCTTCACCATTTACTAGTGTTCAACTCTCTATAGACCCCTAGGACATTGGAATCCAAAAAACCTGCAAGCATCAACATTTAATCATACACGGGCAACATTTTCTTAATGGTTGTTGTGAAAACACTTTTTTGCATGTGTATCAATATTGCATAATCAACAAAAGTTCTAATATAAATGTGTGATTTTTGTTGATATATTGTTAAATTCAAGGACTGGATAGAAGTGACCTTTCAATCTTCGAAAGAACTTACAAATGGAGAAGCACAAAGTTAGTAAACAGAACACTAAAGAAAATGAGATTACAAAGTAAATCCAATGGCCTGAGAAAAAAAAAAAAAACTACTTTCATAATAAAGTGATTTCCAAAATGCCCAGCAACAACATCAAGCCTTTATCCCACTATGTGGGATCGGCTACATGAATCCATTTTTTTTCTATAGTGTCCTATCAAGAGTCAAATTCTCATTTAAATCTAATAAAAAATATCATTTCTAATGCTTTCTAACCAAATCTTTTTAGGTATACCACTACATTTCTTAACATAGGTCATATCTAATATCTAGTCTCCTCGCAGGTCATTAGAAGGCGACTCTCTATGATCTTATGTCACTGGAGCTACTCCAACCCTTTTACGTATATACTCGTTTTGCCTTCTGTCTCCAAGAGTAAAGCCACTCATCCATCTAAGAAACCTCATCTTTGTAACACTTAAATTTACACTTCTCTTTCAATGGCTAACATTATGCATCATAAGGCATTGCATGTCTCACAATCATCTTATAAAATTTTCCCTCAAATTTGAGGGGAACTTTTCTATCACACAACAAGCCCAATGCATTCCTACACTTCAACCATCCAACTTGAATTCCATAATGCCCAACCAATAAAAAAAACAAGGTAGTACAAATAAACATAATTTTTCATATCATAATAACTTAGTAAAATTATTTCTACTGTTACTCTTTATTTTAATTGACATGTAAAATAAGACCTTTTAGACATTAAGGATAGTTTTCATTATTGGTCCCATCTTGTAGGATATTATATTACAAATAGAAGTTCAAGGAATCATATAACTACAACTATTTAACGAACTTCGGCATGCTCCCCCCTCTCCCCTTCTTAGGTTATGTGCCTAACTACCTGCCTCATTTTTTTTCAGGGTCCATATTGTAGGATATTCTATTATAAATAGAAGTTCAAGGAATCATATACTTATAACTATTTAACGAACTTCGGCATGCTCCCCCCTCTCCCCTTTTTAGGCTGTGCCCAACTATCTGTCTCTTTTTTTTTTAGGGTTTTCACAAATATTTTGATATTGAATTCAAAATAATTATAGGACTGACTGTTGACAATTCAACAAGGTACTGATCCGTACAATGAGAAAGATCAATTTCAATGAATCCATGAAATTTTCAATGTTATATGCTCATGGGGTTTCATTTTTAAGTAGTCAACCTTCATAATGAATATTCTATTCTCAAGACCCTCCATGATCCATAATTAAACCTACCCAACAAATTTCACCAAAGCTAACCCAAGTTCACCAAGCCCTAAGCTCTCATGTACACTGCACCTTCTAAGTCATTAGCATTTTAGGTTTATCTCTCTCATTTTTTATTGGAAGTATAAGATTATTAGTTCCGTGTATCAATCACCCAATCCTTTACAGCTTTTATGTTTGACACATTGGTTGATTCTTACATTACACACTCCAAGTTTCTACACAAACTGATAACTCAAATCTATGTTCTTACCTACTCAAGCACCAACATCTTTGCTCTGTTGCAGCATTCATCATTACCAAACCGTCATTCGCCTCTCTTTAATGACTTCATGGGCATTAAGGGGACTTAAACAGATAATACTTCCATTGGAATGGTAAGTAGCTTAAAAATAAAAATCCAAAAGCACATATCATTGAAATTCTCACCAATTCATTGAAACTAAACTTCGACACAGCATTAATCATTATCATGTTAAATTGTCAAAGATAATTCGTAGAATAATGTTGGGCTTTGAAACCAATATATATATATATATATATATAGAGAGAGAGAGAGAGAGAGAGAGAGAGAGAGAGAGAGAATGGAAAAATTATGCAAACATCAAAGATATTGACGAATGAAAAAAGGTGAAAGGTGAAAAAGGGAGAAGCACATATGTAGCCAGCCTAAAAGAAAGGGAGAGAAGCATGGCAAGCATTATTTCATTCAATAATTGTAGTCTCCTATTGAATGAACCCTTAAGCCTTTATTTATAATAAAATTTCCTACAATATAAGGCAAACTATCAAAATTATCCTAAAAAGCTAACAAATGGTCATTGCCCACGCAAATTAAAATAAAGACTAATAAATGAATAATTCAAATAAACAACATTAACACTGAAAAATAATCCATAATTGTCCTACATCATTTAGAGGCATGAAAACTAAAAAAAAAAACGATGTCATATAACAGTAATCTCTATCAGAGAACAAAACAGATGCAATGATCAGTAGAACCTTGTATCTAATACCAATTGATGTAGAGAGAAGCAATGAAAGATTGATGGAAGTCTTAAGAAACTGAAGGAGAAAGAACACGTGAGAACTATATAAAAGAGAGAATTGGGCATGCAGTCTAAGATGAGGGAAAAGTATGTCAATCATCATTTCATTTAGCAAACAACAATGACACTCTCCTTTCATGACCCCTTGGACCTCTATTTAAAGTTGAAATCTTACAAGGTAAGAGTAAAAATCAAATAAATCCTGAACAACTAACAAATAATCATATTGCACATGAAAATTAAAATAAAATCTGCTAGAAAAAGTAATTCAACAAAACTGCTATAAAATGACAAATAATTTATTTTTCCCTACATCAGATAACTATAATATCATACGATATGCTTGATCAGTAAGACTAAGGGGTACTTACTATTGTATGCATAGGCAAATGATGCCAGGAACATAACCAAAAATAAACTTCCGGGGAGAAGACAATACGAGTTACTGAAAGCCTGAAACTTGGATGGCTGTGCGGCTCAAGATACAGTAAAATTTTTCTAGAAACTAATCTCACTAAGCTTTCGGGATATTAGGCACATTTTAAGTTAAATGATAGTGATGGCTTTTTAGTGGCCCACACTAAGTAAAAGCTTGCAATATTTCCACTGCGATACCCAGATAAAGGAAAGTTTTGGACGCATAAATTTTAAAATAATTATTACAATGATTTGACCATTGAACTAAAGCAATTTGTATGAATTTTGCAATCGCAACAACCTCAGCTACGACCCAAAATGTAAACCTGTGGAAAGAAGTTAAAACCCTTTCTGCATGAATTTTGTGATCCAAGCAACCTCGGCTACTATCACGCAACTTAATATTCTAAAGTGGATTTCTGATTTCACAAATATATTTATAAGAAAATATCACAGATGCAGAAAATTAAGCACCCATCTTAATAACAAATAAATTGTAAAGTCATATGTAATATTCCTAAAGCTATTAAGATAAAAGATAACTAATAAAACATGACTAATAAGGTTGATTACATTTGATTAATAACTTAATCATCTAATTAGGTCAAATAATTAGCGAGATAATTGAGACATCACATGTTATAAAAATACCTAAGAAACAATAACAGGTAATTACCCTCAATCTTCAAACTCATTAAGATCAATTCAATTTAAATGAAAACTAACTTAAATTAAAGGAATGATAAATGAAGGAGGATAAATTGCTTAAAATAACAAATTAAATAAAACAGTCTGGAGAGGACGACTTATGTGATGAAGGATTCGTGTGAGTCTATTTCCAGTTATGATAAAATAATTATGTAGTATGTACTATGTTATAAATAATATGTATGCATTATAAAGTAAAATATTTATATTATTTATATTATATATACATATGTACAACTATATAAGTAGCAAGATAAAGATTAAAGTGGTATCAAATGAGAAAGTAAGTGAGAAAGTAAAGGTGAGAACAGTAGAAAGGGACGCAGGGGACCAAGCAAGAGAGCAAGATTGGAGCAACCAAGCAAGGGAGGGAAATTTATGCAAAATATGTGCTATTTCACAACAAAATAAAATTTTAATGTCTTTATTGACACTCTAATATAAGTTTAATGTCAATCTATGAAGCATGGACATTTCAAAAATCCTTTAATTTCCATGTCAGATAGGTGTCAGCGATGGACATGCCTCCAACAAGCCCTGAAACATCTATGTCACGGTGAAATCATATATTATTTATTTCTATCAATACTAGAGTCAAACACAATCAAGATGGAACCTAACACGATAAGTACACACTTTGACACAGCCAAGACACACCCCAACATAAGTCAATGGACCATATTAAAGAGGATAATGGTATTAGTGGTGATGAAGACATAATAACACTAGTATTGCATTACGATGTCAATGTGTTAGGTTACTTAGTAGTACATTTATGTGTTCATTATTTTTAGATAATTTTAAGATTATATATATACAATTCTTTTTTTTTTTTGGCATTTTCTGAGAATAAAATAATCTTAATATTAACAAAGACATGTTTAATGATTAATTTTAAGGGCAAAACCTAAAGGCAGGGTGGCAAAACCTAAGGGCAGCATCAGAGAGGGGGAATGGGTTCGGAGAGGGGTTGCAGGGAGCACGAATGGGAATTCAATTTTGAACGAATGGAGTGTATTTCAAATGCATAGAAAAAAACATTTTTTTAGGAATGTCTAATACCTCAAAAATTTACTTAGAATTTATGCTACTTTAAACCAAATAGAAAAAGTATAAATGAATGTAAAAGAAATACAATATAACTATTTTACTTTATACCAAACAAAATCTAAATAACTCCTCTTTAAAGCTCACAAAACACTAGAGCATTTTTTGAGAACATATGCTAAATTATGACCTATTCAAGTTCCAAATATTAGACACTAGCGCAAGATCTACATTACTGTTATAAGAGGCCCGCTACTTAATCATGGATAGAACACTACATCATTAGCCTTCACAAGATATAAATAGCAATCAATACTTGAAAAAAAGATTTATTCCCTTCAAATTAAAACGCTATGAAGAACTTTCACTAAACTTCTATCAGCCCCTCATGAACAAACAAATGGAAGAAATCAAACCAACCTGCTTTGCTAATGGTGGTTTCTATAATAATTTCTCCTACAATGATTGGATAAGCGGATGACCCGAATTAGACCTAATAAGATTTGTGAGTTTATTTGTCATTATTGAAATTGTGTAAAATGTTTAGAGTCATATTTACATTTACTTGGGTCAAAAGGGAACTTGTGATTTGAATTTGGAATGAAATTTTCAAGTTGAGATCCGCCCTTGGGAGCAATGCGACACTGTGAAATAGCATTGTGGAACCATGGTCTCTATTTTGAGTTTCTAAAAGTTTCTTTGGGAGCATTGCAGAGCTAGGAAGCAGTGCTTTGGTGCTAGGCTTTCTATTTGAGAGCACTGCAGCGCTAAATCTATAAATATCAAATTTCATTCTCTTTGAGAAGTAGCCGGTTGGAGAGAGAAAGAGAAGAATTCTAGCGAGAGAAGGTTGCATTTGGAGGTCTTTGAGTCAATTTCACATGTTAGTCAGTTGAAGAAGCTATTTGACTCAAGATAGGATACCTTTTCCCTACTTTAGTTTTCAATTTGGGGCTTTCATATGTGAGTTTTGGTTTTTTATCTGGTTAAATTTTATACAAACTCAATTTTATAAAGCTTGGGAAACTTTCCATGGTGTTGTTTTTTGTATTTCGTAGTATAGTGTATTATAAGCATGTTAACAGGAAAATTTTCAAATTTCACATGGTAGTTTTGAATATGTGGCATTTCATGTGTTTTGGTGAAAATAATGACATGCATAGGAACTGTTGTAAAACAATAAAAAACCCATGTGACGTTATAAATGTTGTTTATGAATGTTTTTATGTTTTACAAATGTTGAGCTTGTGCGCATGTATTTCCCTAAATGCAGTGGTACATGTGAAAGTTTGTACATTCATGTATCATGTCAGATATTATTCATATATGTTGAAAGTGTCAATATTACTTTTCATATATGTTGGAAATGTTGATGTTGCGGACCATAAATATTAAGAATGTTGATGGTATGTGTTTCTAATAGACAGTGAAGTCCGTGTTAATATTATTGTTCATATATGTTGAGAATATTGATGATATGTGTTGCTAATACATGTTGAAAATGCAAATACTTCTATGTTCATGTGTTTGAAATGTAAGGGGAAAGCTTCGGGAACATGTATACAAGTGGGTATATAACTAGAAATGAAGTTATAAAAAGCTTCAAGAAATGTATATAAGTGGAAGTGGAGATACAAGGAGGCTTCGAGAAATGTAAATGTATGTTATATGTTATTTCATGCTACGCTGCTTACATTTTGATATCAAGTTAAAGTAAATGTATATGTTATGAAGTTATGTTCATATTTTTGCGCAATGCTACTTCTGTTTTGAATTTTTGTTCAAGTATTGTATAAGTTGTTACTGTTGGTATATATATACTTTTACCGCATATTTCATTATGATACTAAATTGTTAGGCACATAGTTTAAAACAAACATTATGATAGTTCACTTTAAATATGAATTATTGTTTATGCAATATAGAATAGTATAAAAGTTTTTCATATAAGTATTGAACTCTGTAGTAATAGATTTTGAATAACCTATTGAGCAAGTGTTTTGCTCACCTTTTGTATTTGCATTTATTTTCAAGAAAGTATAAAGCACCAGTTGAGTAAATTATGTTGATAGAGACTATTGACCCAAGCTGAGAGCTGGATTTAGGTATGCTCATTGTGGGTTTTCTTCTATGAGGTCATAAGCATATTTATGTTTTTGATAAATAGTAAGTTAAGACATGCTTTATGTGTATTATTTTTTGAAAGTACAGTTTAAATAAACGAAATAAAATTGATACTTTATTTCTATTTATTTCGATGAATTAGTTAGATCTATGTTATATATGTTGAAGAATATAAAATTAAAAAAAAAAACCTTCAAATTAGGTCTTAGGACGTATTAGGTTTGCTATCATAGCCTTGACACGGAGCAACTCACTTTGGAATAGTTGGTTGTATCGGGTTAGGCTGTGTCAGTTTCAACTCAAAGATTCTACTACATTTACATGGGAAACATCATAATTGGAATGTCGGGAGCATGAGCTCATCAAACCCCAACAGCATAAATAAAGTCTAACAACTATAAAAATTAATGTAACGCAGTTATACAAGAAAGAAACTTCAACCTACTATAGCATATCTCCCTTTCAACAAAAAGGAATGCAGCTCCCATTCACCCATCCAAAATCAATCCATTCTACTGACGAAAGAAATAACTAACAAGAAATGTTCAAATAAGGGAACATAAAAAATAGAGCTCTCAAAACAAACCAAAACGTGTCATAGGTGCATTCAGCAAACACTTGAACAAAACTCATCATCATCGTCAACCTTCTCAGCACTATTTGGGCTAGTTTTCTTAATCTGCATTATCCATTTGTCCACGCGTAGTGTTACATCAAATGCTAAATATATTTTGCAGGGCTTCTACCCAAGTTACATTTGATCTGCACCTATTTATTCATCCTTTGACAACAATTTAACCTACCAACCTTATTAGTGCATCTTCTACCCTTCTCAATATATGCTCAAACCACGCAAGCCTATTTTAATAAAAATATCTTTAAGACATTTTTTCTTAGCATGCAAAAATCAAATATCATGATACCGGCTATATGTTGCCTTAAGATCAATCAAAATCATATGAAATTTATTTATTCGCTCTTTATATTTTTCAATAGTTGCCTTGGCATAGAAGCGACACCCATAGTGAATCACTCTAACAAAAAAAAAATGATTATACAATATTTCTATAAATTTTATAAAACTATGTTTCACTACCCTCTCTGACCATTTAGTTGCATGGCCCATACTACTATTTGATTTATTGAAATGTTGGCATGTGAAATTTTTGAGCTTGGTAAGGCCAAAGTTGGGCTGCCAATGATGCCAAAAGAAAATTTTTCATAGGTCTTCTCAAAACAAAACAAACACATAGCAAAAAATAAAATAAAATTTGAATTTGACCATACTTCATCCAAGCTATCCTTAAAATTGAATTGTGTGATTCACTAACACACTTATTTGCCATAAGCTGTAGCTTCAAGTTTCATGTTTCAAGAAAATCATCATATACCCCTAAACATTCTCGTATTGAGCATAATTTCACATTTAAATAGTGGCTCAATAAATTGATTAACGTTTAGTAACATCATGGAGACCAATAATCCTTGTTCCCCATTAGGAAAGAAAAGGTATTTCTTCAGACGATCGCTGATGTTTTAAGTTTAGTAATCTCCATGTTTTACTCCTTAAATACAAGGTTTGCTTCGTGTTGTTTGACTTACTCCATTTCCAATGAAATTTTGGTAGATTCCACAAGAATACAAAGAATGTAAATTACCCTAACATCTCTTAAATATAAATTTCATGCGAAACTGTAATTTCCATATATTTACATGCCATGGCAGACCGTATCCCAATTATTTTTAGATTTTAGAACTTCTTTCTTGATACACCTAAACTTGCATATAAGCAGCCCCAACCTAAGCAAACACAAAAATTTGATCACCAACGCACACCAGATTAACAAAGATCAGGCGCTGGATTAAAAGAAAGCTGAGTTTTTGACATAACCCATCAAATATTTGTAAAAAATGCCAGGGCCAGCAAACTAAAATTTAAAATAGCTAATGGTTTCAGAGTCAATTATTAATCAATTTGTAGTAAAATTCTCAAGCCAGACATAAGGTGCAAAAGAGAAAACAGAGGCAAGAAAGCAGCAAAAAAAGTAGCAAATTTTACATAAATAATAACTGACAATACAAATTCACCTGTTGATGATAATCGACCTGCACTGCGTCACTCTGGCCATCTGGGGGCTGCTCGCTAGGTTGAGAAACTAGCATTTGGCAAGCAGCATTGTACTTGCCCACTGCGGCAGCAACATCAACTGGAGCTTTCATCTCAGGGGTCGTCGTGTAGTAGTCTGAAGCCATAATCTTGTTCAACTTTTCCCTCAGGCCAGCATCTATAGAATAGCAAAAGTTAAATAAATATAAAGCAAGATATATCAAAGTAAAAGGAAGGACTTACAGGTAACAGAGGATCCCGAAACTATGGGTTCCTGGGCTCCCTCTAGCCAGAGTTTAGCGTGCTGAATACAACCCTCGAGTGCGCTCCGGTGAGATATCCCAGAATAGAGCGGCCTTGATGTAACCAACCCTCCGAGAGTAGAAATCATATCGAGATCTTTCTCCCCAAGCAGCTCGGTGGCCTCGTCCGTGACATAATCGTACGTCAGGCAGCACCCGCGCTCGTGATTCCTCGTCAGCATCATCGATGTGAACTCGCTCTGGGGCTTCACATCGAAGAGACAGCCAAAGTAGAGTAGCGCTAGTAAGCTATCTACGGCGGAATCAATCGATGAAGTGTCCTCCACCGCCACGGGCATGAGATTAGGTTTACCAGAGGGTGAACAGGAGGCGGTGAGGGCGACCTCCTCCTGGACGGCAGCAGCGAGCGGCAGCCGAAGCTTGTCGTACTCATCAATAAGTGCAACAACGCCGGGCTTTGACCGAAGAACTTCTTCCTGCTCCTTGTTCAAGGTTTTTCCCTGTACAAGGCTCGCCTCCATCTGAATAATTCGGTTATACTTCTTCCGCAACGCGCGCAGCCGTTTGTTCATCAGACTCAAAACGGGCCCTTCCACCGCCGCCGCCGCCTCAGAACCAGAAGTTGACGATACCGACGCCATTGAAGCAACAGACTCAGCAATCTCCCAAGCGATATTACTCGCCTCTCAGAGGAGACCTCTCAGAGACTGTATATGTAGAGCTATCAATGAAGGAGTGGAATTGGAGACGACTCGAAGATTTTTGGTTGCTAGGCTAAGCTAGAGCCTGGAGACATGAGAAGGCCGGTTTTGTAAATATTTTTACCGTGCCCTAATGCAGCAAGGCAATTTACTATAAATAAATAGTGAGTTATTACATGCATATCATTATATACTATTCTATTTATATATTTAATATTTAAAATTTTAGTATTATACATATATCATCTATAGTTCATTTTCATATAAAATATTAATGGCATGAAAGAAATATATGAGTCATAGGAAAAAAATATGAGTGGTATATTGGATATTAAAACAATATAAGATGGTATGTATGTAATATTAAAATTTTAAGTATTAGATATGTAAATAAGATGGTATAAAATGGTATGTATGTAAATTTTCCTATATTATTTATGAACATTTAGGTCAGTCAAAATAAATTAACGTACATATTATATAGATAAGTTTCAAATTAAATTTTTTTTTGTTGATAATCAAAGCTCTCAACTAACAGATCAAGATAATTTATTTTATTATCTCTTTTTATTCTTTTTTTTTTTCCTTTTCATATTACAACTAATAACCACTCATTTATAATTGAATCCATTTGACATCTACAATTGATTAATTACAGTAAAATTGTTAAATAAACAATATGAAAATATAATTAAATTACTACTATCAAGATTTACATTCTACTACAGTAGCCTTTGGGTAAGGTACGCATGTTGAACCTGGAAATTTCATGTATACCTAACTTATATGTGCATATTTAGGTATTCTCAAGAGTTTCTTTCCCGTTCGCTAGCCTTGCAATGTTTGCATGAAATTTCAGATACAGCCTCTTGCTTGTCTTTTAAAAGATTTTGAAGAAACCAAATGGAAAAAACAATTGAATGAGTAACATTTGATTATCTTAAAAAATCATTTGAATTGTTTCAGAGAAGTATTCGGGTGATAACACTTAATATAATACGTAAGAAATTATAAAATTTGCGTCAAATAACTATTCATGACATGTTTAAGTTATAAACGTTGAACCCTATGTTTTTGTTTAAATTTTGCGTGCTTGACCAGGATGCGTACTTAAACAGGTGCGTACTTAAGCAGGAGGTTACTGTGCAAGCTTCAATGGCTACAAAAGAATACGTGCAAATCAGATAACTTAAATAAAATCAAAATTATCATCATTATCTATGTAATATCTCGTTCCCTTACTGTTCCTCTCTGAATTGGATTTCCCTCCCAGAATCGGCCAGGACGAAGTTGAGATCGTCCAGGCCGATCAGTGCCTGGAAAACAGCTGATTTCTGGAGTGTTTTCTGGATGATTTCTGGACAGGATCGTCCGGGCCGATCGTGAGATCGTCCAGGCCGATCTGTACTGTAGAAATTATCGGCCAGACAATAGCCCTGGGTGAGGTCCAGGACGATCAGGATTTGGTCTGATCGTCCCGGGACGATGTGAATATCGGCCTGGCCGATCAGTTCACAGATATAAGAAAATCAGCTCGTTTTGAGGAGAGAGAAAATCATTTTATAAAAACGAAAATATCTGAGGAGAGAGAAAGAGAAAGGGAAAAAGAGAAAAGCTGGTTTTCGGAGACCGCGGAGCGCTTTTCGTCCGACGCTGCTGTTGGGAAAAGTGGAGATCTCGTGGTAAGGACTCCGAATCCTATTTCTGTTTTCAAAGATGTTGTGTTTTGATCGAGTTATGATCTGTTTTGTGTTTTCGTAGTCGACTTTTCGACATGATTTTGATTTGACACGACTTTCACCGCACAACTTTTAGAGTGTTATAGATATGATTATTCTACACGATTTGACTGTATTCTACGAATTTTCTTCCGGTCGGAATTGGTTCTACGTGATTTTAATTGAATAGAAAATTATCAGGATGTTTTCTGACTTGGTTTCTATAGAATAAAAGTCTTGCATTGATGTTATAGATATTCTATTGTAATTTGGTAGAATTTGGAAATCGTGTCTTTTTGCAGGATTTTTGTGTAAATTTGACCGACTGCCGTTACGCTGCCCGATTTTCGTATGATTTCTGATTTGTCTGAAATTGATAGATTGAATCGATATGCCTATGATTATTGATATGATTGTTCTAGATTTCTTTAATATTGCTTATTGCATCGATTATTGCATTGATTGATTGATTGATCCTGAAAGACAAGTGGAAACCTAGTTGAACGTTGGTTATAGAAACCAACGTGTATTAAACGGACTACAACAGCAACGGATTCTACAACAGCACTATGGATAATAGCCAGTTAACCTGGTTGATCATGACTAGTGTTTGTGCTTGTCGAGTAAGACCATTGTATGGAATTGTATGATCTTGCATCGTATGGATTTCCTGATATGCATTGATTTATTGATTTCTGATTGATTTATTGATTTGATGGATTTATCGAATTGATTTCTTATCGTACGGATTCATTGATTTCATTGATTGGTCATTGAGCATTGATACTATTGATTATTGATTATTGACATTGATATAGATACTGCATTGATAGCATGGACATGGACATCGTATGGATTCATTGTATTGCTGCCTAGATTTTATAGACTCGCTGTTGCTATTGTTCTATACCGTATTGACTGTTTTATAGATTCCTTGTCTCGTATCGCTTTTCTCATTTGACTTCATTGATTAGATCGTACTGATTTGACCGTATTGATTTGATTGACGGATATTGATTGATTGCGTTGATTTATCGAATTGCCTGCCGTGCATTGACTGGTTTTATTGACTATGGATTTCCACTGCATAGTATTGATGATTGGATTTCCGGATTGCATAGACTCATTGACCATTGACTGATTCAGATTGATAGATTGACATGCATATTGATAGCATCGCCGTGCTTTGATTTCAGTTGTAGGCTTTGGTGACCTGCTGGGCTATTGTAGCTCATTATATGTGGTTTAAAAATTTCAGGTCCGAGCAAGGCAACTGGAATGGAGTTCGATCAGAACGGTCAGACGAATCCTTTCGCTACACGGATCTTGGGGCGTCACAGGTGGTATCAGAGCAAGTGTAGTGAAAGGATTTGATTGATAATTTGATAGAATGAATCCATTCTATTCATTTTGCATACATAGTGATTGACATTTGATTGATTGCATTGTGTGTTTGTTTAGATTTCGACGAGTTTTGTTTTGGATTTGGATTTCGATCGATTTGGTTTGCTTCGTGTTTTGCTTCGTACCTTTAGGGAAATGTCGGGACGACATTTTTCTAAGGTGGGGAGATTGTAATATCTCGTTCCCTTACTGTTCCTCTCTGAATTGGATTTCCCTCCCAGAATCGGCCAGGACGAAGTTGAGATCGTCCAGGCCGATCAGTGCCTGGAAAACAGCTGATTTCTGGAGTGTTTTCTGGATGATTTCTGGACAGGATCGTCCGGGCCGATCGTGAGATCGTCCAGGCCGATCTGTACTGTAGAAATTATCGGCCAGACAATAGCCCTGGGTGAGGTCCAGGACGATCAGGATTTGGTCTGATCGTCCCGGGACGATGTGAATATCGGCCTGGCCGATCAGTTCACAGATATAAGAAAATCAGCTCGTTTTGAGGAGAGAGAAAATCATTTTATAAAAACGAAAATATCTGAGGAGAGAGAAAGAGAAAGGGAAAAAGAGAAAAGCTGGTTTTCGGAGACCGCGGAGCGCTTTTCGTCCGACGCTGCTGTTGGGAAAAGTGGAGATCTCGTGGTAAGGACTCCGAATCCTATTTCTGTTTTCAAAGATGTTGTGTTTTGATCGAGTTGTGATCTGTTTTGTGTTTTCGTAGTCGACTTTTCGACATGATTTTGATTTGACACGACTTTCACCGCACAACTTTTAGAGTGTTATAGATATGATTATTCTACACGATTTGACTGTATTCTACGAATTTTCTTCCGGTCGGAATTGGTTCTACGTGATTTTAATTGAATAGAAAATTATCAGGATGTTTTCTGACTTGGTTTCTATAGAATAAAAGTCTTGCATTGATGTTATAGATATTCTATTGTAATTTGGTAGAATTTGGAAATCGTGTCTTTTTGCAGGATTTTTGTGTAAATTTGACCGACTGCCGTTACGCTGCCCGATTTTCGTATGATTTCTGATTTGTCTGAAATTGATAGATTGAATCGATATGCCTATGATTATTGATATGATTGTTCTAGATTTCTTTAATATTGCTTATTGCATCGATTATTGCATTGATTGATTGATTGATCCTGAAAGACAAGTGGAAACCTAGTTGAACGTTGGTTATAGAAACCAACGTGTATTAAACGGACTACAACAGCAACGGATTCTACAACAGCACTATGGATAATAGCCAGTTAACCTGGTTGATCATGACTAGTGTTTGTGCTTGTCGAGTAAGACCATTGTATGGAATTGTATGATCTTGCATCGTATGGATTTCCTGATATGCATTGATTTATTGATTTCTGATTGATTTATTGAATTGATTTCTTATCGTACGGATTCATTGATTTCATTGATTGGTCATTGAGCATTGATACTATTGATTATTGATTATTGACATTGATATAGATACTGCATTGATAGCATGGACATGGACATCGTATGGATTCATTGTATTGCTGCCTAGATTTTATAGACTCGCTGTTGCTATTGTTCTATACCGTATTGACTGTTTTATAGATTCCTTGTCTCGTATCGCTTTTCTCATTTGACTTCATTGATTAGATCGTACTGATTTGACCGTATTGATTTGATTGACGGATATTGATTGATTGCGTTGATTTATCGAATTGCCTGCCGTGCATTGACTGGTTTTATTGACTATGGATTTCCACTGCATAGTATTGATGATTGGATTTCCGGATTGCATAGACTCATTGACCATTGACTGATTCAGATTGATAGATTGACATGCATATTGATAGCATCGCCGTGCTTTGATTTCAGTTGTAGGCTTTGGTGACCTGCTGGGCTATTGTAGCTCATTATATGTGGTTTAAAAATTTCAGGTCCGAGCAAGGCAACTGGAATGGAGTTCGATCAGAACGGTCAGACGAATCCTTTCGCTACACGGATCTTGGGGCGTCACAATCTAGCCTCATGTTGTGAGCTTCTTATCTTTGCCTGAAATCATATAAAATCACATAATTAGCATAAAAGTCCAACAAATAACTAAAAATTATCGATGTATTCAATGCATGCCAAAAGATTCATTATGATTGTTATAGTCCTAATCAATATTAATCATCATCTAATACGTGTAATAGGAAATATCTATAATTGTGAGTAAAATCAATATGACTAGTACTTTCAAAAGAGATCTATCAAATTATAAGATAAATTGCTAAATAATACTATAAACTAAGGAGCAATATCAATATGTTATACTATGTTGTATCAATATTAGTGTCAATACAATTTCTATTTTATTTATCAATCGGTTTAATGTACTGTGATGTAAATATTATCATGGATATAATAATGAAAGTCAAGGCAAAACAATTCACCTATAATGTATTGCTTCATTTTTACATATGTTATATGTCATATGCATCAATCTGTCAATCTTATATTATATTTCATTATTTCTATTAATAATTTATTTTTCACACCTGACTTTCAATAATTATTTAGGATTTATCACCCTCTACGTACCCATAAGTGTAATTTGATCAATCAGTTACAGGCTACAATTAGGATTACACAATCAACTTCTTATTTTAAAGAAAGCCCATTGTCTCACCCTCATGCGCATTAATTATAATGTTAACAGTTAGCCTTCATTGCTTATATGTAAATGCTACATTTTTATGTGCAATATAATTCAATATCATACATGAAATACATTAATTCATAAAATGCAATACAATATATCAAAATTGTATGCTAAACATTTACTTCAAAAAAACACTTCTTCTAATTTATCAGGTGAAAATTTAATATGTTTCAGTCAAAATGCTCATATTGATGACATTTATCACATACAAAAAATTATGCAGTGAAAATTTGTTAAAAATTAAGATATCATAATTTTTGCAAGTTTGAACCAAATTAAAATTCTTAAAACAAGAAATACATAAAATCATTGAAAACAAAAGATAAGATAACGGTTGATTGCAACGAGACGAGTAAATTTTACAACTGAAAGAGCTAATAAAATCGACTCAATGACCCCCAAACTTAGGTTTCTCTTTCTTCTCTCCTCTCTTTTCCCCCTGATTCCCTATTTTTCTTATCTCTTAAAAATGAACTAATTCAGTTAAAATTGAAATGGTACGTAAGTGGATGAAGATTTTTTACAGGATATCTCAAGGGGGTAAAGGTTATTATGGCAATTATTCAGTTTTTAGTGCAATATATATATATATATATATATATATATATATATATATATATATATATATATATATATATATTAAAAAATGGAGCAAAAAAATTTATATAAAAAATATTTTTAAAATAGCGTAGCATATCTGGAAGATTATAATTAACTCAATTTACAAAACGGACATACTGTCATGTGTTAATTTTATACACTATCTTGGAAGAAAATTATTATATATAATTAAAGCACAATAATATAATATACACGACGGTAGAGTTAGATTTTATTGTCTTAGCATTGTACGGATATCCAGCATAAACATAAGAAAATGGAAATGCTAGATTTTTTATATGGAAACCCATGAAAAAGAAAAAATCACTAGGTCACGCTCAATTGAAATAATTCAACTAGTATTTGAGAAAATTACAAGCTTCTGATTCATCATTGAAATTGAGGACGATCAGATTATAATAGTCAAAAGTCGAATTGAAATTAGAAGGTCATATAGAAGTCCAGAGTCAGTCCGTGGCGTCCGTCGATGGCCGGTCAGAAATCCAGAGTTAATTGACTGTCAGGTAGAAGTCCGACATCCGTCGGTAGTCGGATAGAAGTTTGGCGGCAGTCGGTGGTCAAGCTGAAGTTCGGTGGTGATCGAGGAGGAGTCTAGTGGCAAAATAACTCTCTTTTTGCTTGGTTCCCCTCTCATGAGAAACGATGGGTCTATTTATAGTTTTTTAAGAGTGACATTACTTGTAAATAGAAGAAATATCAAGGGTAAAGTTAGAGTGGTTTGAATTGACGATTGATGTTGATCCCCTTGATCATAAACAATTTATTGGACATTTGAATGTCTTAATGATATCAAAATTTGGCGATCTTAGGCTTGTTGAATTTGTCTCGTTGAGCCGCTCGATTTGAATATAAGCATGTCACGTTTGGAAACAGTTTGACAATCTAAATTATGGTTTGAACTTTTCAAATGTGTTTCAGGTCTTTGATTTTGACCCATTTGGGCTTGGATTGTGTCAAATTTGGTGTCGTTGGGTTCATATTTCTGAGATGTTCAATTCAACTATAAGTTTACTGAAATCGGAGTTCAGATGATACCAGATTTAGTCTTTAAAGTTTCCAATTTGATTTTGCTTCGAGATTCTTGCCCGATCAAGAAGATCAAAGTCATGTTGGGAGTGTTCTATCAGATGAACCATAGTAATTCTCTTGATCATGAAGAGTTTATTGAGAATTTAAGTGTCTTAATGATGTCAGAATTGAGTGATATTGAGCTCGTTGGATTCATCTCATCAAGCCGCTCAATTTGATTATAAGCATGTCATATTTGGATATTTCTTGGTAGTCCAATTAATGCTCTAAAGCTTTCAAATAGACTTTAGACATTTGATTTGGGCTCGGATTAGATCAAATTTGATGTCGTTGGGTTCGTCTCCTTGAGATGATCAATTTGGCTATAAAGTTGCTGAAATTGGAGATCATATGGTCTTGATTTTAATTTTTAAAGCCTCAATCTCATTTTTACATCAATATTCATGCTTATTAAGACGAATTATTGGTGACATATCAGTAATATATTTGAAATGTTTGAAACTATCTGCATGAAATAAATGCAGAGATTAATATATTATTATTTTTTAATTTGACTTAAAAGTAAAATGAATATAATGAAAAGCTAAAAGATAGTGCTGCCCAACAACAAGCAGGAGGTAGCGAGCTATGCTGGCCGACGAGTAGCACAATTGTGCATCGAAGGCATTGGGTAGTTGTGATCAGTAGTAGCATGGGCGGATCCACATTGGTTTTAGGGTGGGCATTTCAAAAAAAAAATTTAAAAAAATATTTATTGGGAAATTTTTGGAATATTTTGAGTATGTTGGGCATTTTGCCCCCTCAAAAATATTTTTTGCCCTAATTTTATCAATCCTAGGCATCTTTGCCCATCCTCCATAAATTTTTTTTTTACCCACCTTGAAAAAAGAGGTTGGATATTGCCCCTGAGTAGTAGCGAGAAGCAGCAAGCGATGATGAGCAAGAGGTGATGACCGATGACAAATTGCAACTGCATTAAAAGATAATTTAATAATTTATAAGATATTTAAAAATAAACTAAATTTAATGATTTTTAAATACACAAAATTAAATTGTTTGGTGCATTCGAAAGTTTTTAAACTTCTATTCTTCATTTATTTTTATTTCACTGAAAATCCCAATTTGTTAAAAGAACCCGACATGCTACGTGAGTTAAATCTTATTTGCAGCCAAACGACCCCTAAATATTATGTTATTAACGGACAGAGACTAAAGTCGAGGCTGAGAACCGGAGTGACCGGAGTGAAGCTCACTCCTCTGGTCTCTGCTCTCCACCATGACCGCCCATCCGATGCGGTCGCTGAAGTCCTCTGTCGGGACTAAGAGCGGCAGCAGCTTCCACGCTGGCGCTTCCTCCGTCCAACAGAGCTCTGCCGCCCGAGTTGCCGAATGCTTCGTGTTCCGCCAGGAAAAGTACTCTACCGGCCTTCACTCGTCCTGGATCAGCCGCCTCCTCTCCACCGCTACCTCCGCTGCAAGCATCCACTACCCTGCCAACACCTCCTTCGGCGACTTTCTCCCCGGAAAGCTTAACATCTCCTCTGACGAGTCCCGCACACCCTCTTCCTTCTTCCACAACTCTGACTCCTCCATTATCCATCGATGCCTAGGGTTCGCCCATATTAATCCGACGCCTCCGCCGCCGCTGCCGACGCAGAAGATATCGCGTGGAGATGGAGATGGTCGGCTGGTGGCAAGTTTTGGGCCGTTTAAAGTGAGGGAAATTGGTAAGAGCGCGGAAATGGTTTTTGGAACAGGAGTATTTGTGGGAAAGGAACGGGAAGGGGGAAAGGTTCGAGCTTTGAAGAGGAAGATGGAGGATGAGGCGATTGGGGGTCAGATCTCGCCGTTGGTTGTTCAGTTTAAACCCTGTTTGACTAGCGGTGGTGCGGGGATTCTTGAGAAAGGAATAGCAGGTATTGATCCAGTTTCTTCATCCAGGTTGCAGGGTTCTTTTGGGCCATGGAAGGTTGAAGGCAGGCTAAAGACACCGGTTTTTGGTTCTTTTCTTGCGAGTGGTGGTTCCGTTCTAGATGATGCGAGGAGAAGAGGTCTGTTGGTTACTTGTTATTTTACTGCGTGTGCTTTGTGGGTTATCGATGGGGAAGTATTTGAAATGTTTTTTTTTCCCTTTTAATTTGATTTTGTAGGTGCTGCATATCGTGATCTTTCTGATTATGGTTCTTTATCTAGATCATTTCAGGTGAGTTTTTTTTTTTAATTTAAATTTTGCATTTGTTCTTTAAATTGTCACTTTAGATCCGAGCTGTGGACTAGCTGATGTGATCCGTCTCTAGGTTTTCTCTAACAAAGAAATCTCACTAGGTCCCGTCTAAAACAAAGTTAGGCTTGTTGCTGCTTAGTGTAAGCTGGTTTGATCAATTATCAATTGTGGGTTGGCTTTATGAAATACAGATTCGAGTTAGTAATTTGAATTCAACCTCAATCCGATTAAAGAAAATCTTTCAATTTCAATTTTAGGTTTTATTTTTAAGGCAAAATTTTATTCTGCTGTAAAT
This sequence comes from Dendrobium nobile, assembly GCA_022539455.1. NCBI lineage: Eukaryota > Viridiplantae > Streptophyta > Magnoliopsida > Asparagales > Orchidaceae > Dendrobium > Dendrobium nobile. Next base: position 9,761,573 of record CM039729.1, read on the forward strand.
ATACACTTCATAAATAAATAAATATCACTAATGCGCATGGAAAAACATATATGCACTAATGTAAATGTTAAAACTTACATAAATATATTTATGCATGCATGCATTTATATAAGCATTTAAATTTCAATCCAATGTCAAGTAAACGCAATTTGAGTTGTGGCTAGCTTCCTAGTTGGCTCGTTGACTTCTTTTCGAGTTCGAGTTGAAAATTGATTCGATATTTTGACTATCTTAATTCTTCAAGTAAAATTCACCGACCTATCTCTATATAGCTTAATTTGTTGAATATTTGAATGGTGTTTTTACATCATAACTATTGTGGGCTAGAATATACGCGGCGATAGAGTTATGATCTTACGTCTTAGCGTTACACGAATATCCAACTCACACATAGATAACACAATATTTTTACTTGGAAAACTCTGGAAAGGGGAAAAACCATGGGGCCTGGCCCAGTTGAAAATGATTCCACTAGAATTTGAGTAGGTTACAGTGGGCTGACTCGCCCCCGAGTGCGATCAAATTACAAATATCAACCATATGGTTAAAATCAGGGGTAAATGAAAGTCCAACATCACTTGATGGTTTGGTGGAACTTCAGGGTCACCTGGTGATCTGGCAGAATTCCGGCGTCACTACGAAGTTTGGGTGTCAGTTAGTAGAACCTTGGTGTCCGTAGGTGACTCGAAAGAATTCTGGGTCCAGTGAAACTTAGGGCGTCAAGCGGTGGTCCGACAGAACTCAGGGTCTCAGGCGGTGGTCTGGCGGAACTCTGGTGTCAGGTGGTGGTTCGGCAGAATTCAGGGCGTCAAGCGGTGGTTCGGCAGAATTCAGGGCGTCAAGCGGTGGTCCGGCGGAGCTTAGGATGTCAGGTGGTGGTTCGGCAGAGCATAGGACGTCTGGTGGTGGTCCAGCGGAGCTCAGGGCGTCATGCGGTGGTCTGGCGGAGCTTAGGACGCCAGGTGGCGGTCCGACGGAGCTCAGGGCATCAAGCACTGGAGCTTAGGGCATCAAGCATTGGTCTGGCGGAGCTTAGAACGTCAGGTTGTTGCCCGACGGAGCTTAGAATGTCAGGTGGTGGTCTGACAGAGCTTAGGACGTTAGTTGGTGGTTCGGCGGAGCCCAGGGCGTCAAGCGGTGGTCCGACGGAGCTTAGGACGTCAGGTGGTGCCGTGGTGGTCTGGCGGAGCTCAGGGCATCAAGAGGTGGTTCGTCAGAGCTTAGGACGTCAGGAGGTGGTCCGGTGGAGCTCAGGGCGTCAAGCAGTGGTTCGACGGAGCTTAGGACGTCAGGTGGTGGTCCGGCGGAACTCTGGGCAGTGGTCGAGGAGGCAAGGAGGCAAGAGCGATCTCCGATCTCTCTCTTGAATCCTTTGGCTTAGGGTTCTTTTTCAAGAATAAAGAGGGCTTTATTTATAGATTTCTTGGAGTGGCATGGCCTGTAAATAGGTGGAAGATCAAGGGCAAATGAGGAGTGGTTTGCATGGACGACTAATGTTGAATCCCTTGATCGGGGACCATTTGATGGACATTTGAATGTCTTAGTGATATCACAATTTAGTTATCTTGGGCTCGTTGGATTCGTCTCGTCGAGTCGCTCGATTCAACTATAGGCTCGTCATGTTTGGAAACCGTTTGGTAATCCAAATTGTGGTTCGAACCTTCCAACAGTGCTTCATACCCTTGATTTGTGCCTATTTGGGCTCAGATTGGGTTGAATTTGGTATCGTTGGGTTTGTATTTTCGAGATGTTTAGTTTGACTATAAGTTTGCTGAAATCGGAGTTCGGATGATCCCAATTTTAATTTCGGAAGTTTCTAACTTGATTTTGCCTCGAGATTTGTGCCCGATCAAGATAATTTTCCGAGGATGTATCAATAACCATATTAGTTTTCTTCGTGTTCATATTCATACTGAGGGTATGTTTGGGGCTATTTTTATAGCTTTATTTTACAAATAATTTGTTAAACGTCTATTTGGCTACAACTTGAATTTTTTCTGCCATTTTTTTTCTCGTGAGAAAGAACTTTTCACAACCAGATTATTAGTGTGTTGTAGGTATACGATAATTTATGCCTTATTTTTTAAAGGAAAAAAGACTATAACGCACATGATAGTTTTCAAAATCTTTATTTTCTCATAAAGTTTCGCAACTAATTTTACAAACAAATATAGTTGTCTCAAACGATCTCTTATTCTGTTTGAGTACTTTGGGATACCATCCTTCTTTCATCTTAATGGTCTTTTTACAACTTGAGGGCACATTTCCTTGTTGCAACTCCACTTTCTCTTCCATCCGCCTCTTTTTAGTGTTGAATAAATTGCGGTAGGGAGGGTGGGGATAGGAAGAATGCAGAACACAGATGACAGATTTGAGAATACTCAAATAGTAAAATTACTCATTATGGAAAAGGAAAAAAAATTATCCTGCAAAATTCAAGTTGTTGAGGTGCAGGTACGAGACTCTTACTTGATGCTCGAACTGTCACCATAAACATCACATCACTTGTTGAGTTTGAGAAAATATTTGGATTGTTTGTAGTTGTATGAACCCATGGTGTTATTTTTCATTAGAAAGTGGAAATGATCATAGGTCAAAACCAAATAGAATTGGTATTTTCATTTTCAATGTGAGCATACATGACATGCTAGATGTAAGTTTCAAACATAACATAAGAAATGCTTTGAAGCAATGAACCTTAGAAAGTATAAATTGTTTGGGTTTTTCATAATCATGTATCACCACTTTTGTGCTGACACCTTTTCCACCTTCCTTTTCCTATTCTTCCTCTTCTCTTTTATTTTTAACTTGAGAGATTGAGAACTTAGGATGTGTATGTTGGTTATTTGTGAATTGAGAGAGGTTGAAGGATAGCCTTGGATCTCTAGAATGTGAAAATAGGCTTATGGATCTTAGGTTAAGATACCTTGGTCAACATAAATTATAAATTTATAATGTTTTTTTTTTCTATAGATGGGGCTGCTAAACTAGTTAGTTTAATCTGAATGTGTAGATCTCAGCTATTGTACATGTGTTCAGATATAAGAAGAAGAGGGTGTTTATTCAGTAAAACCAAATCGAGCACGTCGTTCCCACGTTCTCATGTCGGCTGCACGTTGCAATTGAGGCAACTGCTTTTCGATCCCTATAAAATGGAATTGAAACAAAAATAAGAAGTTAAGCTCACTTGCAATTAGAATTTTGCTCTCTCTCTCTCTCTCTCTCTCTCTCTCTCTCTCTCTCTCTCTCTATCTGGTGATCATGTCCAAATCCTGAACCTCATATCTCCCTGCTCGACAATTCATACATGCCAATGGCTTTCTCGATTCCGACCTCGCGTTCGAGTTTGACACCCACATGCGACACCTCATGAACCCGACTCCACCTAGCACGGTCAAATGTGCCTATTGCCCGTCTTCCACACGCTAATGACCCTGCATGAAACGTGAACAAAACTTGCATCGCTTGCCTGAGTGTGGCTTCTGCCTTTGCCTTACCGGCGTCTGATCAGTCTTTGACTACAACAACTGGGCTCCGAATCCGAACCCTGTGCAACCTCCCGCTTTCCTCTTGTTTGTTCGCCTCTTGTGCAAGAACGAACCCTTGGCCAGGCGAGCTACCCATCTGCGACACATCCCAAACCTGAGTCCACCTAGCACGGTCAAATGTGCCTGCTGCCCGTCTTCCAAATGCCAACGACCCGTCATGGAACACGAACGAAACCTACACCGCCCACCTGTGTGTGGCTTATGCCTCTGCCCTACCAGCGTCTGATCAACCTTTGACTACAACAACTAGGCCCCGAATCCGAACCCTGTACAGCCTCCCTCTTTCCTCTTGTTTGTCAGCCTCCTGTACAAGAACGAACCCTCGACCATGCGAGCTACCCACCTGCGACACCTCCCGAACCCGACTCCACCTAGCACGGTCAAATGCGCCTACTACCCGTCTTCCACTTGGCAACTACCCGACATGTAACGCGAACGAAATCTGCACCGCCTGCTTGTGTGTGGCTTCCGCCTCTGCCCTACCAAAGTCTGATCAACCTTTCACTACAACAACTGGGCCCCGACACTACAACAACTGGGCCCCGAATCCGAACCATGTGCAGCCTCTCACTTTCCACTTGTTTGTCTGCCTCCTGTACCAGAACTAACCCTCGGCCATACGAGCTACCCACCTCCGTCTGCCCCCAATTTCGCCTATGACATCTGCCTCTCTCCCGTTCGGCCCTCACGACTCGATCTCTCTCTCTCTTAGGTGCCCGACTCCTTTGCATTCGCCAATCAGACAAATTGATCCACCTCCCTCCATAACCGAACAACGAACAAGGCCCAATCTTCTTGTTTTTTGATTTGAAACGACGAGTGAGGAAGAAGAGGGATTTATTGTATGTCATCATTATTATTAATAAAAGTAAAAATAAAAATAAAAATAATTAATAATAAGAATTATTATTATTATTAATATGCGATTGCCAAATCGGAGGCCGCGGTCATCAAAATGGAGTCGAAGACTAATTCCAGGCTCGATTCTTCCCCCGAAGCCTTCGATTGTCGATTTTGATCCAATCGAGAGGGACCTAAAAAGGATAAGTATTCTCCCCAACCTCCCCTCACTAGGAGGGGGCATCAAAAGACTGATGAAATTCTAGGAAAGCGCCAAATTGCAAAAAATTTCCTAGCAGTACCGCGGTCGCCAAATTAAAGCATCAGAAGACCTATACTGGGGTTGATTCATCCCCGAAGCTCCCGATTGTTGAATTCTATCTGGCTGGGTGGACTGGAAAGGGCAAGTGCCCTCTCGACCCCTCTCACGAGGAGGGGATGCTGGGAGGACTACCAAACTTGCAATCCGAGAGCTTTAATTAATTTAATTAAAATTTTAATTTAAAATTTAACTAATTAATAACGAATTAATCCATTTAAATTCAATTAAAATAAAAATAAAACTTCTAATTTGAAACTTTAAATTAACTAACCTAATTTAAAATCTAATTGAATACAATAAAAATAATTAATTTAAAATTAATTTACTAATTAATTAAAATAAAATCAAAACTATAATTAATTTAAAACTAAATCTTTGAATGAGTTTTTTAATTAATAAACCAATTAATTAATTTAAATCTTTAAAATTAATTACATTAATTGAGCAGCCAATTTTAAATTTAATTAATAATTAAATTAAATTAATTGAGTAATTTTAAAATGTATTTTAATTGATGAGCTGAACAATTAATTTTAATTTAAAATATAATAAAAAATTAAAAATACAAGTAGCAGAAATAGGGAGGGGAGAGCCACTATGGCGAAGTTATGTATTTTTGAATTATTAAAAAAAAAGAAAAATCAATGTTTGCAAGCAAATCTAAGTACAATGCACACCAACTAAGTACCGAACTCCTAAAACTAAAGAAAACGCCAAACACAAAGAAAAATCGCAAAAACTCTAAGCAAACATAAACCCAGCTTTGGCTTTTCAAGCTCTTGCTCTTGGAAAACTCTAACTCCTAGCAAACTCTAGCTTTTGCAACTGCTAACCACGAACACCTGCAAACAAGTAAACAAAAGTTAGCATACGGTGATAAACAAACTAGTACGGTAAGTATAACACAAGTACGGTAGATAAAAACAAGCAATGAAAATAAAGTGCCGAAAGTAAAAACTGTTGTAAGTAAAACTACCACTGCAGACAAAACTAGTGCTGAAACAAAACAAGTAATCAAAACTACAACTATGAGTCAGAAGCTATTACTGTAAACAAAACACTAGTATATGTGTCGAGGTAGTGAAAAACACAAAACTAAATATCTACTGCTAAAGCCCTGCTAAACTAATTTCCTGCTAACCTAAGTTCACCCAACAACTTCTAATAGCGGTCGTAAGGTCTACTTTAGTTAATGCGTTAGGGAAATAACCCTAAATCCCACTTACGGGCAACTTCTAAGTGAAGCAGTAAGACCTGCATGCTAGGAAAACTTCTAAGTGAACAACACTAAACCCAAACCTACAGGCTACTTCCGAGAGAAGCTCTAAGACCTGCTGTACTGGTTACTTCCAATGGACAATGCAACACCCAACTTTTCAAACGTACAAAATACTTTCAAGGGAAGCGGTAGGACCTGTCGTACGAGCTACTTTTAATGAAACTCGTAAGCCCTGACTCAAAGCCAAATCAATAAGACCTATATTCAATCACATCGGTTTACTCGGGATCCCTGAGAGGAGGCAACGCATAACTACTAATATGATTTCCTGTGCTCTAAGATCAATGATTGTTAATGTTCATAGACTAAAAACTATGGTATTCCTGGAATGACAGAATCATGAGATCTTGATCGATTCTACCTTTATCCCCCACAAACAAGATTATAACACTTGCATTGCTTGCACATCTAAATGTTAAATCATCTTTAATCAAGAGTTCTCTTTTACATGATATGAGGGATAATTAACTATAAGGGCTTGTGCTCTTAGGAAGTAAAGACCTAAATCTAAATAAACTCGATACCACTGTAAGGGGAAATCTGGTTTCATACAATCTGTCTTAAGGAAAATGGAATCTTATGGTTGCAAAGCAGGCTTCATGCTTATGTATCGTTTTTCTTGAGTGAACAACATGTTTGTGTTTCCAATCCATGTTGGTTATAATGATGATTTCCTTTCTTCAAACCTGTAAAATGATTTGCATTTGGGTTTGGCTGCTAAATACTCGACATATTTGTGGCTCTACGTACATGACCTCCATTGCTGATCTTCCTTTTCTGATGGCGTTCTGCTTGCCCCTCTCGCCTCTATACTATTGGAGACTTGACAAGAGTGTAATACTGGACAACAAACTAACAATTGGATACTTCTCCTGGATTTTTGAAAATAGCAATTCAAACTTTTTCTTTTCTAAATGCAAGCACCCTCGCTATTTTTACACGTGACATTAAATAATTTCTATCATGACTTCATTTTTTGGCAAAAAAAAAAAAAAAAAAAACAGTGCAGTAGCACACAAAATAACAGAGCATTAACACTTGGAAAGGTGAGAAGTTTTTATAATACCGTCACAGTTAGTATGCTAACCATCACTATAGCTACAATATTGTTACATGCGACTTTTTGTGGTGATCATGTCGGCACTGAGAAGAATTTTTTTTATTCAATGATTTGATTTCTAGTTCATAATGGAGGCAACCAAAGTATTATTTAGTTTCCCCCCTATGAATGATATATTCTTTATGATCCTTAGTCAACCTCATAGAATTATAAAAGTTCACAATAAGAGGTTAGAAATGTTGCAATCTAGGATTCATAGCTTGTGATTTTGATTAAACAAATATTATTGATTGAATTTTTATTTCTCTTAGCATATGTATTGCGTGTTATTTTTTTGTGTACTAACATTTCGGGTACATCATACACTGCTCAAGAATGATCTAGTTACAAGTTTGGGTAGAATATGATGTTTTTCAGAAGAGTAACTTTTTTGAGTCTAGCCATGTAATGGTGTATGCTAAATTGACGACCGTGCACACATAAAGAGGGGAGTGAGAAAAGTGAGTTGAAATTATTTTTGAACTAATCGTACCATATGATTCAAATTGTACTATAAGATCAAGTATACGAAAAATCAGCTTTAAGGACTAAATTTATAATTGTATTGTACGTTGTTGATCATATTGTACGATTCGTTTCCATCAGGAAACCCAAGCCGCCAGATCATTTAAGTATTATGAAAATCAAATTTTGAACTAATTATATTGTATGATATTTGAAATCTTACTTAAATTAATCTCCATGATTAGTCAATCAAATCAACATTTAATTAATATGACCAATCGTACTGGACGATATAGATCGTACTGTATGACTGATAGTGATAAAATTAAATCGTCTCGAATATCGTACTGGAAGAAATCTTAATTTTTTGAACTAATCGTATAATACGATGTTAATCGTACTAGACGAACCCTTGACATTTGAACTAAACATGTCACGATCCGGCCCGGTTAGCTCGTAGGTACGAGGCGGGAACGAGATCGGACATGTAATTTAAGTACTCCTTATCAGTTCCATGCAATTCTAAAGATATTCAAGAATAATAAAAGCGCCTCTAAACTTTCATGTCAATATCACAGGTCTATCACAATGTACAAGATGGCAATATAATTTTTCTTTTTCTACACATACTCTGCATGCCATCCAAAATAACAACAACTACTACTACTAAAGACAGTAAAGGAACCTGTCACCCGGTGCGCGTCGACTGTAGGTAAACCTCGGGTGTTCGGCCATCACCTAAGCGTAGGTTCTCCTGAAAATTTCCCAAAACTCGGGAGTGAGCTACGCTCAGCAAGTAACAACTATAGCTAAAGTTCGTATACATTCGAAAGAACATATCTTGGGGAATAATAGTCTACACATGAGTTAATAGGTGTCTAAATGTTATGTTGAACATGATATGAGTCATACTTGCTTAAAACATGACCTATGATTTCTTAACTTGAGAGAACATGAAACATTTGTATATGTTTAACTTTCATGTCATAATGTACACATCCGTCCCAGAGTACCAAATTGTACTGATCAGGTACATATCATTTATGGCCATAACATTTTCATTTCGTTCCATTTTGCCTTAAAGGCCGTCTTTGCTCAAAGAGCCACATCTTGGTACTCCGTCATCAACAATCACAAGTTATGTAGCATGAATATGATAAGATGTTTTCATATGATATGCTAAGAAATGCATATGATAGGTTAATGACCTTTTGGGCCTTTCACACTCAGTAACAGTTGCATAACATTAAGTATCAATTGCATGAAATGTATCACTAATTACCCTTGCATGACATTAAGGAACAATTGCATAAAATTGAACACTAAGTCACCCTTGTATGAAATTTAAACATTAAACATAGCATAAGAGTTTTGAACAATAAATGCGTACTTGCTTTAGCAAATTGAGTCACTTACCTTTGAGAATTCGTGCTTGGAAAGTTTCCCGCATAAGTCCTCACCTCCTTTCTTAATTTCAACCTAAAGGAAAACAAGAGATTTAAATCTCTACGACTTTATTTAACTCAACAAAATGTTCAATTTTATTTAATTTAATTATGATTTTCGGATTTAATAAATTCTCAAAATTTTGATTTTCCAATTTGGCTAATTTCTTTCCTTAAACATGCCAAAACTTCCCCTTCTTCTAATCCATAATTAATATTTAATCATTTTCGGATTTATAATAATTAAAAATTAAGAAAAATTATTTTCTTTCAAATTTCCAATTTAGACGCTTCCCCAAGCCTTTAGGAGCTAAATTAGGGAACATGCAACCCTTAAACATTTGTTTTGGAAAAACCCTAACCCTTCCCAAATTTTTCCACTCAAAGATTTCTTAAGGAGAACTTACATTTTCATACCAAAATCCTTCCCTCAAGTTCTTCTAGTAACTTCCATAAAAAAAATCATAAAAAGAGAAATCCTAATTTTCAGATTTCATGTTTTCCTTTAAATTTAGGGCATAAAAAGGTAGGTCTAAGCAAGCCCTACTAATTCCCTAAAGAAATTTAAAAAAAACTCAAACCCTAAAATTTTTCTATACAAAAAATCTCATGAAATCGTTCATATATTTGAAGAAACACTTACCCCAAGGCTTTCCCCATGTTTTTCCTAAAGATCCCTCGCCGGAATCTCGCCGGCCGCCGTTCGGGAAGAAGCTTCCGTCGCCTCCTCTCTCTCGTCGCCCCCTCTCTTCGGTTCGGCCAAGAGAACAAAGGGACCGAAATATTTCGGTCCCTTAGGGAGACTTGTGCTAAATGAGAGAGGGTAATGCTAAAAGACGCATGTGCCCCTCTTCCAAAAGCTTCTCTTGAGACTTATGAGGGGTAAAAAGGGCAAAAAGGGTAAAGTTTACTTAAACAAACTTTGATAAATTTTAACTTCAAATCCGTGCGAAATTGGATATAAGTTCTTTATACCATTTCGCTCGAAATTTCGAGACGAATCTAATAAAATTTATTTCGTCAATTTCCGACAACATCGAAATTTCACTTAAGTTCGTCGCGGCGCATCGATATGCGTGCGATGCACTCAATTGACGAATTTCGGGTTTTACAAAACATACAATACCATGTAAATTGTATTGTATTGGACGATTGACAGAGATGATTTCCAGTCGTCTCGGTGATCGTCCTGTACGAATAGAATGAAATTGAACTAATCGTACCCTACGAACATCCGATCGTACCCTACGAACATCCGATCGTATTGTACGGTAAATCTGTTATTATCGATGTATTTGTTTTCTTTTTATTTATGATGAGAGCATATGAGAATTTACCTTTTTGAATAATCAAGCTTATTCCAATAATGTTTTAAAATAACCTTCTTCTTGGAGAATCATTTGTTGTGTTGTTGGTTGCAGGAGGAAGGAGAGAGTTGCTATGCTCTATCTTGGTTGTTGGTTCTCTTTATAATTTTTTTCCCAATATTAGAATTGTGGTTTTCTTGACCGTTGGCTTCATTGTAACATTTGCCACCATCTTCTGTCCAGGAGCGTCCTTCATATGCTTTTTTTTCACCGCCCTTGTTAGTCAAAGATTGAATTTTAGTGTTGTTGAAAGATCTGTTGTCTTAGAGAAGAGACTCTATGTTGAAGGACCAATCAGCCTCATGACGAGTAGAACCTTAATATCTTTGATACTATGTTGAAAATTAAAGAAGAGATACATGTAGAAAATGAGAGCTTTTAATGGTTAAATTCTTTTGTTTTCTATTAAAAACAAGATTCAAAGCTGTACATAAATAGGTAGATAAACAATTAGCAAGAAAAGAAACAAATATGAAAAATAATATGTTGACCTCAAAACTTGCTCCACAATTAAATTGTGGATCGAGCACGGTCAAAACGACAACTCATCATGTGAATTGAATTCATGGCATATTGACCACAATGAAAATCACTCAATTGTCACCCGTTTGTGAAACACACTACGTAGATGTGCTTGGATCGTTGAAATTACTAAGGAAGGGCTTTTGTGATCGAGTTGATCGAACTCGACCAAAATGTTGGCCAACATACGTTACATCGTACAAGCTTGGTTTGAAATGCCTTGACCCAATTGGAATTACTCAATTATCGCTTATTTTGTAAAACAAATGCAAAGTTGTACATAAATAGGTAGATAAACAATTAGCAATAAAAGAAACAAATATGAAAATCAATATGTTGACCTCAAAACTTGCTCCACAATTCAATTGTGGATCGAGCACTGGCATAATGATGGCGCATCATGTGAATTGGATTCAGGGCGTATCAATATCAATAAAAATCACTCAATTGTCACTCATTTATGAAACACACTATGTAGATGTGCTCGGATATTTTAAATTACTAAGGAAGGGCTTCTGTGATCAATTTGGTTGAACCTAACCAAAATGGTGGCCAACATATGTTACATCATACAAGCTTGGTTTGAAATGCCACCACAATTGAAAGTACTCAATTGTTGCTCATTTCATAGAATGGAATGGGCGAATGCATCTAAAACGTCAAACTGACTCGAAATAGACACCCATTGCCCATATCACTGCATGAGAAAAAGATGAATTTATCGGTATGCATGAAGACATCACATGACGTGCGTAAGCAACGACAAAATTGCTTATTAATATTTACAAATAAATAATTTTAAAATAGATAGTTCATAATATGAATTTCATTATTAAAAAAATTATCATCATCAAAATTAGGTTGAGAGAGTCGACTTAGATTGTTTGGCCACATACAATGGCATCCTTCCGATGACCTGGTTAGGAGAATAGATGTATTAGATTTGGCTTATGTCAAGAAAGTTAGAGGTAGAGCAAAACAACTTGGTTAGAAGATATTATAAATGATATTTCTTTATTAGATTTAAATGAGAATTTGACTCTGAACATATTACAATTGAGAAAAAGGATTCATTTAGCCGACCCCACTTAGTGGGATAAAGGCTTGATGTTGTTGTTGTATCAAAATTATGTTGAGCTGTACTCTATTAAAAAAAATTGACACTTTCTCACCATTTCAAGCTTAAATATTTTATTTTATCGGAATTTATAGGATTTACACCTGAGAAACTTAAGACAATCCATTACAATTTTCATATTCAAAATTGTGAGCAATTTTAATTCTATGAAATTTACTTTATCATTATTATTTCAAACTATATTAAAAGATCAATTGGCCTAATCTGGATCTCATGCGTGTGTGAATAGAGAGAATGCTTTGATTTTTGTCAAATTTGATTTAAACTCATGTTTAGTTGCCCTTTGTCTTGCCAATGATTCATGTTTTATTGGCTTTATCTGATTTTTTATGACTGTTTACTATGTGAATGCTTCTATCTTACAGTTCACCTTTTGATTGCAGGACATTCATAGTCTGCATGATAGTGTAGTACCACAGCAACCTGGTATTCAAATTCGCAAAGAAGAAGCTGAAGAACCCTTCTCATTTTGGAACATGGGGAGATTTAAAAGAGCGAACTTTGTTTCCTCAGTTTCTCCATCATTTGATTTATCTTGGAACTATGATAGGAAGAGAAAACCAATTGCAGAACTTATGAGCTCTTCCAAGTGCCGGAGAATGTGAGAGAAGAGTACCATCTGTATTTAGAAAATGTTCGGAGCTTTTGTGGAAACGGAGGCATTGAAGGGGACAAGAAATCTAGCTTGACAGGATTCTGTTGTGCAAAAGGTAGGGTATATGTTTATATTTATGCTACTTTGATGAATATGACTGAACATCTTTCCCAGCAGGTCATTAACAACTTTTGTTAAACCTGCTTATATGATATCTATCTGTAAAAAATCAGTTTGATCTTGAGAAATATAATGTGGTGCTTGCTAGCTCCCTTGAGCTTTGAACTGAGGATGGGAAATATAATGGTACTGCTGTAATGTCAATAGCAGGATAGCTTTATGCTTTGTTTCAAGGGGGAAAAAAAAGGTGGTGCTTTGATTAGCAGAATACTGGAAGTTAAGTTGATGAAATATAATATTTTCCAGAAAATAAACGCGTCATGCTTTTGGAGAAATTATTATGTGCAGAGACCGAATGCAGAATGTCGTTCGGAGATCAACCAAAATGTGTCACGTGAGCGGCATCGAGCCACAGTACCGAGCGGTATCGAGCTACGGTACCGAACACAGGGGTTGACGTGGCATATTCTGGTTGGTCTCCGGACCGCGTTTGACGTCCGCACAAAATAATTTATCGTGCTTTTGGGAGTTGTTTGCTGATGGGATGTTGTGTGATGAAGGCCTTCTTTTTGTTCCTATTATGACAGTTGTTGGATCTCAACTGCTTAGATATATATATAGTAAGGTTGATATTGAGTCGAGTTTGTGAGACAGTGGGTGAGTTTTTAAACTCGAAATCTCCAATCAATTTATAGTTCAAGTGGAAGTGCTCGACTTCCCAGCTTATTTGAGTCAACCATATGAAGCTATGTAAGATCTGTAGATGTGTGAGTATGTATGTAAAATGCTTGTATGTTTGTGTATATCATGCATTGATTGAGTAAGATTGTTAGTAAATTTTGAGTGATTTGAGTCTTGGGGAGTTTTTGTGAAATAATTGTAGTTGTCTGTAAAATTGAATGTGAAATATTTACATAAAAATAGAGTTTTTGAATGTTGGTTTTATGCATTCTAATTTTTTTCCTCCATGAATAGTATGATAATTTTTAATGAGTATTTTGTTGTAATAAATCTTGTTGTGAAAGCTTCGATAGTATTTGGCTTCGTTTGGGACAATTTTTTTATTGCTTTTTAAAACAGGTTTTTAATACAAAAAATAAAATTTTTTATTAGCAGTAAAAAAGCCATTTCAAACGAAACTTTAGTCTTGTTTTTTTAATTGTGAGAAGCTCTGACGGAATTAATTGTAGGCAAAACATTATCTTGTTGTGAAAGTATATACGAAAAATTAAAAAAAAAGATTTAAGTTTCATTTGAGGTAAATTTTTATTAATTTTTAAAATAATTTTTTAGTATAAATATTTTTTTGAGCTTAAAAAATTTTAATAAAAAGTTTTTAAAAGCAATAAAAAAGTTATCTTAAAAAAACCTTAGTTAATGTGAAGCACTCGAATTTTCTAAGTAATTTCTTCACAACTCATAACCCCAAACACAAATAAGTAAATTTTAACATATTTTTTACCTTCTTTTGCAAAAGTTAAATCAATTTCGATATATTTTAGTCTAATTTCAATTTATTCAAACTCTCAATTGAAACTCTGCAAGAAGAGAATATAACATAATCAAATCACCTACATCACTTTGAGCCTACCCTATATGAATCTATATGAATCTTTTTTATCCGATAGCCCTATGACATTGAAAAACTCAATCATAGCTAGCTTAAATAAATTGAACAATTAGGATGGGAGTAATTCAAATGGGTAATTACATGCACATAATTTAAGAAAAGTCTACACATTTAAGTGTTTTAACATAATAGTCTACGTCCATTGTATAGTTATAGGAGGATTCCAACATGAAGTACAAATAAATATAAAAAGTCTACCTCTTCACCACGTAAGAGGAACAAAGGGAAGAGAAAGAAGAGGAATTTTCAAAATTGAGGTATGTAATTTATTTTAGAAATCGCGAAAATAAATATGCATTCATGAACAAAGAGAATAAATAAAATAATTTGCAATTGAATTTTGACACACACGCACGCGAGCGCGCACACACAATGGAAAGACCATCTCATCATTTGTCATTAGCATCTAATCCACTTAGTGGGTTTCATCTTCCCTGCAATGGCCATTTGGGCTATATTTTTCCATAAGATATAATTAGCTTTAGCTACACCTCTTCACCACGTAAGAGGAACAAAGGGGAGAGAAAGAGGAGGAATTTTCAAAATTGAGGTATGCAAATTATTTGAGAAATCAAGAAAATAAATATGCATTTATGAACAAAGAGAATAAATAAATTATTTGTAATGGAATTTTGACATACACACACGCACGCGTGTGCACACACAATGGAAATATCATCTCACCATTGGTCATTAGTGACTAATCTACTTAGTGGGTTTCATCGTCCCTCAAAGGTCATTGGGCTATATTTTTTTATATGATCTCATCTTCTTTAGCTACTTATAATCGCATAGTGTAGTTACCCTGATCAGATCACCTACATCACTTTGAGTTACCTTATTTGAATATTTTTTATAGCCCTATAGTATTAAAAGACTCAATCATAGCTACCTAAAATTAATTGAACAATTAGGATGGGAGTAATTAGAATGGGCAATTACACATAATTTGAGAAAAGCCTACACATTTAAGTGTTTTAACATAATAGCCTACGTCCAATGTATAGTTACAGGAGGATTCCACCATAAAGTATAAATAAATATAGAAAGTCCACCTCATCACCATATAAGAGGAACCGGGGGAGAAAGAAGAACAATTTTAAAAATTGATGTATGTAATTTATTTGATAAACCATAAAAACAAATATGCATTCCTGAACAAAGCGAATAAATAAAATTATTTGCAATGAAATTTTGACACACACGCATGCACATGCTATGAAATGTGTGTCTGTAAGAAAGAGTGGCTAGAAATAATTGGCTGATTTAAGGTTGTTGGAGAAATGTTACTTTGTACATGAGAGTGGGCCGATAAACTTTCCTTTAAAATAAAATTTGTGGTGTAATCCTAAATGATACAACAAGGAAGGTATAAGGAGATAGATTGATATAAAATGATACACTGATGAACAAGAAGTGATGACTTCTGATATAAAAGTTATCTAACATAAATAACTTGTGATTGAGACTGATTCATGTAGGATTGACCTATATAATTGAATATAGGAAAAACGCTATGGGTAGCTGTATGTCATTTATTGCTTATAGTGCTTACATATGAATATAATAGGAGGATATATGAGAGATTACATAAATAATGATACATGACATGATTTATATATGATACACGATATGATTGATACATGAACATGATAAGACTGATATAAGATCATATACTATATATGAATAATTGATAATAAATGATAGGAATTACATGCTATAAGAATATATGATACATATGTATTATATAACATATATGATATACTACACTAGTATGTTACACAGTGTTGTACTAAAACACAAGATACATACATAGCATCAACACTGTACGACATGCATTTAATTATGATATGTACACATATTTCCAGAAGAGAGAGAGATAGAAATTATTCTTAATTAATGGGTATAAAAATGTTAGAGTTTACCAACCTCTTGTATATGTTTACTGGCCATTGACTACTGCTCACTTGATTATTGATTACTGTTTACTTGGTTATTGATCATTGCTTTTAGTATGTACAATTGCATTTATGTTTATTGATCATATGACCTATTAGTAGTTCATTGATTGTTACATATTTTTATAGTTATATATTCATACTGATAGTGATTAAATGGTGGTGGGTGACGGTGGCGGTCGACGACGATGACTAAAAGTGGCTGGCTAGCGATGGCCGGAGATTATAGCCAAAGGTGACTAGTAGGCGGTGGTGGGTGGCAGTGGGTAGCGGTGGCCAACAAAGCCTTGAGTTTGCAGTGTATTCGAAAATCACCCAATATGAGGAATTTCAAATACATAAAAAATGAACTAAAATGAAATACACTGCATTTGTTTTATTTTACATTGATTTTATTTTTCATCCAACCAAACGCCCAAATTATCAAAACCCCTGCATCTATATTATTGTACACCCTAAATGCATCAAACCAAACAGTCTCTAAGCCATTTGACACAATAACATCACATTAATCGTTAAAATAAAAAAAAAATCATATTTTTTAGCTCTCATTTCTCATTCTTGATTGAACAGTTTTGTACGCCCTAAAAAACGAACTTTTATTCGGTCCGGTGTAAGGACGTAGAGGAACGTCCGGTCGGAGGGAAAATCCCGCAAAAAAACTCGGTATTTGCTTGATATTGCTAGGTAATAGGTATTATTTGATAATAACGAGGAATACCGCTCTGTGAAGACCAATACCGAGTTATACCGAGCAATACCGACTTGTACCGAGTTTTTTCTAGGAAAAACTCGGTACAACTTTTGTATAACTCGGTATTGCTCGGTATAGCTCGGTATAACTCGGTATTGGGTCTTCATGTGATGGTATTCCTCGTTATTGTTTGATATTGCTCGGTATTTCTCATTTTTTGGCGCGATTTGGCCTCCGACCAGACGTTCCTCTACGTCTCGTCGAAGGACGTAATAATTGTTCCTAAAAAACTGTCATATGCAAAAGAAGTGGGTAATAAATAGAATCCGAATAAAGTGGTACTGTTAGAGAGAAATTAGGGTTTGAGATGTTCCCGAGTGCGACGTGGGCAGCTTATTGCAGGCTGCTGCCTAAGTTTAGCCAACTCAAATCGTTACGACCGTTAGGGTTCAGAGCATGGTGGGTCCGGAAAGAACTTTGCTCCATTTTTCTCCTTCTCCCCGGAGAAAGCAGTGATTCCAAAGTGAGATAGGGAGAGCCCTCTCAACGGCTCCTCCCATCTCCTTCTTCTACTCCGTAAGCGTACTCTCCTTCTTCTTCTTCGTCTTCATCATCATCATCAATTTGCCTGTTAATTGGTGATAACAGATTTTTTTTTCTTGGATTGTTTTTCTTCTCCTCCTTCATCTGTAATCAATCTCCTCCTATTCATCATTTTCTCATTCTCTTTATAGCATAAACAATCAAACTGACGGCTTAAATTCTTTCATGGTGTTCATGAGGCAGATTGGAAGGAGAACACACCAGCAATGGAGAATGAAGAGAACAATGCTGAGACAGGGTTGGAGATTGTAGAGGAACCTGCTGCAATCAAATACTATGGCTGGAAAACAATGCCTTATGTCATAGGTAAGTCAATAAGTTAGCTGAGGAAGAATAAAATAAAATATATATGTAACTTTCAAAATATTTTGAACGTAAATGCCATGCTCAGGATGTATATAACAAAATTTTCCCAAACTTATGAGGGAATGAGTGCTCCCTTTTTATAGATTTGTTAGAATTGCTGAAATTTATGAGTCTCTAGTGAAATCTAATCTTATACGTACACATGAAGATTTTCTGCATCATTCCTCTTTGATTGGTATGAAATTAATATTTTTTTAAAGTTAAACAGGCAATGAAACATTTGAGAAGCTTGGGGGCATTGCCACAGCATCAAATATGCTTGTCTATCTCACCACTGTCTTCCACATCAAAAGCATCCATGCTGCAACGATCCTTAACGTTTTTAATGGAACTACAAGCCTTGCTACTGTTCTTGGGGCCTTCATCTCGGACGCCTTCTTAGGACGCTACAAAACCTTGGGTTTTGCTTCTGTAGTTACACTTCTGGTAACAAATCAACACTCCAAGCCTTATGTTTGATACTTAGTAACTATTTTATTCATTTTTATTTAACTTTCCTCTGCATAGTTTTAATTTTTGTAAAAAATGAACGCATTTGTGAAGAAATTTATCTTTTCTGTGAGAGCAAGCAGCATAGACTGAATTACAGCAGAAGGAATCATAGCTTTATATGGAACACCAAAGGAAGCCTTGATTTAGATTCCTTGAAAATAGCTTGCATGTTAGACTATGCTGTCATGATTTGGTAATTTGGAATTGTTTGTATCAGTGCTAGTAATTTTAAGACAAAAATAATATATCTATTGAGATCCTATACACACTATAAAATACCTCCAATCAGAACTGCTGCATATTTTACAAGCTTTATGTGAGAATTTTGGCGCATTCTTGTATACTGAATTAAATTGTCTAAGACTATATTATGCTGGTGATACTATAATCTTAAATAAAGTTTTTATTCTTAAGCAAAGTGTTCTACACACGTCAAAGTCATTCCCATTTTGTAGAATACAGGTAAGTTCAACTATGTTGACACGTGAAAGTCCACTATTGATTTCTTTCTCTCATCATATTTCTCTTTTCTCACCGAAGGGTATGTTTGTCATCATGATCACTGCTGCAATCCCAGCTCTGCATCCACCTTCCTGTGTACAAGGAACAACTTGTTCAGGTCCTACAACAATGCAGTTTGCTATGCTTGCTCTCAGCTTTGTATTTCTAGTGATCGGAGCGGGCGGTATCAGGCCCTGCAATCTTGCCTTCGGTGCCGACCAGTTTAATCCAAAAACTGAATCTGGAAAGAAAGGAATTAGCAGCTTCTTCAACTGGTATTATTTTACCTTCACCATTGCGGTCATGATCTCCTCGACTTTCATAATCTATATTCAGAGCAATGTGAGCTGGACACTGGGCTTGGCTATCCCTGCCATCATGATGCTCATCTCTTGCATCTTCTTCTTCCTTGGCACGAGAATTTATGTCAAGGTGAAGCCTGAAGGGAGCCCTTTTATTAGCTTTGCTCAGGTTCTAGTGGCAGCACTCAGGAAGCGGCGTTGGCAATTATCAGATGATCCAAAGCAGTCTCTCTTCAGTCCTCCTCATTTCAGCTCTCTCATCTCCAAGCTTCCACATACTAATCAGTTCAGGTAATTAAGCTTCATATAGTCTACAAGAATGATGTATCTCATTGTGTTGTAGGAGGTATTTGTCATTTAGATCTTAATAATTTCCAGTTTAAAGTACTTGTAATGCTTTTCATTAAGCAAGATGCAAATTTTAGAAAGCTCTCTTCTTTATGCATTCTCTTATTATTGAATACGGAAATTTCTGTGAATCATACCCAACTATAGTTAGAATATTGTGTGAAAGAGAAAATAGAGAAATAAATAGGGAAATAAGAGTTCTAGAGTGAGAAGCTTTGAGATTTCAATAAATTAGGCTTGAGTGTAGAAAATTACATAAACTAAGCTCACCCCCCAACCCCCTACATGTAGATTTGGATTGAGGCTTGAGTATTTTGATTTACATTTATTTCTCCAATACTCTTATAGCTTGGGAGGCTTACTAAAAAACAGAATAAGAGAATTTAGTAATCAATCAATTTGATATTGACTCCTGACATTGTCTTCTTGTCCATGTTATCCAGTACTTAGCCAATAAATAGAGGATTGGTGCTTTTCATTCAAATACTTTTTTTTTTCACTCTTTCCTTCTCTTATTGTCTTTGAGTTCTGCAACTTCTGTGTTCCTGTTGAGAATGGAGGTTCCAAATGACAAGTTCAAAAGAAGTTCCTTGATAATTTAGCAAGCATAAAAAACAGGGAACTACTTCAGAAAATAAAAAGAAGAGAATAAAGATCGAGGAGACAAAGTCTAAGGACGAGATTCACGAATTCGTCACTTCATCGGAGTCGTGGATCAACACTTTTTATCCCTGCTGCTATGGAAAAATATACCTTCTCTGACAATGACTACTCTCTGAGCTAAAGTTAAAACAACAAGACAATAGACAAATATTAACCTTATTAAATTTTTAAGTTGATTATACTGAGTGATTTTAATGTAATTATTTGTGAGCTCTTGTGTGAGACACCAACCACTAAACCTCTTACTTGCCAAGAATTTCTAGTTGAAAGAATAGAAATGGGCTAGGTGGTGGTTCTTGGAGATTGCATGGGAGCCTGCTAAAATAGATGAAGCTAAAGTCGCCCAACAACCTATTTAAGTGGTGATAATTGAAGTTTCGCTGATGCATGCTGAGCAACAATTTGTTGAAGGGCCAAGTACTGATATCGACCAGAAAGCTGCTGAGAGCACGACTTCTTCTACTCTGTCTTGGGTAAAATTTTATATTGATCTTGTCAAGAAGTCTTCTTCAAGTTATCTAAATGAAAATCTTCCGATTCTAGCCTCCTCTTTGGCTAAGTTGGCTCTAAAAAAGGATCCCAAGATGCCTCTAAATTTAGTCTGCTTAGTACCAAAAACTTCGAAGAAATTTGCTGGGCCAAATACTGATAAGCAAAAAAGGTCAACTTCAATTATGAGATCATGTTCTCAAGATGTCAACCTATTCCTTAGCAACTCTTGAAGTTGTAAGCTTGAAAAGAGTTGAGGAATTATCTATTGAAGTCGTCCAATAGAAGCTGTCCATGATTGATGAATTGAAGTTTTCATTTGTCAACTCAACTAAGGAATTTAAGGAGTCACTGGTATGAAGGTTTAAGTCATCGTTAGCTGAAGATATATAGAATTTACAAAGTTAAATTAGTTCATGGTTGGAGGTGAGTTTGTCTTGAAGCGACTTATTGTTAGTGGAAAGATCTTTGAAGAAGTTATCACTAATCATTCTCTTCAATTTTCTTTAATTATTTTCTTGCTTTTGAGGGACCAACTATTTGTCGCCATTCGTGGCAGTCGAGTGGAGAATTTAATAGACTAAAAATTTATTTTTTCTCTTGATTTGATGCAGTGATGTTTTGATTTGACCATCTGTAATTTCTGAATAAAAAAATGTTGAAGGCAATAATAGTGCACCATAAAAAATAAATTTAAAATTCAAATTTTAATATTTGAAAATATGAATATTTAAAGTGATGTGATACGGCTTCAATATGGTTATCCTTTCAAAAGTATGATAGATAAAAACCCTAATATGGAAACCTTTACCCTTGTTCTATCAAGTCCTTGAATTCTCCTTTCTCATTAGAATTTTTTTTGTTTTTGTTCTTGCACTCACTATTACTGCAATGGCCACCTTCTTGTTCTGCTTTATGTAGTACTCATCTTCTAATTACTAGCATGGTTCACGCTCATTGCACCTTTTAAGATTTTAAATTCAAAATTGTCCATGAATCACACTCAACTATGATGACAATACTAAGTGAAAGAGAATAGAAAAATAGAGAGGAAAAGAAGTACTCTAGAGCGAGCAGCTCTAAAATTTTAGTAAAACAAGCTTCATCACAAAAAATTACATAAGTTGTGCTCACCCCTTAGACCCCATATTGATAGATTTGGGTTAGGGCTTGGGTATTATAGAATTGGTTATATGCACGACTATACAAAAATTTGAGAAATATACAATAAGTG
This sequence comes from Dendrobium nobile, assembly GCA_022539455.1. NCBI lineage: Eukaryota > Viridiplantae > Streptophyta > Magnoliopsida > Asparagales > Orchidaceae > Dendrobium > Dendrobium nobile. The sequence continues at coordinate 9,783,593 of CM039729.1, forward strand.
TGTAGCCGAATTGAAAAGTTCGACAATTTGAAATCATCTACTAAGCTTTTAAGAAGTTGAAGATTTGATGTTTATTGATAGTCAAATAGTCGAGTAGCTGATCAATAGTCTGCCTTGAAATTTGTTATTCCTTGAATAGTCGCTAGGGATGACTTCATTAAAAGTAATCGACTAATCATTGGGGTCAAACGATAGCTTGTACTCAACCAACTGAGATGAATTCCTATATGATAATCACCTGTTTGAGGTGAGCTCTCTTATAAATAGCAAGTCTTCTGTGAGCTAAGATCAAGTAGATCAAGTAAACTTGCTTGACTTAGCTTGGCCTGGTTTTTCTTGAGTAGTCATTAGGACGACATCATAGATGGCAGTCGCTGGAGCCAATTGATAGGTCATACGCGCTTGACAGGGACAAATTCTTAGATTATAATCAACTACTTGAGGTAAGTTCTCATATAAACAGGCCAATCTCTTATGAGCTAAGAACTAGAAGACCAGGTCATTTTGCCTTGAATCGGGTTTAATTAACTTGACTAGGATTGGCTTGGCTTGAGTTGAATTTTTTTGGATATTTGAATGTGAACTTTGAATACTTTCAACCTATTGCTTGATGACTAGGACGCTTATGCTGAGCCTTGATTTGGAAGCTTTCCATCTCAAGCTTATGGTTCGTGAAAACCAAGGTTCCAAACTTCAATTAAGTTATTATGTTTCCAGCCAGTTAAACACACACTAAGAGATGCACATGGCGAGTTCGCAAGCTTATGTTTCATGACAATTGAAGTTCAGCCAGTTAAACACGCACTAAGAGATGCACATGACGAGTTCGCAAGCTTATGTTTCATGACAACTGAAGTTCTAAACTTAAACCAAGTTATTACGTTTCCAGCTAGTTAAATACACATTAAGTGATGCACATGGTTGGTTCACAAGCTTATGGTTCATGACAGCCAGGGTTTAAAACCTAAAGTTATTAAGTTTACAGCTTGTTAAACATGCATCAAGCGTGAACATGGTTAGTTCTAAATTTTATGAACTGAGAACTGCAGTATTTCATTTTTAACTTCTAAATGATTTTTCATTTGATACTAACATCTGAAATGCATTTCTGATAGATGGCTTGACAAGGCTGCAATCATAACAAACTCAGATGAAATCAAAGTAGACTCAGCTGCGGTGAATCAATGGAGATTATGTAGCATCCAGCAGATTGAAGAGGTGAAATGCCTCCTAAGAATAGCTCCAATTTGGTCCACAGGCATCCTATACTACATCGGCATGGCGCAGCAATCAACATATGTTGTTCTCCAAGCAATGCAATCTAACCGTCACATCGGAAACAAAAATTTTGAGATTCCGGCTGGCTCCTTCTCCATCTTTTCCCTTCTCGCTCTCTCCATATGGTTACCGATTTACGATAGCATGGTCATCCCATGGCTAAGAAAAATCACCAGAAAGGAAGAAGGCATCACACTTCTACAAAGAATGGGAGTTGGAATGGTGATTTCCATAATGGCAATGATTGTTTCAGGAATGGTTGAAGAGAGGAGGAGAAACACTGCTCTTCATCAACCAACTATTGGAATCTCAGTAAGTGGTGGAGCTATTTCGTCCTTCTCTAGCCTTTGGTTGGTTCCTCAGCTCATGCTTTCAGGCCTGGCTGAGGCATTCAACACAATTGGGCAAATGCAATTCTACTACAATGAGTTCCCTGAACACATGAGGAGTGTTGCAGGTTGTTTGTTCTTCTGCAACGTGGCGCTTTCAAATTACTTGAGTGGATTTCTGGTGACGATTATAAATCGAGCTGGTGGCGACGACGGGAGTTGGTTGGCTGGGGATCTTAACAAAGGGAGGTTGGAGAATTTCTACTATCTAATTGCTGGGATTGGAATTGTGAACTACATGTACTTCCTTATTGGTTCCAGGTGGTACAAATACAAAGGATCTGAGATTTCCCAGAAAGTAAGTAGCTCTGAGTGTCAACCAATTTAACACATTGATTTAAGCTAAACAGGTGGATTTCATTTTGGTTTTTAATGGAATTTCGAGACTACATTTATCTATATGATATGCAATCATTTCAGTTGCATACTAAACAATTTTGGAGTATTATTTCATCATAGTATATGATATGGGAAGAACTGATCTGTGTTACATTATTATACCTTATAATTATTAATTGGATATTACACCTCTCAATGAATACATCTCCCATATAACATGGATAATTTGCATGTAATTTTCATAAAAAATTATATTTGGTGTTTTCCTGATACAAATTATGTTAGAATTGGGTTAAAAATTACAAAAAAATCCATTTTTTATGAAGAATTTGCAATACACAAATCTAGTAATTTTCAAGGTCAGTTGGATATAGTTTATTTGACAACAATTTGATATAATAGTCTTGCTTGTTTTAGAGTTTACTTAGTAATGAGTAGCTTGGTTCAATGGAAGTATTGGTGTAAAATAAATTGTTTAAACATAAAATTATATATATAATTCGGAATAAAGTTGATGAAATTAAATTAATTTACTTTATATTTTTTCACAAAACAAGGCTGAAGTATTCGAACAAAATTGCATTTATTTTGAACAAATTTAATCACAAACTTGCATATTTATATAAAAGGCCTAAAAATTAAACCTTTTAGTTAAAAAACTTAATCACTCTCCTTTTAGTTATAGAAATTTAATCACACTTTTCTTAACACTTGACTTTTTACACCACAATTATAATTTCTATTTAAATAACTTTTTCACTACTCTCAATAAATTGTTATTTAAAAAAAATTAATTTTTACAATTACTTCCAAAAGAAATTACTTTTTTCATTGCAATTTTACAAACATTTTTATAAAAATTTACAATCATCTCAAACCGACTCTTAATTTTAAACATGACATTTTAATTTCTAATGACTCTCATCACAACATTAAATAATGAGTCAATTTTTTAAAATCAAATTCATTAATTTAGTAAAACAGATTTTTAATAACTAATTATAATTAATATTCAAACAATATATTTATAAGCAAACATATTCATAAAATATGTGCTAGATAATTATCAACAACACAAATATATTCGTAAGCTATATCTAACAAATTTAAAAAAAAAATTAAAATAATCACACCAAGCTCTCAACTACATATTAAAACCCGCACAACAACACAAGCATTCAAAATCCAAAACCCCATTTAAGCAATTTCTGCAAGTTTGAGAAGGCCTAACCATGTTTAGCCACAAATGTGAATCCGCTTCCACAGTAAACTCTGAGCAGGCCATAAGAACCAGTTCCCTTGAATCCTATTTCAAGTGTTTGAGGAGTACTTTGATCATCTGTGTTTCCTAAGCCAAGCTGGCCATGTTCACCCCAGCCCCAAGTCATTATCTTTCCTTTGTCTGCAAACAAGTTAGCCAGTAATCAGAAACATGGAGACGCAGGCTTTGTTTGGGGCGACTTTCTTACTGCTTCTTAAAGCAGTTTTTTAGTTAAAAAATAATTTTTTATGCTAAAAAGCTGCTTTATGAAGCAATAAAAAAGTCGTCCCAAACGAAACCGTAATTAGCAGAAATATTGTGAAAATCAAGGGATGTATTACCTGTTACCATAGCAGAATGTTCAGAACCTGCTGCAATGCCAATGACACTTTCATCATCGAGGGATGTTATCCTTTGTAATAAGGGCGCAGATGCAGCCAAGGCTTCTGTTGAGGGCAGCCACAGTCATCAAATGAGAAATTGGCTGATTGCAAGTCATTAAGGATGCAAATCAAGGACTGATACAGTGATACATGATCTGGTTTGAGAATCTTAGGCCTCGTTTGGGATGGCTTTCTTCCTGCTTTTTAAAATAACTTTTCTAGAATGTTGTTTTAAGAAGCAACAAGAAAGCCGCCTCAAACGAAGCCTTAAGCTAGTTGGCATACAGTTAACAACATTATCATGTTCTTCATTCTAAGAAAACTCAACTTGATAGAGCTCGTATTGATCTATTGGTTGAGAGCTTCGGCTACCAACTAAGAGGCCTTGACTTCGAGCCTTGTGTATGCTATGTGTGTGTAAGTCTGTCTTAATTGGTCTAAATGTTCCAAAAAAAAAAAAAAAACTCAACTTGCCATGTGTGAACAGCCGTTATGTGTGCTGCCAAAATATATATGAATTAGGTTCCCATTTGAAATTAATTACATTTTCTACCTTGTTTTGTGGACGATTTGGCATTACCTAGGTTTTAAATTGACTGAAACTACTCATTTATTGAATATGTTTAGTTTAAGTGTTTGTTAGAATTGAATAAGACTAATTCTGAATTAAAATATTTGGTCTTATCTTGATAGCTCTATATTTTATAAAAAGAAACATGCGACATGCAATTGAATTACAATTAATTAATAATTGAATGAAAAAAAAATTGTAATTAAATCAGTGCTCACTAAATTCAAGTTGTATGCTTGAATCGCTTCAAATTACATGGAGTTTTTTCCCCCTTCCATCACCTTGGTAGGAAGTCTGTCAACAATTTGTACATTAATATTTTTTTTAATGCCAACCTTCTGAAGTATTGCTAATCAAGGACTCGAAAGAAATAAAATATGGGCCTCTTAAATTAGCCTAAGCAACAGTGATATATTAAGGTACACTTAAGGAACTGTTAGGCCGGCCGAAGAGGGGCCGGCTGTCCCTATTGAACCGGTCCCTAGTGGACCGGCTTTATACTACAGCCACTGGCCCAAGGAAAGGAGAGGGAAGGGGTCGGCTGCTCCTATGGGGCCCACACCTTGATTAATAATTGCTTTGGAGGAAAATATTTGAATGAGAGGCCGTTTAGGAATTTTTTATCTCTCCTTTGGCTTTAATTAGTTGCTTATGCTAGAATTAGGGTTTCATCTTGAGTTTGAAATCAAATTTTGAGATCTAGGGTTTATTCCTTTGGGCTCTAGGCTTGGCTAGAGATTTGAAGAGTTGTTTCTTCCTCTCAAATTGAAGATACTTGTATCGTTGATTATTTTTCTTGTTCGTAGATAGGGGTGTCAATATTTGACACGACACAAAAACCCGACCCGGAAAATCCGGGTTGGACCCGACCCGATTTCAAAACGGGTCGGGTTCGGGTTCTAGAAATTGACCCGTTTAAAAAACGGGTCGGGTCCGGGTTGACCCCGGTTGCCGGGTCAACCCGCCAACCCGTTTAGTTTAAAAATTTTCGAAATCCCGCCCTCCGCCCGCTGCCCCGCTGCTGCCCGCCCCGCTGCCCAGCGCACGAGCTCGCGCTCGCGCTGCCGCGTGCCGCCCTCGCGCTGCCGTTCGCTGCCGCGTGCCGCTCGGGCTGCCGCGCGCTGCCACGTGCCGCTCGCGCTGCCGCGTGCTGCCGAGGTGCCGCCGTCGCCTGCTGCCGCGCGGTGCCGCGTGCCGCTCGCGCTGCCGCCTGCTGCCACCGTCGCCCGATGCCGAGTTTCATGCCGCGCGGGTCGGGTCGGGTCAACCCGGCAACCCGCCGGGTCGGGTCCGGGTTCGGATTTTCGACCCGTTTCTCTACCCAGGTCGGGTTAGGGTCGACCCGTTTTCCACCCGGATCAGTTCGGGTTCGACCCGAACCCGACCCGTGACCCGAAATTGACACCCCTATTCGTAGATTGAATGGAAGAAGTTTGCTTGTGTTTTCTCTCTCCAATTTCCTGAAAATTCTGCATCGTAGTGCTGATTTCTCTCTGAAATCAACAATTTTCTCGCTGTTTTTCACCAATTACTATTAGGTTTGCTTGCAAACTCAAGTATTTCCCTTACGGTTACTTGCGAACTCAAGTATTTCCTATCAAAAACTTCTTGTGAAAATACATGATGGTCGATTCTGAGCATTTTCTGAAAAATTTAGAAAACTTTATAAAAGCATATTGCCATCATCTTTTAATGATTGGCATTAAAAAAAAACAGAGATCGAGAGAGAGGGAATACAGAAGCTGTTGTTGAGTTAAAAGAAAGGTTCTAAGCCTTTTGAACGATACTATATGGATTTAAAATATAGCTTACCATGAAAAGCTGAGATATCAGGAGAATTCTGTCGTCCACTTGTTTGCTGAACAAGAGTAAGCATCCTACCAAGCATATATACTTGACCATCTGTGGTAATTTATGATAACTCAAGGATTAATAAACTTAAACGATAAAGAAAGCAGCAGAGGTTCAATAAAAACAAGCCTACCAGAAACCAGTAAGGCATGATTCCATCCAAGAGCAATTTGAGAGAATCTCAACGATGAAGGAAAAACTTGAGGCTGATGATAATCCGAGCATCCACTGAACCCTCTGCCCCAAGTGTACAACTTCCCATTAGCTGATTCCATAGAAACTATCCTATTATAGCAAACCTATACAGTTCTTGCAAGATCCTCAAAAAAGGGAGATTTACATACATATCAGCTTATACTATTCTATTTACATATTTAACACTTGAAACTTTAATATTACATACATACCACCCATAGTTCATTTTCATATCAAATATGAGCAGTAGAAATAAAATATATGAGTGGTAGGAAAGAAATATAAGTGTTACATTTGATATTAAAATAAAATAGGGTGATATGCATGTAATATTAAAGTTTTTGTTGTTAGATAGGTAAATATGATGTTATAAAGTGGTATGTATGTAAATTTCCCAAAAATAAAACCGGACAAAACATGTGTTGCAGTTTTCAAATATTGTTAAAAGAATAAAATTAGGGTAATGACATCTTTAAAGAAACTGCAGGGAGCAGAATTACCAGATAATGCAGCACTATGATCTCCATTTGCACACAAATTAACTATTCTGGAATCTTCAAATCCCAGAATTACTTCTGGAATGTTAATGAATCTTCTGCGTTCAGATAGTTGTGTACCAATTTGGCCATGTCTTGCTGAACCATAACCATATATAGAACTATCACACGCCTCTGAGAGAAAATTCCAAACGAAACGATTCAAAGAAAATTACTGGTACAATAGATTCAACATTCACCAATTTCATACTGGCAAACAGATTAAAACTTGAATAGGATATTGAATTAAAGATGTAGTCCAACTTATGATTTGCTAGAGCATGTAAGATTAAATTCCAGAAGATAAATTTTTAAATAATCACTCCAGATGAATGCGGGGATGGAGCTTATTTTGATACAGAACTGCATATGAGAAATACAAAATCACTTTGATGTTCGGTCAATTTCGGCCATCTTCTCTGGATCTATAATGTCTAAACCTCCTAACAAATTCCATTTCAAATGAGATATCTAAGATTACATAAAACATTCTTTTCTTTATTAGATAGCTCTTCGTATTCATCTCATTCTTCCTGGATTTCAGCTATACTTCTGATTAGCTTAATAATTGATATTGTCTTATGAGTCTTCCAAAACCAATGAGCTTTAACATTTCAAGTATAACACGCACTACTCAGCAACAAACCACTTCGGAAGAGAAGTTAAAAAAAAATCTTTCAATGACCTGAACTTGAAAGGCTTGTAGCATAAACTCATCCAACAAATCAAGAAACTCTAAACGTCACTTGGGAAACTTCAACAAAATCAAGGAAATTATCTTCTCAAATTAGAGCAAGATTCATGAAGTACTTCGTAATGTGTCATTTATCAACTAGAGTTCCTCGGAAGTTGCAAACAATGACTTTGGGATGGTAGTTCCTTTTCTGTTATTGTAAAGCGCTATAGACTGCCAATGCTGACTATATTGGAGAAGGATTCACAAATTTTTGCATAAATATTCACCATCGGAATCTTATCGATTCTTTACCTGTTGTCACTAAGGCAAGGGAATGGCGCATCCCACATGTTACTTGCACAACATGCTTTGATAGAAAGAATAGCACTTCTTGAGGTAAGCTACGTGACTGATTATCTCCATTCCCGAGCTGCCCAAATGAACCATCACCACACATGAAAAGACGACCAGTATCTGCAAAGCCGCAGCCATCAAATAATACAGAATCAACATCCCACCATTTAGCAAACTTTATTCCTCATATGAAGTAAGTTTACGTAGCATTTAAAGCACTCAACACCAAGAAAATATAAGTAAAAAAATAATAATATTCAGAAGCTTAAGGAGTAATTCAATGCTTCTAACAGACCCATTTTTTGCTGATAGAAAGAATAGCACTTCTTGAGGTAAGGAGTAGTTCAATGGCTGGTAGAGCAGAAATAGAGAAGACAGCCTACTAACAGACCCATTTTTTGCTGACTAGCGAGTAATTCAATGCTTAAGGAAAGCATTCAGAAGCTTAATGAAACCAAACAGCAATTTTCAGCGTCCACCTTAGAAATTCTACATAAAGCATGTCCATGAAAATTTTAAGTTGCAAAAAGACATGAATTTACATTGACTCTACAATAAACTTGGCAATGACAATAATATTTGGAAGAAAACATGTAGAATATTGGAATATCATAAGAAGATGGCACAATTGAGCTCAATGCTCTCAAATTAGATCATATAATAACCTGTGACAAATCCAGTGTGATTCCAGCCAGCGGAAATGAAGCATATAACAAAGCTTTCAAGAAAATCAACAATTTTTGGCTTTAAATGATTTGCTAGATCCCCATGGCCAAGTTGGCCGCGTGCACCTCTTCCCCATGTAAACACCCTTCCATTACCTGTAAACGTCATGAACAAGGATTTGCATCAAAATTTTTAAAAAATTGTCCAATCATGGTTAAATGAAAGCTATCAAACTTGTTCCAAGATCAGACGAAAGTCACAAAGAAAAGAGAAACTATTGTGTAATCATGAGACCATGTTATGAGCACAACAAGATGACACAAGAACCATGTAGATCCCCTCATTCATTCACAACTTTGAAGCCCACTTCATGCATATCAAAGGCCTACTCATGGATTTTCTCAACATGTCTACAATTGATCAACTTCCAAGTTTATTGACATGAAAAACTTGGTTTGTCACCATAACTAGCACTTTAGCATGATAAACCAGGCTTGACACTATGGACGAAAATTTTTGCCCCTCATGAAGAACAATTTGCGCCTTACACGTGCCAGAATCCTTCAGGAACCTGAGCCGACTTAGTAGGTCAAGCATGAGATGCAATAACGTAGCGATATGGGTTCCAATCAAGTGGATAAAAGATCTCACTCAACAAGGAGTACCAATATATCTTGGTCAATGCCTTGCTAAGCACGACACAATCAACCTAAAACCCAAGGAATGCTTGTCGAGTACCTATGTAGCTTGGGTGTTGCCTTGCTTAGGACGACAAAATCACCATAAAACCCAAGGAATGCCTTTCGAGTGCCTATATAACTTGGGTGTTGCTTTGCTAGGCATGGCAAAATCACCAATGATAAAGGCCCAAGTATCCTCTCCATTTAACTCAATAAAAGCTCAACTTTACTAATATGAAAATAAGAAATTACATAGTCAAAGGCCAGACATGAAAAGTTAGGAAAGATCACAGAGATCACCGTCAAGATGGTTTAGAACTTCTTTAAACATCCAAAAGGCACGCTAATAAAGAAGCATCCCAAGCCTATTGACAACACAGGATCTTGAATTGGAACAAAAGTTCTAATAAGATAAATATATATAAAAAAAATCATAACTAAGATTCACCAATCAAAATCTCTACTGAAAAGAAGGATTTACTTCCCAATCCTTATAACACATGTGAAAAGAAATATGGACTAAGATTTCATGGGAACCTCAAAAGAGAGTCACACTTAGCAAATTAGGCTTGCTTGTTTATCAGTCTATAAAAATCCTTGTCAACTACAAACATGGTGATCTTCTTCCCATGACAAGTCATAATGAAGAGTAGACTACTACTAAAGGGCAAATTCTTCTAGACATAATTTGTCTTGTTGAAATTGATGTTTAAATTCCTAATAAATCATGTATAATTTCAATAAATCTATGGATAAATAGTAATTTTAACATTTTTTTTTAGAAATATGGTCACAACTCATATCAACATTGACTTATCAAAATATTCACCAAAAGCGGATAGCAGGATAGCAACTTAGTTCCCTAAATTTCAACTAATTATACATGTGCACATGCGCGCACACACAGATTAGGATTTGCAAAAAAAGAATTAATAGACTTATTTCCTAGTTTTACAAATATGATTTTAGTTTATATCAATGTTGAATCAATCAAATAGTCACCAATAGTATATAGCAAATCAATTCCTTAAATTACAGCTCATTACGCGCACATGTGTGCACTCAACCTCAACTAAAAAAAAAGTACTATTAGCTATTTTCAATTTTAAAGTAGGGAGCAAACAAAGAATGAAAGGCAAATATAAGGCTTAAGAGTCCTTCACATCAATGGAAGCAGATTACCAATGGTTGTCCATTTACTGCAAGTTGAGATCATGACCAATGACAGTGGTGCAAGTGATAGTTATTGACCTGCAAAAATTGGCATCAGTGGAAGTTATGCCTTGAAATCTAAGGGACGATGATAATTAATCTGCTCTCTGGAAATGCAAGGAGGAGATTGTCACTGGAGAACTGAAGACATAAAGCCACGTCTGACAGAGGCTTTGAAAAGGAGTTAATCTAGTTGGTTTCTCATATTTGTTATTGCTCTTACACACTTAGCTTTCTCTCTCCCAAATACACATATACATCCTCCATCAACCTCTTATCAAATCATCAGCCATATCTACTACACTTTCCTAATCATCATCCAGTCCTGGATCAAATGGAAGCATCTCTTTCCAAATATCTCATTGAGAAATAACAAGAATAAAGAAAAGGAGTACTACTGATCAAGACAATATGAGAAAGTCTTCTGTCCAATGAGATGCGGGGCATCAACAACTAGTCACCAGAGAGACATCGATGAAATATGTGACACGAAGACAACGTAACCAGCTTAAATTCAAGTTTAACAACTTGGCGCGATTGATGATAGCAGGCCAAGGGAATGTCATCGCTCAGGTATAGGGGATGCACAATGGAGTGGCTGCTAATGTAGTGGCTCGGTACTTGTGATTGGAACTTGCAGTCACTCATGCTGAAGGAACTGGAGAGACAATACTTCCAACTCTCAACAAATCTATTGAAGATGTGAGATGCTCCTCGCTACAAAAGAAGCACCATTGTGCCATGCAATCGTCCCTAGAACTATTTTTATCACGTTGTTTTTACTCAAACCATTTTCAATTCCTAACGCTTCCATGTCAATTTTACTTACCCTCTTATTGAAGCATCCATATTTGCATACATCCAAACTCAAAATCACTTGAAAATTATCCACGCGACTAACTAATAACTAATCTTCACTAATTTTTCCTCTCATAGCCCATTTCACTTCAAATAAAGTTTCAATATAATCTCTTACCATATAATGTTCATGAGCGCTTCTCCGTTAACTATAAAGCATTTACTTTAAGTTAAATTCTCATCCATATCTTCATCCTTTTATATAATATATAAGAGATACTTACGCCTCTCACACCTAGTTATGACTTGATCTTCTAATAATATTGAAACCTAATTATCAATTGCAGACACTAAAATTACATATGAAGTACATAATCTTTGATCTACCAATTCCAAACTCCTAATTTTCTGAAGAGAAAAATATCTCTTCGATTATTCTTATTTTCTAAATATCTCATCAATTATTCTAATTTTTCACTCTCTCTCCCACTTGAACTATATATAATATGCAAATAGCACACACAACATATCCATCCTTCTCAAGTAGGTGAACTAATACTTAAAACTTATTGGCCATGTTGGGTTTTGTAATCAAATAAGAGAAAAACAAGACAATGTAAAATAGTAGTTCATGGGGAGATCATTGAAAAAGAAGCTTGTTTTTTTTTTATATCCAATGCGAACCTCTAAATTGTTGGACTCATTTCCAGAGAACCCAATAGACAAACAACAAGGAAAAACACAATTTCGCTGCTCAAAAGGGTCTAAGTGATGTTCAAAATAATGTTAAAATGAGCAATAGTTTACAAACACCCACCTATAACAGGTGGAAGGGATATATATATATATATATATATATATATATATATATATATATATATATATATATATATATATATATATATATATATTTTTATTTATTTATTTTTTTTTTTGAGATGCAGAATGAATTTTTGACTTGAATCATGTGACAGATCTGAACTCTAACTAAGTAGTGCCTACAAATTTGAGACGCAATAGAAAAGAGGAAGGAGGTTTTAAGAGTTAGTTTGATAGACCAAAGAAGGTTGCACAGGGTAAGGTAAGGGACCAGAATCATGCAAAGCTATTGAATAATTCAATTGTACAAACATATGGGCTAAGCTGATCAAATAACTTCATATACCAACAAACTTTTGTATTTCCAAACCAAAAAAAAACTTTTGCAGCATGTATTTATTTATTTATTTTGAGATTTGCACCTTGGATCTCTACATTGATGGTCAAAGGCAATACCACACAACCAAGTGACCAGGGGAGATTTTTAAAGGACAATAAGATGGAACTTAAACATTGGCATTTTTATCCAGAGTAACGCCAATAATTACGTTGGAAACTTGAAACTCGCTCAATAAAATGTCGACTTTTAATGGAGTCAAAATCAAAATTGATTTTCTTCAACTCAAAATAAAACTATACAACACTCATTCAGGCACACACACATATCTGAGTGTGTTTATATGATTTAAAAAATAGATTAAGAGATTCTGCTCTAGTTAGCTATAAAATCAACTAGAAGTCGTTCTTTTTTGGATTCAACTCCAAGTAAACTCAAGCAAACTTCCAATTTTTTAATTCAAGATGAGGCCATCTCTCAAATTAGACTAGACGCCACCCCTCCAAAGCATACTGGCTTGATGCAATTTGTGAAGAAAGGTATTATCCTAAGTAATGGGCCATTCTCCACTCCTCACATCGGTTTCCACGCGCAAAAAATTGCACTTTTTTTATGCCAAGCAGGCAAGCAACATACATCAATCGAAAGCTGAAACATAAGCGAAAAGAACCAAAAGATGAAGACTACTGGTTAATGCGATGGCGTGGGCTCCTCCGCATGCCATTTGCGAGATGGGATGGACCAAGGAGATGCTGCGAAGGGCCTGAGGTGCCGACTGGTCCTCAAGTGTTCCGGTGGCGAGCTGACCCTCAGAACCAGCACCCCAGCTCCATAACCTAATCTCCTCTTCTTCCTCGCCCACCCTGTCTTCTTTACCTTCTTTCGTCTGTGATTCCTCGGCCTCCATGCTCTACCAAACAAAGCCCTAAGCCCCCTAATTCCCAAATTATGAGATTAGGCTTCGCATTTAGACCGAGAGAGAGAGAGAGAGAGAGAGAGAGAGAGAGAGTAGACTTGGCGTTTGATTTAAATAAATTATATATTTTTTCCAAAAAAAGATAAATTATTTATTATAATTATGGTAAAAAAATATTTTACATTTGCATATATTTTTTGCAAAAAAAAAACTAAAATGAATTTCGATGGATTAGACAAGGCTTCATTTGAGACGGTTTTTTTATTGCTTTCTAAAAAGGAGTTTTAATAAAAAATAAAAAAATTTATACTAAAACTCCGTTTTAGAAAACAATAAAAAAGCCGTCCCAAACGAACCCTAATTGAGTTGAGTAGTTATTATTGTATAAAGTATGTATTGATGAACATAATTTTTTTCTTAATTAGTATCACTAAGATTTTATTATCGATTAATTTTACCAATCAAGTTTGGAATATTTAATTGTTTTTATTCAATATTCATTAAAACTGATTAGAATTTTAATTTAAATAATTAATTTTTAATTGTCTTAATATACTTAATCAATTGATATATTAATATTCATATTATGCTAATAACTATTTAAATATTTGATTGGGTTTTAATGTTTTATTAGGTTTTAATCAAGATCTTCAATACTTATATTAATATATTGTCGTGTTAATTAATTTAAATGACTAATTAATAAATTAATTACATCTTAAATGAAATATATTTACCCAACATATTTTGAATGTTTTTTTGAAAATACAATAAATAAGTACAACATTCATAATTAAAAAAAATCCAAATATGATAATAATATTTTAATATATATAAAATAAAGTTATCAATTAATTTATTGATAAGTCGTATTCTTTGGAAAAAAAATAAAAGAGAAGTATTATGAATTGAAGGTCTATACTAAGGATTAATTTGATATGACTGCAGCTTTTTATAAAGATAATTTTAAAGCCGCTATGGAGAAAACATAATTTTTTAAAGCTGCTGTAGAAAATAACTTTTTTGAAAGCTATTGTAGATTTTTAAAACTGTTGTAGAAGGTCACTTCATTAAAAGCTGTTGTTGAAAATAATTTCCTAGTATAAAAATTTATTAAAAATAGTTGTAAAAAAAATTATGATTGTAAAGCATTAAGAAAGTTACCTCAAACGAAACCTAAGAATAACGACCTTATATTTTATAGGAAAGAAAGCTAAATTTAATAAAATCAATTAATTATGAGTACCGTCAAAAAAAAAAGATTAAATTTTCTCTATTATGAAACTATTGTAAATAAGTTTTAAATCCCCTTTTGTAATCTTATAGATCATCCTATTCTCTTTTTATTTAAACCTTTAATACTTAGATAGATTATTGATTTCATATGAGAAATTGTAGGTGTCGATCTGAGCTATACTTCTATCAACGCTCGACCACAATAAAGATTGGTGCAAGTCAACATCAGTTCCTATTTTCAAGACGAATATGGATGTGAGCTAGAGAAACCATGATTCATAATTTTTCAAGAAGAGGTTGATATTAGTCAAAGCCATTAAGCCATGTTTACAATGTAAAAAGAAGGTTGGAGTGCTTTGGAGATATACATTAATCATATAAAGAAGAAGTAATACATCAATATATATGCCGGTTATCAGTATCAATTGCTCAATTAATAGCACATCACATCGCAGTTCACAATATCAATAATAATGATTTAAATCAGTAACAATGATTAGTATCATCAAGATAAGTACAGTATCAATAGTAAACAACATTAGTACATTGTAAGCTACATTATCAATAAATAATAATGATACATATTAGTGATAGCAATGAGTAATCATTCAGTAATCAATATTCTATAGTTAATAATCAATATTCTATCTCATATTCATATGAGAGTATCTTGTTTTTGCACTTATGACTCCCAATTAAACTCCAGCCCTTTATGACTCCCAATTGTTTCTGTAAATTATTGATCTAAAAATCTTTACTCTGGAATAGTTGCTCTTGAATTGTGATATCTTTGTATCATTATAGGGTTATTATTCCATATGTAAGATATTAATTAGTGCCTCATTTTCTATCATATCAATATTAGAATCAATACAAAACATCATTTACTTTCTCTGTCAAATCGGTATTATATGATATTTCAACACATCGTACAGTTCAGTACATCTTACCAATCACGATAAATCATTTTTCACTTCAATTTCAGTACACATTTTCAAACACATTTCACAAATAAATTTTATTCACAAATATGACCGGTGAAAAAGTAAGAAAAATATATCAAATTATTCAAAAGATCAAATATATAACATATCAAAAATTACACATTGAAAGCTTATAAAATCAAGAGATAATATAATTTTTGCAGATTTAGGATAGATAAATCCTTAGAAATAAAAAAAAAACAAAAACAGAAATAAAAGAATAGTTACTTATAACAAATAGAACAATATATGTAACAAGAACGACAGATAAAAATGACCTTAAGATCTTTCTCTCTTCTCTTTCTTTCTTCTTCCTCTCCCTTCTTTTCTCCTTTCATTCTCAACCATGCAAAGTGAGGGTGAGGAGGCGTTGTAGGGATATTTATAATAAAATATATTAAAATACTACTATTAGCTAGTGGCCTAGCACCGCAGCACTGCATATCGATTTTAGAGTTATTGTAGGACAGCGACTCTGCCACTATAACAACCATTTTTAGCGCCATTGTGCTCCAGACCTCAGAGCCTTGACACTTAAAGGAATAGCGTTGTTGCACAGAAGTTGAAGTAGAAATTCTTTTTTTTAACACATTTTATTTTCAGGTTTTCATAATCACTCTCCTTATAAAAGTTGAGATTGACAACTATGAAACATTTATTAACCTTTGTGGAGGCAACGAGCATTAAGATTTTTGACAACGATAAACTTAGCCTTAGTTGCAATAATAGGCATTGGTGTTGATGGTAGGAAACACCCTTATTGGCAATGATGAATTTTAGGTTGTGATAATGATACATGTCAACTTTGGTGTCAATATTGTGCATTGTCCCTACTGGCAATGACGAGCATTGACTTTCTTGTCAATGGTGAGCATTAGCTTTAATAATGATGGGAGGTGTCGCCGTGTCGACATTATTAGTGATAGCGAGTGTTGGCATTACTATCGACAATGAGGTATACTTTATCGGTGATAGGAAGCATTGTGATTATTGAAGATTACGACATCGACCATGATAGTGATAATAGTCATTGGCATTAGTGTTGACAAAGGATGAGAACCTTATTGTCAATGGTGAGCATCTTGATAACAAAAGGTTTCATCCATGGTCGAGAACATTGAGCGTCAAAGTTGATATTCACAATTAGTGTCAATCTTGTTAGTCGTGACTACTGACTAGCATCAAGGTTATTAGCTAACATGACAAACATCTTGATCATTAAGAACAAGGAATGAAAGGATTCAGGACTTGGTGGCAAAGACGGGCATCATTGTTAATGTCAATCGCAACATGAGGGGCATATGTTGGCTATGTTACTGATGACATACATTGGGCTTGTAAAATAGTGCTTCAAATTATCTTCTTTGGGATCCATCTTAAGGCCATCTACTAGTGGAGATAACAAGTTATTATCAACATCTATTAGCTATACTTATTCTATCTTGGTGATGTCTCGCCTATTCATGCATATTATTTTATTTGAGTACCAAATACACCTAATAGGAACCTTTTGCGACATAATCAACCTTGATGATAAGGGCGTGCATCAGGCATGACAATGATGCATGGACATCAACTTTATTTAAGAAGATGAATGTTGATGTTGTTGCATGTAAAAGGAGTTACATATAAAAATATTTGCATGTACGTAATAAAAGTTGTACTTATCCCCTACTAGTTTAATTGAATATGCTAAATCCATTTACTCCTAATTTATACCACACAACAAAATCATTCAATATCATTCAAATTTTCATATCCGAACTTCAATCCCTATTATATATACCCTCTTAAATATATTAACATATCTCACAATATTATTAGTTTATTACAACCATTCCATTGCCACATTGTGAGAGATTTTAAGATCTTATTATTAATCTTAAACCTAATTCCTTTCAAGGTATATTTATTACTTCATTTTTATTCATTATTTCTTTAAAAACAGTTTGTATTACAAATTATTTTTTAATTGTATGCTTTCTCATCTATATTAAGCTCTCCTTAACATTTTATTTTTAATTCCTTTCCAATTTTTTTGTTCCATTAAGTGTATATATTAAATAATAAATTATGATATGATGTGCTTCAATTTATGTTCACGTTATAAAGACTAAATTGAATGTTATGATGAAATTATTGTTCATAAATATGGTTGCAGAGCAACAATTAATTTTATGATTGTTATTGACAATAAAAGCTATGAATTTGATTTATTTGTTATTTAAATATGACAACTATATAAATATTGTTCATTTTTCTTTGGGTTATATTAGTTTACATATCTGATTTATTTGTTGAGGTTTCGTTTGAGACAACTTTTTTATTACTTTCTAAAAAAGTTTTTTAGTACAATTTTTTTGAACTATTTTATTTCTTTTTTTTATTTTTTTTATTTTTTTATTTTTTTATTTTTTTATTTTTTTTGAACTATAATGATATTAAAAAGTTATTTTATAAAGTAGTAAACAAGCTGTCCCAAACAGAAAACTTAGTGATATTATTAAATAATTCTCCATAATAGGCGCTAAATATTTTTTTTTTGAGAAAGTTTACATTGCTTTTCAAGGTGGTAAAATTTTATAAATGATATTTAAGTGATATTTGATGACATTTATATATTGCCTATATCTCCTAACATATAAAGATCTGGTTATGTGATGGATGAAAAAATGGGCAATGAAAGGAAAGCTCAAAACCATTATTGACCTTCATAAATAATATAATCTTATTTAAATAAAAAGATAGTATAAAATTAAATAAATTGCATTTGGCATATAACATTATTGTTTAAATGTTGTAGATCAAGGTTTAGATTGAGACAAATTTTTACTATTGTTTTTTTTTTCTTTCATATTTTTAATAATTTTTTGCACTAAAAAGCTGTTGTAGAAAGTAATTAAAAAATTATCTCAAATAAAACCTAAATCTTCTTGTTGCGTGCTAGAATATTCGCGGCGGTAGAGAAATATTTAGTTTAACGTCTTAGCATTGTACGAAGATCCAGCACACAAGCAGATAAGTGAGAGGGTGTAGCATTCATAAGAGACACCAGAGTTTTTTACATGGAAAACCCCTGAAAAGGGGGAAAAACCACGGGGCCTGGCCCGATTTGAATGAATCCACTAGTATTTGTAGTCGATTACAAATGAGGCCCTTCCTTAGGAGAAGGCCTTGGATTGATGTAGCAAATGTACATCATATAGATTGCATTACATGGTAGGAGTTACATATACAGGTTTGTTTGGCCTGAAGGACCGTAGTTGGCAGGAGACCGTAGTCGGCAGGAGACCGTAGTCGGCCGGAGACCGTAGTCGGCAGGAGACCGTAGTCGGCCGGAGACCGTAGTCGGCCGGAGACCGTAGTCGGTAGGAGATAAGGAGTCAGGTGTTAGTCCCAGTGTCACTTGGAAGATCGGATGTTGATGGTCTGGCCTTGAGTAGGACGTCGGGTCTTAAGCAGGACGTCAGGTCTTCAGCAGGACGTCGGGTCTTCAGCAGGACGTCAGGACTTAATGTCGGCCTTGAACAAGACGTCGGGTCTTTGGCAGGAAGTAGGGACTGAGTGTCAGGCCTTGAACAAGACGTCGGGTCTTTGGCAGGATGTAGGGACTGAGTGTCGGGCCTTGAACAAGACGTCGGGTCTTTGGCAGGACGTCGGGGATGAACGTCGGGCCTTAAGGTGGTGGTCCGGCGAGGTTTTGTGGTGGTCCGGCGAGGTTCATGCGGTGGTCCGGCGGTGGTCCGACGAGATTCCTGCGGTGGTCCGGCGAGGTTCCTGCGGTGGTCCGGCGGTGGTCCGACGAGATTCCTGCGGTGGTCCGGCGGTGGTCCGGCGAGGTTCTGCGGTGGTCCGGCGGTTGTCGAGGAGGAACTCCTTCCTTCTCTTCTCTTCTTCTCTCTCTTCCTTGGATCCCCCTCTTATGAGAAATGAGGGCTCTATTTATAGATTTTCTGGAGTGGCATGACCCGTAAAAAGGCATGAGATTAGGGGCGAATAGGGAGTGGTCCAATGGACGGCCGATATTGAATCCTACGATCATGCACCGTTCATTGGACATTTGAAGGCCTTAGTGATGTCGGAATTCTGTAATCTTGGGCTCGTTGGATTCGTCTCGTCGAGCCCTTCGATTCGAGTATAAGCTCGTCAAAATTGGAGTCCGCTTGGTAACTCAAATTGCAGTTTGAACCTTCCAACAGCGCTTTGAGCCCTTGATTTGGACCCATTTAGACTCGGATTGGGTCGAATTTGGTGTCGTTGGATTCGTATTTCCGAGACGCTCAGTTTGACTATAAGCTCGCTGAAATCGGAGTTCAGGTGCTCCCAGATTTAATTTTTGAAGTTTCCAACTTGATTTTTGCCTCGAGATTCGTGCCCGATCAAGTTAATTTTCACATGACGTATCACTTCTTATTATAATATTACAATATTACCTTATAAGTGAGATGACATTGAATGACACAAGATATTTAATATATTAAACTATTATATTAATAGCAATATTATCTTGATAATATGAGCAAAATATTTATATTTGATTTATGATAAAAAAATTTTGTCAGGTTACACAAGATATTTTTAATGCCGTCAATTTTACGTTAAGATTAGTGTAACATATGATATCAAAATATTGTATTAATCTCAACAAATAATTAATGACATTTAAGTCTGTTAGAATTCAAATTGTATTGTGATATAATTTTTTTTCATTTTTATTATATATATTTTAGTAATTATATTTTTTTGGCTTTAATTGAATTGAATGAAATTTATGGAAACACATTAAATTCAAATAAATTTTGAATCATTTATAATATTATAATCCTTAATTTAAAATATCCAATCCTTCCTTTAGCTTAAAAAAAAAAGAGAGACAAATAATATTTGTATTTATATTATATATTAACAACATGACAAATGATGCCATAACGGTGCCAAACAAATCGAGTCCATTGGCCTAAGCTTTGTTATCACGTGCAAGATGGTCAGGGAACATTTTGAAATCGCTTGGCCAACGGCTAGTCTTCTTCCTTTCTTCTCCCACACACACTGCACGAACTCCAAAGAAATTTACTCGCTCTGTCTCCTTCCTTCTCTCTCGTCCCTGCACCTGTAATAATTAAAGCCAAAAGGACATTTTCCTTAATCCCCACCACATTAGTACCTACTTCTCTTTTTCCAATTTTCTCTTCGAAGTTCCAACACAAAACCTCCGTCTTTCTCTCTCTATCCTTCTCCTGTTTCAAGTTTAGCCTTTCCTCTTCAAGCAGCAGCCATGGATCAGCGGATTTCTTTTCTTTTTCTTTCTCAAGTGCTTGTTCTTGCCCTAGTGTTCTGTTTCACCTGCGCCCTAACTCCCGATGGTAGCTTTCTTTGTCACCTTGGAGGCTCCTAGCCCTTTTTGGTTATCTCACGTCTATGGTTGCAGGGATGGTGTTGTTAGAGCTCAAGGAGCGGTTCAACGGCACCAACTGGATGCTTAGAAGCTGGAGGGCGAAGGACCCAAATCCCTGCGGTTGGGCCGGAGTCACTTGCCATTTCCCCGACCTTCGAGTTAGATCAATGTTGGGTTTTTTGGCATTACCCTCTTCTTGCTCGCTTTACATTTTATTATGTTATCTTTTGTTGACGATTTTGAATATTGGGCAGAAATCTTCCATACATGCAGCTTGGCGGCATTATTTCTCCGAGCATAGGCAAGCTCACGAGGCTGCATAGACTGTAAGAGTTTCTAATCTGAGGAGTAGTGATGATTTTGGCGAAAAAAGTTTTTTTTTCTTATACTGTTCTTTATTTTTGTTTTTGCAGGGCTTTGCATCAGAACAGCCTCCATGGACCGATTCCTGTAGAGATTAAGAACTGCACCGAGCTGAGAGCTTTGTGCGTGATCCTCACCTATTATGTTTTGGAAAGTTTCATATTTTTTTCCTTTGGAACTATTGATTTATTGTATGCGTATTAGATTTTTCTTATATATTTATTATGAAGGTACTTGAGAGCCAATTACCTACAAGGAAGCATACCCCCTGAGATCGGAGAGCTTAAACATCTCACTATTCTGTATGTTTACTGAACCATCTCGATAGTATATCGTCCTGCTTTATGTTTCATTTGAATGTATTCGTAATGGCTCAATTAACTGTAGGGATTTGTCTAGCAATCTTCTAGGGGGAACTATACCTCCTTCCATTGGCCAGCTTGCGCAGCTTCATTTCCTGTGAGTATGCTTGTTCACATTTTTTTTTTTAAGCCTGAAGGCCCTGAATCCATGTTTGGAGTAGCACCACCCACTTGAAGATGTAATAATTGCTACATTTGTTGCTCTTGAAAGATAATGAATAATTTGATATATTTAGATAATTAACTTGTGAATTGAGTTTGTTTGAATTATAATGTTCTTGTAATTTTGGGCACTTGTCTAGGTCTGATAAGTTTTGTGATAATAATAATAAGGTGAAAAGGAATTACGACCATAAGGACATGAATCAGCAAAACTGATTTCTTCCAATAATCCAAATTCCAACACCTACAAGAAAACTACAACCAACATTTCATTAAAATCTTCATTTAAGCCTTCACATATAATTCCAAGGATCCCATCACTATACCTTATCATCACTAAAAGTGGCAATTTCTTCGTATGAAAATTGTTGAAAATATTTGTGAATGTTACTCATCCTCAATACTAGGAGGAAATAGCTTCTTAATTTTTTTCCTCAAAACCAATGATTTTCTTTGTTGTTTCAGGAACTTGTCCACCAACTTCTTTTCAGGTGAAATTCCAAATGTTGGAGTTTTGGGCAAATTTAGAAACAGCTCGTAAGTTGCAATAGCTCTCTAAATGATTGCTTGATTGTATTGAGATTTGAGAGTAACCTCTCTTGGCTCAAATTGTTTTCATGAATTCAGGTTTGTTGGGAATCTGGAGCTATGTGGGCTCCCTGTTCAGAAGCTATGCCGAGGTACATTGGGCTTTCCTGCAGTGCTTCCACGCTCTGGGAACTTTCCTGCAGGTAAATTTTACAGTTCAATGGCATGTTGGCCATATCGTGAATATTTTTTATCTAATAGTAAGAGTTACTGACGTTTCAATGTGTTTTTATCATAGAATCATCATCTGTAATTCCACCGACGACACCCGGAGGAAGACCATCATCCCACTTTCTTAATGGTGTCATACTCGGTGCAATGTCTACCATAGGCCTTGCAATTATTCTTGTTCTTGGTTTCCTTTGGATATGTTTATTGTCTCGAAAGTGGAAATTTGGGCAAAGATATGTGAAAGTGGATAAAGAGGTTCAGATTGTTGGTAAGTTTCATCCTATTCTTTTTTTTTTATCAGGTTTCGTTTAGGACCACTTTTT
Organism: Dendrobium nobile; assembly: GCA_022539455.1. Lineage (NCBI taxonomy): Eukaryota > Viridiplantae > Streptophyta > Magnoliopsida > Asparagales > Orchidaceae > Dendrobium > Dendrobium nobile. Next base: position 9,806,437 of record CM039729.1, read on the forward strand.
TATTGCTTCTTAAAGCAACTTTTTAGTATAAATTTTTTAATTTTTAAACTAGAAAGCTCTTTTAAGAAGTGATAAAAAAGACGTCCCAAACGAAGCCTTAATGTGATATGCTCTATCTCTCAATGTATTAACTATTGGATTGAATTTGAAAGGCACTAAGCTTGTCACATTTCATGGAGAGTTCCCATATTCATCTGGGGAGATGATTAAAAAGTTAGAATTACTTGATGAAGAAGATCTGGTTGGGTCAGGCGGATTCGGAACGGTGTACAAGGTTGTCATGGATGATTTGTGTGCATTTGCTATTAAGAGGATTGATCGAAACTTTGAAGGATTAGATGAACTTTTGGATAGGGAACTCCCTATTTTGGGCAGCATCAAACATATTAACCTTGTCAATATAAGAGGTTACTGTAGGCTTCCCTCAGCCAAGCTTCTCATACATGATTTTATGAACTTGGGAAGCTTAGATCATTATCTCCATGGTAAGTAAGCTCTCCGCTATAACTTAGCTGCCTTATATTTGAAATTTATATATTTTATATAGATTTTACATAATTTTTCTGGTTTTATTTAAATTAATTGTAGAAGGGCAGGAAGAGCAGCCTCTGAACTGGAATGCTCGGATGAAAATAGCTCTTGGGTCTGCTAGAGGACTTGCATATCTGCACCATGATTGTTATCCGGCTATAATACACCGCGACTTCAAATCTAGCAATGTACTTCTTGATGAAAGTCTTGAGCCTCATATTTCTGATTTTGGACTTGCCAAGCTTCTTGTTGATGATGATGCCAATGTCACCACAGTTGTGGCTGGTACCTTCGGCTACTTGGCACCTGGTAAATAATCTTATCTTGCCACTCAAACCTTTGCATACAATTCATATTTCTATGGTCATGTGCCCCACTCAAGAAAAAAAATGAAGAAGTATTCCATAAGACTGAGCCAAAAATAGTGAGGATAGAACTAACAATGTGGATAATAACATAAAAACACTAGTAATATTTCTTAGGGTAACACGTAAAAGTATTGAAAATACATATTTAACATCTAAACTTCTATATTTACTAATATACCACCTAAAACCCATATTTTAATCAATTCTAGCATTCCGTTTAATCCTTTCATCAAAAATTACTATCAACGACTATCTTCCCCGTCAATGTCATCCTTTCACAGTGAATACAAGTATCTCATTGCTTCAATGGAGTGGTAGAATAGAAGGAAAAGAGGATTTTAGGTGGTATATTAGTAAATATAGAAGTTTAAGTGTTAAATATGTATTTTTAATAGTTTTAGGTGTTATGTATGTAAAAATTCCTATTTCTAAATCTCATTTCTTGGTTATAGAATACCTACAAACTGGACGAGCGACCGAGAAATCAGATGTATACAGCTTTGGCGTGCTCTTGCTCGAGTTGGTGACAGGGAAGAGACCAACTGATCCATCATTTGTTAGAAGAGGCTTAAATATAGTAGGCTGGGTAATTTCATTTAACTACTCTTTCTATCTCTTCTCTCTCTTTTCATTTGTTGTTCTGATTGGGGCCGAAAATGAACTTGATTTGATTGCAGATGAACACTCTAACAGAAGAAAATAATAAGTTAGAGGATATATTGGATTTGAACTGTGGGACTGTGGAAGTTGAAGCAATGGAAGCAATCCTTGACATTGCAGCTATGTGCACAAACGCAAATCCTGATGAGAGACCCACTATGTTCAGAGTGCTTCAGATGTTGGAAGAGGAGCTCATGTCTCCTTGCCTTAGTCATTTCTATGAACCTCATTTGAACATCTAATGGGCAAAATTTTGGTATTTAGATTTTGTGAATATGCTCTACTTGTTGTTAACTTGTTTCAGCATTTTTGCCATTTGTTTCATTATATTCCAATTTGGAAACTGGTTTTCTCAAATCTAAGAGTTCTTTGATGTTGTTATAGGCATTTGAAATGTCTCATTTTATTTGTCTAATATTTAAAATAGAATATTCATATAAATTTTAGTGTATAAAACTTATAAATGAGATGTATTTAAATTAGAAAAAATAATTTTATTAATATTTTAAATGAGTTTTAATGATTTGGATATAATATAATAAGCATTAAATTTTAATTGTTTGTATATACATATATATATGTAATCATCAAATTTATTATTACTTGAATTTAGCATAAAAACTAATTTATTAATTATATTTTTATATTTATTTTAAAATAAATTTGATTATTATAATTTTTTTTAAAAATTTAGATGAGTGGAGGAGTGCGTTGCTCTCTTATTTTTAAGAATAAAAGTAATTCATAAGAGTGCATGTATTATTATAAAGGAATTAAATTAATTTGCCATAAGTTAAAATGATGGGAGAGTAATTGAGCCTAGGTTATGAAATGATATTAATGTTTCTCAAAATAAGCTTGGATTTGTATTGGATAGGTATATTAAGGTTGCTATAGATTTATTGAGAGGTTTGATGGAGAAGTATAGAGAGAGTAAGAAGGGAGGATTTACATATGATATTTATTGATTTAGAGAAAATATATTATAAATTTTCAAGAGAAGTGTTTTTTAGAGTTTTAGAAGAGAAAAGAGTTAATAATGTTTTCTATTCAAGTCATTAAAAATATGCATAAGAGTACTTTTTTTTCAAATGGAAGGTGATTTGATGAAGTATTTTGTTATTTCAATTAGATTACATTAGGATCAGCTTTAACCCATATCTTTTTTGCTTTAGCCATGGATGTTCTTACAAGATATTAGCAAGAGGATGTACTATGGTGTATGTTTTGTTGTTGATGACATTCTTCTTGTTGATAGGAGTAGAGGAGTAAAAGAATACTTGAATTATGGAGATATGAAGGTCAACTTTAGAGTCTAAAGATTTTTGTTTACGTAGATCTAAAATTGAATATATAGGTGTAATTTTAGCTGTAATAGATCTAGTGGTGGGTTGACTTTGTTTGATTAAGTCATTAAAAAAAGTGCACATTTTAGAAATCTCATGTTTATTTTTCAAAGCAATGGTGAAACATATGAAGGTATTATTAATATAATTCAAGTTGGAAAGGTGAACCGGAGGAATGCATTGGGCTTGTTATGTGATGGAAAAGTTTCCCTCAAACTTGAGAAAAAAATTTATAAGATGATAGTGAGTTTTGTAATGCTTTATCGCACATAATGTTGGTCATTAAAAGAGAAGCATAAAATTAAGTTAAATGGTGTAGAGATGAGGAGCTCAAGTGGATGAGTAGCTTTATGTAACAGTCCAAATTCTTAACTATCAAGATATTATATGTTTTGGTATAAGGGTTTCATAGTTTTGTTATGTTGGTGTAACTTCTCAGGAGGTCGTCAATCTCAGGATTTCTCCGAGATGAGCAGACTTAACTGTGAAGTTTTTTTTGATGAAATTCCTACCATTACACCAAAAGGCGCCTCGATATTTAAGAATTTAGCTTCTTTTCTTTAAGGGGTTTCACTTAGAGAATCGTAATTGGTCAATGGAGGTTGAAAGGATCGTAATCTGGCAATAGAGATCGGAGAATGATAGTTGGGAGATGGAAGTCGGAGGACCATAGTCATATGGTCTCCATGTATTCATGATTTGACGTCCAATAGTGTCAGTTATGTGACACCCTAGGATCTAATGGAAGGATTTGACTTACTTAAACTTATAACTAATTAACTCATCCACTAATAACAAATAACTAGATCTACTAATTTTTTCAAAACATAAAAGCAATATAATTAACTTTCATTTTGTCAAAACATAAATACAATAATCCAACTAAAAAATGTTTATACATTAACATAATAAAAATAGATAACAAAATCAATACCTTATGCTTCAATCTCAGAGAATCGTCCTCCAGATTTGATATACTCCACTAGACCCTTTTTTTTGCTTTAAACATTCAAAGCAACAGAGTGAGCTCGATTAACTCAGTAGACTCCCTCCTCACCCCTCACATATATTAATATCAAATGCAAATATTTAAGAGCATTGAATTAAAGTAAAATATAATGATTTATGAAATAACTAAAGCATAAGCAAAACCTAAATTTATCATAGTTCCATTATATACATAATCTCAGAGCTAGCACTTATACTGTTATAACCACATAACCATTTTCACATAAGCCTCAAAATGATGTACACAATATTTTTTTCTCAAAGGTTCACTTCCATATCACTTTCACTTTCATCTTTCCAATAGAATTCATACAAAGGTTCATAGTTTACTGATACACTTTTCAAAATATTTTTAATATTTAATATTTACTTCATTAAACATTAACATATAAAATGTGATGATTATAATGCACATGTCCTGATGCATGCTTATAGCTCCACTTTCACTTATGCCTCCCTTTACCTCCCGTACTTGCATATAACACGTGGAGCCATAATCCCTCCTACATGATCTGCATAAGATAGATGGGGCTAGAAGAATACTTTTAGTGTTACGTCATCTCTCACACTTGCTTCCAGCAAATGGGGTTAGAATCTATCCCACATCTGCATTATATAGATGGGACCAAATAAATAGAAAGTGCACTTTTCCACCATTCTAAATAAAGTTATCTCAATTGTCATGTAATGCAAAATGCAAATGAAATACAACAACCCTTGATGTACTATTCAGAAAGTGCATGAATTGCAAGTGAAAGCCATATTTCTTGTAAAATATAATACTCGTTGAATTTTCCATTTTCAATTTCTAACTTCGGTCACACGAACATTTCAAGACTTCAATATAACTACTGCACTTGCCAGAAAATCCTCGATTCAACAATACATTTAGAAAATCATGCAGGAAAATAACTAACATTTAAAAACTCAATTTCGTATAGTTAAAATATCTATAATAATGAGTACAATAAAATATAAAAAAACCACATTGTGAAAACCTCATAAAATCTGTGAAAAATACATTTTTATTCATATCTTTATATAAACTTATTAGAATTAAAATAAGAGAAAGGGGTTTAGGAGTCTATCTTGAGCTCTATAATATCCCAAATTGGCTCGACAGACGAATCCCAAATTTCAGCCAATGAATACTCTCTCTCCTCTTTCTCTTTCCTCTTCTTCTCCTCTCTTCTTCTCCTCTCTTCTTCTCCAGCATTGGTTGGATGGAATGGCATGGTAACATAGTTTTTTATTATTTAAAAATCACTATATTGACCTAACGCCATGGTCCCAACTCCTCAGCGCGGCTACACTCCTAGAGAATCTTCTATATTCTTACAGAATATCCTCATTTGAGATCCAGAGCTCAAAATCAAGGCATTGTCAACCCCGACATCTTAACACTTACATAATAAAGTCCCAATCTTTAGGTTTCACTTCTCAGAACCCAAACCATGGTTACTTTCTATCACATTTAACATTCTAACACTTATAATTACTAATTAACTCAAAATTAATAATTGTTAATAGAAAACTATATGCATTTTTTACGTTGAATATTATAAGTTAGATGGTGGTATGATGATGATAATCAGGCGACACTCCAACAACAATAGTTTGGTGGTGGAATTTGAGCCTTAGTAATCAATTAGAGCTCCATAATTCTTCAAACCTTTAAGCTCTTTTGAATACCAAGTAAACAGCTAGTTAGACAGAGATGCTTGGGCTAAGTGGTTGGATAATGGGAATTGGACTTTTGATAATATGGCACCCCATGATCTAATGAAAGACATGTTTTTCTTAAATATATAATTAATTAACTCATCTTCTAATAATGACAATCATAGTTACTAAATTTGTAAAATATAGCAGCATCAAGATCAACTTTCATTACATCAAAATATAAATATATAATCCAAAGCAAAAATGTCTACATATCATAATAAATGAATTGGATTACAAAAATCAATACCCCAAGCACTAGACCTTCGAAGCCTACTTATACACTCCTCTACTTAACCAAGCCCTTCCCTTTTTTACTAAAATGATAAAAGAAATGGAGTGAGCTTAATTAGCTCAATAGACTCCTTCCCTTACAAATCACAAATATCCATATCTATTGCAAATATTTAATAGTAATTAATTTAAAGAAAACATAAAACTTACAAAATACTTAAAGTATAAGCAAAAACATGAATTTACTAGAGTTCCATAGCATACTTGATCTTAGAGCCAACACTTACACTTTCATAATCGCAACCACTTTTATAGAAGTTTTCAAATACAACACAAAATACTTATTCTTGGCTACTCACTATCATGCCACTTTCACTTTTACTTTCCCCAACACAATTCATACAGATGTTCAAAATTTACTAATAAATATTTCAGAATATTTTTTAAATTTAATTCATTAAAATATTAATATATGAAATAGAATGATTATAATGCACATATCATGATGCTTACTTATGACTCCACTACCACTTTTGCCTCCTTTTACCTCCCACACCTACATATAGCAAAAGGGGCAAGAATCTCTCCTACATATGCATTAGGCAGATGAGTCCAAAAGAGTGTTTATAGAGTGACTTAACCTCCTACACCTATTTTCAACAAGTAGGGCCAGAACACCTCCCACATTTGCATCACACAAATAAGGTTAGAAGAGTACATTTAAGACCTTTGTAATACAACAAATATATCATTTTCCAACATTTCAGAATAGAATACCTCCATTGTCATATAATGCAAAATGCAATACAAAGCAACAATAATTAAATTAGGCATTTATTGCCATATTCAAATGATGCCGGAAATGCCGCAATACTTGTAAAATAGAATACTCATTGGACTTTTTCTTTTCAATTTCTAATTCCAGAGGAACATTCACTGAAATATTTCACAACTTTTCTTCAACTACTACATTTGCCAGAAAAATCTCAATTCAGTAATATACTCATAAATTCATGTACGAAAACTCAATCGTTGAAAACTCAATTTCATATAGTTAAAACATTTAGAATAAAGAGTGCAATAACATATTACAAAACATAAGGTAAAAATTTTGTAAAACAGAAGAAAAGCATATTTTCATTCATATTTTTTTTTATAAACTTACTAAAATTGAAATCCAAGATAGGGGTTTTGGAGTCTACCTTGAGCTTTATAATATTTTGAACTGGCCTGACAAACGAATCCCTTGTTTTTACCTATGAATCCTCTCTCCTCTTTCTCTTCCTTTTCTGCTCCTCTCTTCTTCTTCAACATGGCTGGGTGGAAATTGGAATGACTCAATGATTTTAGATATTTTAATATTTAAAATATACTAATTTGATCAAATGTCGCAATGCTCACCTTTCCAGCACCACAATGCCCCTAAAAAATCTTTCGGATTCTCCAAGAATATCCTCATCTAAGATCTGATGCCTCCATAACGCTTCCCCAGCACTGCATGCCCAAACCTACTTTTTAATCATTTTTTCTAAGAGCTCAAAGTTGGGGCGTTGCCAACCCTAGCGATGTGGTGCTCACAAAGCAAAATCCTAACTTGCATTTTCGTCGCTTTCCAACCTCAAACCTTGGTTCATTCAAGTCCCATTAAATAGTTTCTGACTCATAATTCTTAATCAACTTAGAATTAACAATCATTAATATAAAATTATCTAAATTTGAGATGAAGAATATTACACCGGCGACATTGGTTAAACATCAATGATCAAGCAGCTGTCAAGTGACAACAATGCAGTGATGCCAGTTAAACAACGATGGTCGTTAGCGATTATCATTGACATCAAATATTATGAATAACTACATAATTTTCCAGACCTCTAGCTTTTCTTCAAACTCAAGCATGGGACCCCTCCTATGAAGAATGGAGTTCTATGTATAATTTTTTTGATAGTGACATTTTAATAAATTTGATCGAACTTTCATAACACCCCATCAAAAGCCATATATTAAATCATTTAATCATAGATTGTTTGTTCAATATTCAAGTGCCTTTATAACTTTATAATTTGAATAATATTAGGCTCGTTGGACTCATCGCCTGATTTCTCTTGATTTGATTACAAGCATATAAAAATTTGGAGATCATTTTGATCCTTTAATTAATGTCATACTTGAAATATATCTTAATAAAAAATAATATATTTAATTTGCATCCAACAAAATAATTCATGTCTTTTTCTTTTTTTTTACCCCACCGGGTTTAGGTGGATTGGTGGGTGTGCTTGATTAGGAACCCCCCATCCCAAGTTCGAATCCCCTCTCATACGGCGCTGACTCTTTACGTGGAGAGAAAATAACTATGGATCATGCACCTGTTAGGTTGGTTGTTCGTAGACTCACCGAGGGATTAATAGACATCGCCAAACGCATCACAAACTAATGTGGCAGCGGGCTGATACTCCCGCTCAAAAAAAAAAAAAAAAATTCATGTCTTTTTTAAATTATTTTTTTAAAACATCCAACTAAACAGCTCAGTAATTCCTGAATCTCCTCCTATTGATTTGTCAAAATATGTTAGAATTCCAAGGTCAAGCATTGAATCCTAAAAAAATACTTACGAGAGATGCAAATCCCTAAAATAGAAATCTTACACACCTAAAAATCAGAATACTTCATTCATCACAAATCTATAAATATAATGAACAACACAAACTATTCCGTATTACAAATATAAATACTATACTGTCCAACAAAATAAATATCAAACAAACAAGTCCTAAATGAAAACATGACGCATTAACCACTACCAATCAACAAAGATAATGAGGTTAATTAGTATATAAAGGGATGACACAAATGACAAACTTTAGGCTTTATTTGGGACGGATTTCTTATTGCTTCTTAAAGCAATTTTTTAGTATATAAAATTAAATTTTTATACTAAAAAACTGTTTTAAGAAACAATAAAAAAGCCGTCTTAAACGAAGCCTTTGTACTGCTTTTGTACAGCTTCATTTCGGACAGCTTTTGTACTGCCTTTTAAAACGGCATTCTAGTACAAAAATTTGAAATTCAATAAATTTTTGTACTAAAAAGTCATTTTAGAAAGCAAGAGAAAGCCGTCACAAATGAAGTCTTAATCAAACCAAAAAATAATCATCTTAAACATATCACAGAAGTTCAATATGAAAAATATAAAATAATTTTCATTTAGTAAAGGAATGACCTCATCAAGTGATAACTAGTACATATATAAAAGTGGGATTAATGATACCAAGAAAAGATAAGACTATATCCCTTCTTATGGCCATCTTCATTTAGTGCCATCCCACGTCTTAATAAATGAATCATTATACATACAATAAATAGTGGCCGCTGCTCACTGACGATGACCATCTGGTAGAGTCACGACTCTATAAAATGGCACACTCCTTTGAGGTAAAGAGCCATCTTCTTCGTCATCATCAAATTCAAGTGAATAGCTGAACCAAAAAAAAGAATAAACATTGATGTAATCTATGAACAATCTCAATAAAAATATCCCAAGAAATCATTCTTTGAGCATAAGAAAACTTACTCATCAGCTTTCCTCTGTGATTTAGAATGCATATTGGAACAATCAACGACAAGAAAAGAAAAAAAAGGTATCGTTAGAACTCAAAGCAACAAAGAAGTTTGATATCAGTAGAGGTTCAAATGAGCAATGGATGATTAATGATCAAATAGTTTTAATATGTTTTAAGATATGTTTCAATCTTAGAGCATAAAAGCTGTAATCACATAGATCATTACGGAAGTAGTCACAAAGAGTGTCTGATGGTGCGAACTAAATGCATTGGCCACATGGAGAAATTATTCTGTGAAGTTCGGACTGGGAGAACTTGATGGGGACATCAGATCGTAGAAAGTTTATCAGAGACGTGGCCGTCGATCTACGGCTACGATCGAGTCTTTGTATTTTTGAGACATTTGTATTATTTTATTATTCATGCATTTTATTGAGTGTTTTATGTTTTCCATTTGTACCCTTTTAATGGGAAGCGTCGTATGTAAACCCAAAGGGCAAGAGTGTCTTTTATTTCATTGAGTCATTGTACCCGGCTATTTATAGCCCTTTCTTTCGTCTTATTGATTAATGAATGATTGCTTATGAAAATTTCTTCTTGGATGAGCTTTGAGAGCTTGAGGGTTCTAATGGAGAGAGCTTCCTAGGAGAGGAAGGAGATTTGCACAATACCCACCAACCAAGATAAGTCGGGTTCGTAGTTTCTTTCATATATCTCGTTTTCTTCTCTCCCTTTTGTTTCTTCTTCCTTTTGTTTTCCACAGCCACTTAGCCGCCGGATTTCCTCCCCGTTTGAAACCCCATCCCCTTTCCTCCCATCCTCACGGCCAAACACCCATCCGAGTTTCCTCCATCCCGCCGGCTTCAGTAAGCCCATCGCCGGCCTCCCCACTCCCCCTTCCCCTTTCACTCCCATTGCCTAATTGGGATTGAGTAATTTTGGAACAAATTTTTGAATTCGAAATTGTCTATTTGAAATTTAAAATCTTGCCTAAAATACCAAATCTATTTTAGGAAAGTTTCTAAATTAACCCTATTTGAATTTCAAATTTAAATTGGAGTTAATTTAATTCCTTCCTAATTCATAAACCCAAAATAGGAAGCCCCAATTGCTTGCCACAATTCCCTGCCACCCTCATGATGCCGCCGGCCCCCCTCCAATAAATCCACTTGGATTTATTTCCAAACTCTTCCCCTCTTCCCTAATTAATTCCAATTGCTTTTGGAAAGTATTTGAATTTGAAATTAAATCCAATCTAGGTTTCAAATCTTTCCTATTTCCTCTTAAGCCTTTTTGGAAGGATCCTAATTTACTACTTATTTTTAAATACTCAGCAAATACTCAGTTATGAGTATTACTAAGCATCTTGTGAGTATTTGCTGAGTATTTTGTGAGTATTCGTTGAGTATTTGTTGATTTGTTGCATATTTACAAAGTATTTGTAGAATATTTATAAATACTCAATAAATACGCAGCAATCCGGATGGTTATTTTCGTCTCTCGGCCACTTGAGGAAAACCTTTTAAGGCCAAGCTGACTTGGCATAACTAGCAAGTACTTTTCCACAAGATAGATCAAGCGGACGAATCAATACAAGGAAATTAAGTAAGGGGAGCTTGGAAAGATAATCAAGAGGAGTTTTATAATTACTACTACCGATTTTCCCTGCAGTGTGTGCCAATGTAAAGTACAGAGCAAATTACCCAATAAAATCATGAATAGTCAAAGTTAAGTGTCTCAAAAAATTGTGCTTGGCAGATTTACCCATCCTGTTTGGTCATTGCCTCTAGCACAAAAAATTGCTTGATTACATGCCGGCCCACCCATACATAATGCGCAAGAGCGCGCAGAACAGAAAAAAAGGAAATGAAAGGATGAGATTACCTTGCGATGAGTATTCACAACAGTTGCTTTATACAAAGCTGTGGTGCCTGGATAGACTGCCAAAACATGCTTGCCTGGAGGAAAATCCTGTGCACTAGAAGGATCACCTTTCTTTGGAAAAGGAATGATGCGGGACAAAGGCAACTTATACTTTCTGAAAATGTCAATCAAAACCAAGAACAAAGTTGCCCAAGTTAGAAAATCCTATTTAATTCAAAAATCTAGAATTATATTAATTAAATAATAGAATGAAAAAAAAAACTAAACAAAAGGTAAATGATAGGAAATACTAGTGTTCGCAAATAACATTAAGGGTAATACTTGAGTTCACAAGCAAACCTATCACAAATTGGTGAAAACAGCGAGAATAATGCAAAATCTGGGCGAAATCAGCCCCAAAACGATAGATTGCAATAAGAAAATCAAAGCCAAATAAGCACAAAAACAACATACAAGTGATCCTCAATTCGAGAGGAGGATCGTCTCTCTCAAATCTCTAGACAAGGTAGTCTATAGCACAAGATGCCAAGGAACCACAATAGAAATCAAATCAAGCATGGCCTAACCCTAAAACATCTCATTTAATACATAAATTTTCCTAATCAAATTTCTCTCCCAAGCCCTAGCCGCCCCCTCCTTTTAAAATTTGAACTTAATTGGAATAGTGGGACTCCTATTGTGGGTGGCATACTTAGGGGAGGCGGAACTAGCCCACCTCCTGTAAACTTGAACCGGAGGAACCGGCCTATCAGTAAACTGATTTAGTTATCATCACAAATGGCTGCAACTTGGGTTGGCTCAGCCGCAGCTATTATGTTAATAGGTAGGTGGTAAAAATTTCAAGAAAATAAAACTATAAAAGAAGGATCAGCTTAAGTTCAAAGCCAAACTTGATGTTGATTGCCTTTGGGTCTAGGCCAAACCAAACAAAGCCAACCCTAACACAACCCCAGGGTAAAATCAATCTGTAGTTCAACCAGCACTCACTTCAAATTATTCTGAGCATAGAATATCCAAAAACACTATAACATGACATTTTGTTTTTAATGAATCACATATAAAGGTTCAAAACACAGAATTGTTTTAAATGCAAGCTCAACTTCTGGTGATCTAGCCGAATATAAACCAAAATATAATTAAACTCTATATAGGGATGAATAGACTGTGAAAAACCAACATCTAAGATTGGTCGACTAGGTTGGAGCAAATAAGGTGAATTTGGTTGATATAAGTTCCTTAGCATTTGGATGAAGTAACCCATCATTACTAACAAGACACCCATAACAATGGTTCACTGAACCAAGTTGTATTATAGCTTACTCACTGACTTCGATCAAATGATCATAACAAGCTCTCTAGCTGCTATCCGTAGCTATAGACACAACCCTTGACTTGAGGCTATGGATGCTATGGTTCAATGACCCTTGCAGTGTAGTCCACTTGGTAACATCCAAGATAATGGAATCATAAAATCTTGACAGGGTTCACCGCATACCCCATAATCATGCCCCTATTATTACTTAAAAATGAAAAAATCTAGAGACCTTAATTGGGAGTGCTCTCCCAAATGTAAAATGAAATTAATTAAGGGAGTTTATGCAAATAGAAAGTCTTGACCCAAAATTTAAACAAAAATCTAATACATTGAGATAAAATTTGGTTCAATCAATTTTCCTTTTGAAAATAGTCCACTCTAATTCACCCAGACCAAGAAACCAATCTTTCAATAGCCCAAAACACCTAACAAAGCCGCACACCTAACTATAAAAGTTCAGTTTGCATATAAAATAGTAAAAATAACTACAACTTCTCTAGTACCTTAATGGATCTGATGAGGACATCGACAGACGTTATCAACGAGCCTATCAGCGTAGGAGTCGTACATCGATGGCTACGATTCACAGTCTTTATTTTTTTATGCTTTTGTGCTTTGTAGTTTATTTATTTGCTATTTACGATTGTAACCTTTCTTTTGAGTTTGTTTGAGTTGTAGCCCAAGGGGCATTTGAGTCATTGTTATTTTATTTCTCTAGACCTATATATTGTGGCCTCTTCTATTATAAAATGAATGATGTTTTTGATGAATGAAATTCTAGTTTGCTTGCTTGTTGATCTCATTGTGAGTTCTTGAGACTGGTGAAACCTAGGAGAGGCCAACGGAATAGCCAACAGCCCACCCACCAACGGGTGAGCTCTTGGTTCTTTTATTTTAGTCTTCTTCTTCATCCTCCCTTCTTCCCCTATACCGCCGGCAACCCCTCCCTATCTCCCAAACCGACGGCACCAACCCCCCTTGTTTCCCCATTACCCGCCGCCCTCTCCACCCTATCAAGCCGCCGACCACTTCACAAACCCAGCGGCCGGCCTCCACCCCACCACCCCTCTCCCTCCCAAGGCTAACCCGCCGGCCACCTTGTTCCCAAAATTCTGAAATTCAAAATGCAATGGCCTTTATTCTCTTTCCTAAATTAAATCCTAGTTAATTAGGAAAGTTTCCTACTGGGAATTCAATTAAATAATTGAATTCAAATACTTTCCTTTTGCTAGAAACCCATTTAGGAAACCTCCATATTTAAATCAAATCTGAAATTAAATTCAGATTTGATTTTAATCATTATTTATTCCTTGGAGGGCCCACATACTTAAAATAAAACCCCCAACCACTCCCTATATGGCCGGCCCCCTTACCAAGCATTTTCTCTCTCCAATTTAAGTTCCAATCACCATTAATTCCCCTCTAATACCCTCCTAAGCCGCCAGCCCCTATTGCCTCTTTGAGATAATTTTTTGAAATTCAAATTAATCCCTCTCCTCCCTTAGGAAAATATGAATTTAATTTCAGGTTTACTAAACCCCTCTCTCCACCTCACTAAACTCAACCCTAGCCGTCCCTCCCTTTCCCTTCTCCAAACCAATTCTCCTAATTGCCGACTCCACCACTCTCCTCTTCCCTTCCCACCACCGGCTCCCTTCATGGCCACAAAGAATGAAGAAGCTCCTCTTAATCCATGGATGGAGGATCCAGATGTTGATCACGGTTTCGTGTATGATAATCAAGGAAGGACGGACATTCTTCAATCCCCCTTCTTCGATTTAAATTTGGACATTAACGACTCCGTGGAAAGCTGCATTGAATGCATCATCTTCACATTGACACCGTCAATTGAGGAACACCTCCCAACCGGATCGTGGACGATCATGGGACGTCAACCAATCCATCCGTTGCCGGCTACCTTTCCAACAACGAAGTTCTTGGGCTCCTTCCTAGCGGTGATCTCTTTTCTAGTGTGGAGCATCTCCTCCTGCTAACCCCACGAGTGAATGAGTGAGGAGGTCTTCAAGGTGAACCTCTCGTTATTAAATTGTGGATTTTGTTATTGCGCTCATAACTTTACTCTTGTCTTTGGAGTTTGATTGAATTGTCTTGGTTAATTCTAAAGTGTACTTCTTTGCCTAAGCAAGTTAAAAACTACGATTTTTTTTTTAAATCTTTTTGTTGTGAATGATAATTTTATAATTGGAAAGCTTTAAACAATTATTCTTCTTAATTTCTCGCTAACTCCAAGTAGTATCACATTAGGATCACAAAAGTTGTAAACAGACAATAACATATTTGCAATCTTTGAAAGTGAACAAGTTGAAAGCTTGTGAGATTCGAAGTTGAATTCATATAATGCCAATTCTCGTTAAGTACTTTGTAGCAACTTGTAATAACCAAATAAGAGCAAGTAATCCCTAACTTTACAAAATATAGTTTTAGCCCTGTAACTCCGTTTTGCCTATAGAAATAACACTCTGAATATAATACTTGCAACTTGGCAAGCAGCCTAACATAAAAATTTATAGACAAACTGTAAAACAGATCCATGAAAATGAACAGATTCAAAAGTTGGTTTTTTAAAACTTGAATTTGGAGATTGCGATAATCATGTGTCCACTGCAACAATCACATAAGGAATTTTTATGCATATAACAGGACAAAGAATGTGACAATTATATCAGTACACATTGAATTGAGTGCTATTCCTCCTAGGAATTCTCAGATCAGAACTCCCAAGAAGGGCGGCTAGTGCGAGATAAGTTTAGAAAGTTAAGAATCAGAATCAAATATGGAAAAGCTCAGAAAGTCATTAAAGACATTGAATGTTGAACTTTTTTACACAGATATCACTCCCTAAAAAAATGCAATTTGCAGGCAAACGAAGGTTATTCTAGCCCCAAATTAGAGGAGGCTGAAACTTAGCTTAATAAAAAATATATATATATATATATATATATAATTCCCAAGATATCCATATCCTAACAAATAACATACTTTCCAATTTTGCATCTCAACGACACAAATAACTCCAAATTACCTTTTGATAAATTAAATTCTGCATGCTAGTATAAGGACAGTATACTCTGTGTATAATTAATAGATTAAGTTTCACATTGTAGCGATCATTTGTACACCCT
Organism: Dendrobium nobile; assembly: GCA_022539455.1. Classification (NCBI taxonomy): domain Eukaryota; kingdom Viridiplantae; phylum Streptophyta; class Magnoliopsida; order Asparagales; family Orchidaceae; genus Dendrobium; species Dendrobium nobile. The sequence continues at coordinate 9,822,211 of CM039729.1, forward strand.
AGCAGCTACTCAGTAACAAGAAACATGAGAAACTCAAAATAGTTCTGATAAGGACATCGCCAGCATTTTCGACGCCGGAGATCGACGGCCACGAGCATGACTTGTATTTTGTCATTTTATGTAGTAGCGTATTTATTTTGATGTTTTTTCCACTTTTGCCCTTATGGGCATTTAGTCGCTTATGTAGCCCGGAAGGGCATTTGTGTCATTTCTTATTATTTCATTTTGGCCTATTTATATGAGGCCTCATGCATTGTAATTTCAGTTTTTGATGAATGAAAATTTGCCTCTTATGTTCTCTTTGTGAGTTCAACGATCTCTTAGTGAGTTCGCCAGAGAAAACTAGATCTCTTAGTGAGTTCTAGTTTTCTAATTATCTCATCTTGTGGAAATTCAAAGTGAATATATTCAAGGTTAGCAATTCTGTGGTGGTCCAAATCCCTAGATCTTGTTTTCTCTCCTCCTTTCCCTGCATTTGTTTTCGTTTAGCCTGGGTCTGCTCAAACCTCTGGCCACTTTGGCTGCCACCCCGCCGGCCAAGCCTTTCTCCAGGCGTTGGCCATCGATCCAGAAACTCCCGCGCAGCCAACTCCCCTCCTCCTTACCGATTCTCAACTCCACAGCCAGCAGTCCAAGCCGTGAGCATTGCTTCCCCCAGATCCCTGAAATCTCACATGCAACCTTCACCGAAGGTTCCCTCTGGTTTTCCCAATCCGTGGAATGTCAACACAATTAATGCTAGATTAATTGCTTAATCCATCAGCCTTTTTTCAGCCAGCAGTTACTAGCAATTAATCCCATTTGAAATTCAAACTCTAATTTTCCCTCTCATGTCAATTTCAATTTGGGAAGTTACTTAAGGCCCAATTAAATCTGAAATTAAAATTCAGATTTAATTGAATTTCTTACTTAAACTTGGGCCCCACTCTCATAACTCCTAAATCTTTCTCTCCCATATGGCCGTCCCATTGCTCCTCTATTTAATTGCCACATCACCACCTCTTAAATGCCTACTCTCACATAATTAATTCCAGATTTCTTCAGTTTTAATTTCAGATTTCAAAAATCTGAAACTGAAACAGCTTCCCTCTATTCCGTTGTTATTGAATTTTCTCTTCCAAGAGATGCAAACGTGAGTTCCCTAAACTCTTTGCACGTGGTCCTCAACCTTCCCCTCATCTTCTACCGGCTGCCCACTCCTCATTCCAGCATGGGAACTTGCTAGCCGGCACCCAGGAAAACAGCAGGCTGCTGTCCAAAGTGTCCACCAGCTCCAAGAGTAGACCGAATCCTGGCAGACCCATAGTGGGTGCTGTCCAGGAAGCTACCTATCTACGAACGACGATCTAAGGGTCCTTCTTCCTCGGAGTGGCCTCGGTTCTAATGTGGAGACGCTTCTTCCGCTAAAGCCTAGATTAGTGAGCGTATGGGCTCTAAAGGTGAGAGTTCTCTTTATTAATTCGTGGATTCTTGTTACTGTCGTAGCGTACAATTATTCTTTGCATTCTCTTGAATGGATTGGTCAATCGAATGTCGCTCTTCGTTGCCTAAGCAAATTAAAACTAAGAATCCTTAAGTTCACTCTTTTATTACAAATGATAACTTTAATTTGGATTACTTTGTTCAAATTGCTTTCTATAATTTCCTAAAGTAACTCCATCGCATGTACGTTTCACATCATCTTGGTATCAGAGCATGGCTAGCATGCTTTACTTGTGCTAGAAGTTCCTAGGAAGTTAGTTACCATTTGTGTGGCTCATTTGCATGCATACCATTACTAATTTCATAAGAATTTCCTGTTTTATTTTGCTGTCCAGAATATTTCCTGCATGTTGTTACCATAATATGCAAGTTTAGTTCATCACCTAAGTGAAGTCTTAATCTTGCCACTTCATCTAAGTGTTTAGGTCACTTGCTACACTTGTAATACTTGCTGTCCAGAATTTTTCCTGCAATATTTAGGGACATTTAGGTGACCCTAAACCTTTAACAAGTTACTGTCCAACCTTCTAAACCCGCCCCCAACACTTAGCCAACCTGCTTCATTGTATTAGGTTGCTGTCCTTAGGATTCCAGCAGCATATAGAGGTATTAGGAGCATCCTACCGCGGCATCTAGGTGTTTTCCGCCACCCCAAAACCCATCCTAAACACCTAGGCTTCTTCACCAACTGTTGTGGTTTACTGTCCAAACTTTTCTGCACCACTATAGTGAGTCTAAGTGAGCCTAACTTAGAGTCTAGATGACGTCCCTTACACCCACTCATCTTTGAGTTTTACTTGACACTTTTCAATGGATCCGATAAGACTCCAAAAGAGTTTAGATGACATCGTTAACCTAGTGGGCAATATGACTAAAATTATGACGGAGGAACCCGTTGACTATCCCCACTCTAAATACAGGCCCCACTCAGCTTATCACCCGAGACCTGAGCCTAAACCTCCACGACCTCACTTAGAGTCACCCTATCGTCTACCAACCTTTGGTGGTTCCCCGGATCCTTACCACTTTAGGGAATGGGCTAGACAACTAGATGACAATTTTGAATCATGTCAAATCCCTGAATCCCACCAGGTTAGCATCGCTAAATCTCACCTCAAAGGTCAGGCTCTTCAATTTTGGGCAAGATTGAAAGATCATAAAGAGTCTCGCGGTGAGTACCCTACTTGGAAAGACATGAGACGAGATCTTAACCTAAAATACCGACCCTCTACTAGCGACTGTCGTCTAGGGTCTCACCCTACCTCTTTCGTTGTGACAAACCAGGGACATCATTATAGTCGACACCAATCACCCGTTAGTAACGTCCGGGTTGCTGTCTCACCCTGTAGGTCTTCTCTTAATTGTGATGACCGACCCTTTAGCGGGTCTTCTGTTGGATCGATCTCACATAACTCCCCACTTGGACCGATGTCTGGCCATTCAAGTCAGCCTTTAGCTTCTCGAACCCTGGCCCCTGAAAGTGTAATGTTAATAGAGGAATGCGTTGAAAAGATAAGGTCCCCAAAACCTGATATTGAGTGCATCCATTTCGTGGATGCTAATGATAACAAAGACTTCTTTGAGGATGAAACTGAAGTGATTGAATTAGACCCCCTGCCGGACTTAAACCCTGATGTAGGAGGTCTAGAACCTTTTAACCTCGAGACCTTAACCCTTCTTGAGACTAATATCATTAACGATATCCCTTTTTATAAGGTCTGCCTGGACAATATTGATTTGATCCCGAAAGAGTTTGATCTGACCTTGAACACAATGAAATTAAAATTGGAAGATTCTAATTTAATTACTGAGATGAATTCGGATAACTCTGATTTAATTTTGGATAATTCTGATGGTGACTTAGCTAATCTCAAGTTGAAAGTAAGTCAATCGAATTTGTCACATGATTCAAGTGAAACGGAACCTACGGATCTTAGGATTGAAACCAAACCTGATTTTACTTTGGAAGACAGTACCTTGAGTCTGAAATCCTTTGAGCCTACTTTGAATAACGAGCCTCCTTTTGTTTCATTAGAATCTAACTTTGGAGCTGCTCCTTTGGATTTATATTTGACTACGTGTGTCATTCCAGACTTCTCTCTTACTGTTGCACCCACAGATGTCCTGGGAACTTTTTCCCATCTTATAAGTCCCATGCCGGCCGACGAATCTTTGGGATATCCCCTTATGGATGTGAGTCAGGACCAATCATCCTATTTTATTCATGATTCCTACTTTTTGCCCGTTATAACCTCACCCTACCTTGATGAGGACCATCTCTGTCCTAGTTGGATTAATCTGGTCAATTACACTACCTCCACTAGGAGACTACCGACGACTTTAACTGAGACTTCCCATAGAAGTACCCTGGTAGCTAAGAATGTCTTCATCACTCCTCCTACACCAGTTCCCTTAGACCGAACACCTTAGACCCCTTTTTTTGACTTGTCCATCTGTCTTAGCATCGTGTTCGTGGGAGTTAGTATGTTGTGTGAGTGTAGTAGTCTGTCGTCTTCCTATTTTGTCTGTTGTTTTAAACTGTTGTAAGCTCTTAAGTCTTGACAACCCTCTTGCACACTCGATCTCTTGCATTTGCATCTGCATGTCATCTTCAGGAGTTACTCAACGAAATTAAAAGGAAAATTGAACAAAAATAACATCCATATTAAATTTATTGCTGATAACAAAAGATGGTCCAAAGAATTCAAAGTTGGAAACTTTGTGATGGTACGGGAAGCTGCATGCTCGAAACACCAAACATTTTAAGGAAATCTCAAAGATTAATAGTAATGCCTACGTACTGGACCTCTCTTGAGGCCTTAACATGAATCCTACATTTAATATAGAAGAACTGTTAGCCTTTGAAGGACCCGAATCTTAACCCCAAAATCCACTCTTTAAATTAGCCTTGTGTGACCCCACCTGGTGAGATCCCCCAGCCTAGCTCCACTCCCCCAACTTACCCTACTCACCTATAGCGGAGAATGTCGAAGCAATACTAGATGATGAGGTCATTTCCCCAAAGGAAAGTGGGCGCCGAAGATACCGAGTTCATTGGATAGGGCCACCGGAGATAGAGGATACTTGGGTTGACAGGGACGAGCTATAGAGACTAGACCCAGATCTACTAGAGTTGTACGAGGGCTCCATAGATATTTACTCGACGGGGTCGAGTTTTCTCCCACCTGGGGAGAATGATGAGGACATCGCCAGCATTTTCGACGCCGGAGATTGACGGCCACGAGCATGACTTGTATTTTGTCATTTTATGTAGTAGCGTATTTGTTTTGATGTTTTTTCCACTTTTGCCCTTATGGGCATTTAGTCGCTTATGTAGCCCGGAAGGGCATTTGTGTCATTTCTTATTATTTCATTTTGGCCTATTTATATGAGGCCTCATGCATTGTAATTTCAGTTTTTGATGAATGAAAATTTGCCTCTTATGTTCTCTTTGTGAGTTCAACGATCTCTTAGTGAGTTCGCCAGAGAAAACTAGATCTCTTAGTGAGTTCTAGTTTTCTAATTATCTCATCTTGTGGAAATTCAAAGTGAATATATTCAAGGTTAGCAATTCTGTGGTGGTCCAAATCCCTAGATCTTGTTTTCTCTCCTCCTTTCCCTGCATTTGTTTTCGTTTAGCCTGGGCCTGCTCAAACCTCTGGCCACTTTGGCTGCCACCCCGCAGGCCAAGCCTTTCTCCAGGCGTTGGCCATCGATCCAGAAACTCCCGCGCAGCCAACTCCCCTCCTCCTTACTGATTCTCAACTCCACAGCCAGCAGTCCAAGCCGTGAGCATTGCTTCCCCCAGATCCCCGAAATCTCACATGCAGCCTTCACCGCAGGTTCCCTCTGGTTTTCCCAATCCGTGGAATGTCAACACAATTAATGCTAGATTAATTGCTTAATCCATCAGCCTTTTTTCAGCCAGCAGTTACTAGCAATTAATCCCATTTGAAATTCAAACTCCAATTTTCCCTCTCATGTCAATTTCAATTTGGAAAGTTACTTAAGGCCCAATTAAATCTAAAATTAAAATTCAGATTTAATTGAATTTCTTACTTAAACTTGGGCCCCACTCTCATAACTCCTAAATCTTTCTCTCCCATATGGCCGGCCACCTCATCCCATTGCTCCTCTATTTAATTGCCACATCACCACCTCTTAAATGCCTACTCTCACATAATTAATTCCAGATTTCTTCAGTTTTAATTTCAGATTTCAAAAATCTGAAACTGAAACAGCTTCCCTCTATTCCGTTGTTATTGAATTTTCTCTTCCAAGAGATGCAAATGTGAGTTCCCTAAACTCTTTGCACGTGGTCCTCAACCTTTCCCTCATCTTCTACCGGCTGCCCACTCCTCATTCCAGCATGGGAACTTGCTAGCCGGCACCCAGGAAAACAGCAGGCTGCTGTCCAAAGTGTCCAGCAGCTCCAAGAGTAGACCGAATCCTGGCAGACCCATAGTGGGTGCTGTCCAGGAAGCTACCTATCTACGAACGACGATCTAAGGGTCCTTCTTCCTCGGAGTGGCCTCGGTTCTAATGTGGAGACGCTTCTTCCGCTAAAGCCTAGATTAGTGAGCGTATGGGCTCTAAAGGTGAGAGTTCTCTTTATTAATTCGTGGATTCTTGTTACTGTCGTAGCGTACAATTATTCTTTGCATTCTCTTGAATGGATTGGTCAATCGAATGTCGCTCTTCGTTGCCTAAGCAAATTAAAACTAAGAATCCTTAAGTTCACTCTTTTATTACAAATGATAACTTTAATTTGGATTACTTTGTTCAAATTGCTTTCTATAATTTCCTAAAGTAACTCCATCGCATGTACGTTTCACATCAAGTTCTCTCCCATTTAACCCCTCATCTTCTTGATAAACCTTTATCTCAACAAAATTTACCAAGTAACACGGTCTGAAACATTAAGCACGCACATCATTCATTTTGGGACTAAGTTCAAGGAAAAGCAAAGGTCGTAATCCGATATAGGAACTCACTTCTGAATGCTTTCCTCATCATCACCGGGATCCTCGTCAAGCACATCAAATCTGCACGTGGAAAAGATATGTTTAACTTAATAAAAATTAATATTCAACAAAAAAATTATATTAAAATATATACAAGATTCAAAAGGTCACTAAATGAAAAAAAAAAAATTGAAATGGCATAAAGAAAATGCAAATCCTTAATCAATATGAAAAGCATTGAAAGTTTTAAATTGAGACATGAAGTCATATCGCAGGGGAAAACAACCCAACATTCCAGCTTATGAAATGGAAACTATAAGACAATGGACAAATTCAGTACATGCTTTGGATCGGCTAACAAAAAATATTAAAAAAAAAGAGTGAATAATGTTCTATTTCTTAAACAGCAGCGAATAATAATTTTTTCTTGGATAAAGAAAGTTAAATATTGTAAAAACACCCTACTAAAAGCTAGCTAGCTGGTAAGAGAAGCTGCCAAAGCAACTTGCTCGAGTTATCTTCTGTCACATGATTGCAGCAACAATTTGCCATTAGCAAAAAAGAGCATGACACGACTCCAAGTTCATAGGCTTTGTTGGTACGGGAAATACTTTCCTTATAATTTCATATCATATATTAATATCTATTATGGAACATAATTTAATAGAATAGAGGGTACCCGAGGCAGTGATAACTTGGTATGACTATATTATCGTCCCAGACCTCACATTGGTGAGACTCCAGATGCACTAGATATGTCCTTCAGACAAGATTGAATAGAACATTATAATACAATATAGTGCCACTGCATTTACTTTCTTTATAAAAATGTAATCTATTCCTAAATTAACTCAACCACTTTAGTCATCTCGTTGAATAACTGACCAAAGTTAAACATCAAATTATAAGTTCTATTTGGTATCATTGCAAAAGAATTTCAATTTGATGGGAGTTTGTGGCCTTTGAAAATCTCGCCTTTTATAAGAATCATGAATGAATTTTCAAAAGGTAAATTAAGTAGTATCTAAAATAATAACCAAAGATTTCTTGCTTATTAAGATACGTTACCGGTTTAAGGCTTCTCAAAGGCACAAACTCCCGTGGCAATTATTCCTCCCCATTATGAAAGAAAACTCTAGATTATGAATGGTCGCAAGGCTACAGCTTCCCACCTCGGGTTGTTTGCATTCCCAATTTTAAACTAGCTATCATGTCTATACTCCGAAGAAGATAGTGAAGTGATGATGGCAGATATTGTCCAATACTATAGCTCCACCACACAAAATTTGTTGCATACTTTGATCTAGCAACAAAATTCTCCTTATTAACAAAAACACAACACAAATTTTTATTTAAAATCTTACCAACAAAACCTTGAAGAGCATAAATAAATCCCTCAACTTTAATTCTCAAGGATTTGGTTATCATATGCAAATATATATGTTCGTTAGTCCATTTTATCAGTGGATGTTAGCTTTGTAAATAAGGAAGATTTCAATGGCATGCATATAAATAACCCTTTTTTTTGTCCTTGACTTGAAAATCCTTCGTCAAAAGTTACATCATTCAAGGAACCTCAAAGATCAGGATTGTAAAACTTGCCAATAAGACTAATTTCATTGCAAACCTTAGCTAATAGAGAGCTTTGAACCCTATTAGATGTGTAAACCACTAATAAACTTATAGAAATGGTCATTTGTAATAAAATAACAAGTTTAGTGGAATGTTGATGCATTACAAGAAATTAAATTAAAATTATTTTAAATTTATTTAGCTTCATACAAACTAATAAAGAAGGCCAAAAACTTTGATAGACATTTCGCGTCACCCCCACAAAGACGGTAGCAAAGAGTGAGCCAAGCCTATCCCATTCACACTAAGAAGAGCAAGTACAATGATGCACAAGACATCAAGGCCATGTTTTGAGCTTACTACCACCGTCCAAATGCATGCATGAGTAGGCCATGAAAGACCTAGGTAAAAACCTTCCACACTTCACCAAAGAAAAGCATGCGTGAGTGCATAATGTGCAATTTCCTTAGGCGGTTGATTTTGGATTTAAATGATTCTATTTAATCTTGAGTAAAGGATTTTAAAGCTTTTAAACTACAAATTGTTGTGGTTGTAGCTTAAGTGATAGAGGTGATGTGGTGTCATGCAGCTTATTATATTCATCATTAATTCTAGAATGTTGCCATAACATATTTGCCTATGAATGCATTGGATTGACCTACCTAATGTTTTGAAATAATCTAGTTTTCTATTAGTGTTGCCTATGGTTCCTAGTGGCTTCAATTTTCGGGAGTTTTTTATGTTATACAGTAGTAATTGACTTGTGGTTTTCTCTTAAGCTGCTTTTCTGCACAGTTGTTAGATGGCAATGGTTCTAGTGCTATTTGTGGTTATCCTATGCAGCAATGGCCTGTTTCAAGCAATGTTTTGGGTGACTCTTAGATGCCGTTGCACATGCGTGAGGTTGTCGTTGGCAGATTTTGGTGTGTTCTAAACTTGCAGATTTAGTAAAATTCAGAAGTTAAAAATTTAAGGAATAACAAATTCGTGAAGCACTGGATGGGGTTGTTTTTAGAGAATTTGAAAGTTTGGATGAACAAAAAATTTTAGTATAAAATTAGTATTTAAATTTTAGATTTTTTGTAACAAAATTGAGTTATTCTTGGCCGACCATATATGCTAGGGGTGAAAATTATACGTGAGAAAGAGAGAGAGAGAGAGAGAGAGAGAGAGAGAGAGAGAGTGTGTGTGTCTAATGCATAATTCAACTTTCATTCAATAAAATATATTATTCTAGTTTTCAATTTTGTGTGTGTAAATTAGAAGTATGATTACATTTAATGTGGTAAAAATGCAACTATTTAATTATGGGGATATTTCTCTCTCCTTGTATTAGCATAAAGCCTAGATTTTCTCTACTTTGATGACGTCTTTCAATCACATATTTTCTTCTAAATACCTTAGTACTAGCTTGCTAGCATTTTGGATTTTGATCAAAATTGATACAACTAGAAGTCTAATTATGATGAATAAATTGCAGTAGCACATTAATTTTGTGTGCTTTGAGTTTCTGGTTGATTCCTTCATATTATCCGATCACCACAAAATCATTTAGATTTAATTCTTGTACTTTTCTAGTTTACACCTAAAGGAAGCAATTTTTTATGCATTTAGTGGTCTTTGATTTGAAAATCCTAAGTTCTTTTTGTGTAATCAGTATATTTCATCATTATGTTTGACACTAAACCATCCCTACATCAATGGCACCACCAGCCTTACTCCATAGGAGCGGTAACAGCACTTCCCGAGAGCAAGAAACTGATAATGATGAAAAAAAGGCAAAGGAGAAATATGGGAAAAGATTGAGAAGTTCTCTCTTATATCTTGATCTTTGAGTTATGTTTCAACAACGACCGTCTTCTCTTTATATGGTTTCCTGGTTTCTACACTCCATCCTCTTACAATTATTGAGAAGGCTTCCTCCTTGGCTTACAAATGATATGAAATTGAATGTTCCCCTCAGAGAGCTTAAGAGGTGAGGAGGCTCCTAGGAGGGAAGCTAAAGAGGGAGAGGAGCCCTTATGAGAGCTAGCATGGGTTATATAAAACAAATAATTCAACAAACTGTACACAAGGCTCTAGGCATATACACAGGGGACGAAAGGATGCTAGAAACCATGCACATATATTTGCAAGCTACCAATTGTGCATTTTGAGAGGCTTGTAGTATTTCCTAGAATGAAGAGAACCTTGATTTCAACAGTGAGTTTTTACCCGTAACCACTCCCAAAGGCATAGGTCCCTTACTGGAGAATGGGTTAGCCAACCTAGACCAAAACTAGATCTAATGCAAAATCATAAAACTTCGGGAAAGGTTAATGTTAGACCGGCCCAGGATGGGCCGGTTGGACCGGTCCAACAGAGACCGGTCCACTGCTACGCGAGAAGGGCTAGGCAGAAACGGCAGCAAGAGGCGGAACTTCCTGTGGACCCCACGTGGGATTAATTTTGATTTGGGAGGGAGAAATTTGAATGAGGGGGCTGTTTTAGGAAATCCATTATTGTCCTTTATGATTATTTTTGTTTAATTAGGAGATTGGGGGGAAATTAGGAGGATCTTGAATTTGAATGAGAAATTTGAGATCTCTTGGTGTTCTTGGGCTCTAGGGTTTGCTAGAGACTTGTGGAGAGTTGTTCTTCCTCTCGAATCGAAGAACGTTGTATCTTTCTTTGTTTTGCTTTCATTGCAAGTGAAATACAAGTCGTTTCTTGCGTTTTCTCTCAGATTTCCCCTGTTTTCCTGCTGTTTTCTCTGCTGTGGACAGCAGTTTGCTGCTGTAAATTTATTGGTTTGGATTAGAATTACTTGTGAACCAAGTAATTCCTATCAAATTGGTATCCGAGCATCGTTCTGGGACCATCGGCGGCTGAAATCCTGAAATTTCAGCGGGTTTTTTGGCATTCGGGGGAAGATATCTTGTGACTCATAGAAAGAAATGGCCGGAAAGAAGATCAAAGTCCTAGACGGTGAATTTGGCCAATTAAAATCAGATTTGGAGGAAAAATTCCTTGAAATCACCGCAAATAATGAAAGGTTGGATGGGAAGTTCACGGTTATGGAAGAGATGATGAAGAAATTACTTGAGATAAAGACTAATCCGACGGCATCGGAAGCAAGAGAGACTATTGGCGACCATGGCGTAGGAGGAAATCCAAACCCGCTTCGGGGGAGGAGGAATCCGGCAGTAGAGATCCTTGAGGGAGAGGATGACATGCCACCTCTAGAGCCACTTTCTAGAGAGGAGATGAGCATGGGAAATGATCGAAGAGGTGCTGATTTTGGCGGTAGAAGAGAGGAATTCCAGCGTCGAGGTGCTGAATTTCAGCGTCGAGGTGCGGAATTTGAAGGAAGGAGAGGGGAATACGACGAAAGTGCAGAATTTGGCGGAAGAAGAGAAGAATTTCAGCGTCGAGGTGCTGAATTTCAGCGTCGAGGTGCTGATTTGGAAAGGGGAAGAGGGGAATATGACAACAGTTTCGGATACCATCGTCGGAGGGAGGACCGGGACACTTGGGGAGCACCTCATCTTCGAGGAATGGGAGGTTATGGAGAGTACCGGGGTAACGGAAGGGATCCAAAGGTGAGGAAGTTGAAGATGCCCATCTTTGAGGGCGAATATGGCCATGGTTGGATCTATAAGGTGGAGCGTTACTTCGTTGTCAACGGGTTGACAGATGATGAGAAGCTGACGGCGGCAAGATTGTGTCTGGAAGGAAAGGCGCTGGCATGGTATCAGTGGCGAGACAGGAGGGAGCCTATCCGGAGCTGGAGAGAGTTTAAGGATTGTTTATTAGAGCGTTTTCGAGCCGATGGGGGAGGAGACTTCTATGAACAATTCTTTGCTCTGACGCAAGAGAGGACTGTGGCCGATTACCGGGACACATTTGAGTACCTAGCAAGCAGATTGGATCACATTTCTGAGTCGGCCCTGGAGGGGAATTTCATGAAGGGGCTCAAACCGGAGATACGAACAGCTGTCAGAGTGCTGGAGCCAAGGAGGTAAGGCTATGGAGCTTGCACAATTGGTGGAGGATCAGAAGAGATCAGAAAGAGGAGCTCGAGGCAACTACTCAGGGGGATCGTACAAGATGACTACTGCGGTATTACCCTCAAAAGGGGTAGCGCCAGGTGGACAGAAGGAAGCACCCAAGGAAAAGACTGGAGGAGGAAATGTGGGACAGTTCAAAAGGCTGACCGAAAAAGAAATGCAGGACAAGAGAGCAAAGGGGTTTGTTTCAGATGCGATGAGAAGTACATGCCAGGGCACAGGTGCAAGGACCGATCTCTTCAGGTTCTCCTCGTTTGTGAAGATGAGGAAGACGAAGAGCGAGCTGGGAATGACCTCGAGGTGGAGGAGGATGAGAAGTTGCATCTGGATGTAGCAGAAGTCTCTCTGAACTCAGTAGTGGGACTCACTTCGAGTCACACTATGAAGGTGAAAGGAGAGATCACAGGTCGCGAGGTTGTGGTGTTAATAGACAGTGGAGCGACACACAATTTCATTTCCACCCAGATTGTAGATGGGTTGGGGATGGAGCTAGTGGATACCGGAGGTTACGGAGTAATGATGGGCACCGGGAAGGTGGAGATGGGTCGAGGAGTAGTATTGAAGATTCAAGGGATCCATGTAAAGGAAGACTTCCTTCCCCTGGAATTGGGGAGTACGGATGTCATCCTTGGGATGAAATGGCTGCAAACATTGGGAGAGACCAAAATCAATTGGGGAACACTGAGGATGGAGTTGGTGGTTGGGGGCAGAAAGAGGACAATTCAGGGTGATTCCGGGCTGACCAAGGTAGGGGTTTCTCTCAAATCCCTCATCAAAACCATTCGAGAGGAGGGAGGAGGCTTCTTAGTGGAGCTGCACCGCTTGGAATGGGTCAGATTGGAGGAGGAAGGCAATGTTCCCTTTGCAGTACAGCCGCTCATACACCAATTCATAGAGGTCTTTCAACCGCCCCAGGGTTTACCTCCTCAGAGAGAGTTGGAGCATGCCATCACTTTGAAAGAAGGTGAGACTCCGATCAGCGTCCGTCCTTACCGCTACCCCCAGATTCAGAAAGATGAGATTGAAAAGCTGATCCGGGAAATGCTGGAGGCAAGATTATCAGACCTAGCAACAGCCCTTTTTCTAGTCCAGTTCTCTTAGTCAAGATGAAGGACGGGAGTTGGAGATTTTGTGTGGATTATAGGGCTCTGAATAAAGGCACTGTACCAGACAAATTCCCAATTCCTGTGATTGATGAGCTGTTGGACGAGCAACATGGTGCAGTGATGTTCTCTAAGCTAGATCTAAAATCTGGATACCACCAGATCAGAATGAAGGAGGCCGATGTTCCAAAGACAGCGTTCAGGACACATGAAGGGCATTATGAATTTCTGGTGATGCCCTTTGGTTTGACTAACGCTCCTGCAACATTTCAATCCTTGATGAATCGGGTATTCAAGCAGCACCTTAGGAAGTTTATCCTGGTCTTTTTTGATGACATCCTGGCGTACAGCAAGACTGTGGAGGAGCACTGGGAGCATTTGAGAGTGGTATTGGAAGTGCTTTGGGAGCACCAGTTGAAAGCCAACCTAAAGAAGTGCAGCTTTGCTCAAGCAAGTGTAGAATACTTGGGACATGTGGTATCTCAAGAAGGAGTGGCAGCGGATCAAACTAAAATTGAGGCAATGCAGAAATGGCCGCTACCTAGGAACCTCAAGGAATTGAGGGGTTTTCTAGGATTGACTGGATACTATAAGAAGTTCGTGAAGGGGTATAGTACCATTGCCTGGCCTTTGACTGAGCAGCTGAAGAAGGACAATTTTTGCTGGGGAGAGGCAGCCACCCAGGCGTTCGAGAGGTTGAAGTAAGCCATGACAACGGTCCCTGTTCTAGCTCTTCCAGACTTTGATCAGGCTTTTGTAGTAGAGACAGATGCCTCAGGATATGGGCTAGGGGCGGTGTTGATGCAGAATCACAGGCAAGTAGCATACTTCAGCCAAGTGCTTTTAGCCAGAGCTAGATTGAAGTCAGTGTATGAAAGAGAGTTGATGGCCATTGTTTTGGCAATCCAAAAATGGCGGTCGTATCTCTTGGGAAGACACTTCATCGTACGGACTGATCAGAGGAGCTTGAAGTATTTGTTAGAGCAGAGGATGGTGACCGAAGAGCACCAGATGTGGTTATCCAAACTATTAGGCTATGATTTTGAGATCCAATATAAGCCTGGTTTGGAGAATATGGCGGCCGATGCTTTATCAAGATGCGTTGGGGAGATTCAGGAGTTGGTTGTGTCGGCGCCATTGATAGTAGACTGGGGGGCCATTAAAGAAGAAAGTATGCTGAGCGAGGAGCTGAGGAAGATCAGGGAGGATCTGGAGAAGGACAAGAGCAGTCATCCTGGTTACTACATTGAAGGGGGGAGACTATTGTATCAAGGGAGGTTCGTGATGCCACGAACTTCCATACACATTCCCCATCTGTTGCAGGAATTTCATGGCAGCTCAGTCGTAGGTCACTCAGGAGTTCAGAAGACATACAGAAGGCTGACAACGGAACTCTACTGGAAAGGAATGCATAAAGATGTGGAGGAGATGGTGGCGAGTTGTGAGGTCTGCCAAAGAAACAAATACATGGCCATGGCTCCAGGAGGTTTACTACAACCATTGGCACTTCCAAACAGAGTTTGGGAGGAAGTGTCCATGGAATTCATTGATGGCTTACCCAGGTCAGAAGGATTCACGGTCATTCTGGTGGTGGTGGACAGGCTCAGCAAGTATGCACACTTCATTCTCTTACGACATCCTTACACGGCGGTGTCGGTGGCTGCGGCATTTATCAGGGAGGTGGTCAGGCTGCATGGGGTTCCAGAATCTATTGTGTCTGGTCGAGATAAAGTGTTCCTCAGCCAGTTTTGGAGAGAGCTGTTCAGGATGCAAGGCACGGTCCTCAAGAGAAGCACTGCCTACCATCCACAGACCGATGGGCAAACGGAGGTGGTGAACCGAAGTTTGGAAACTTACTTGAGCTGTTTTGCTTCAGAAACACCGCGGATGTGGGCAAAGTGGCTACCTTGGGTTGAATATTGGTACAATACGTCGTACCATTCTGCCTCTCAGATGACCCCATTTAGAGTGCTGTATGGAAAGGATCCCCCACACTTAGTGCACTATGGGAAAGGAAGTACACCGGTCTCGACAGTTGAGCAGTACATGGAGGAAAGGGACAAGGTGCTGGAAGAATTAAAGAAGCATCTGATGAGGGCTCAACAGATCATGAAGAAGCAGGCAGATTCACACAGGAGAGACATGCAGTTTGAAGTGGGAGAGAAGGTATTCCTAAAACTACGACCCTACAGGCAAAGGACAGTAGCGAGAAGAAGGAATGAGAAATTGGCGCCAAGATATTTTGGCCCCTACGAAGTGTTGGACAAGATCGGAGCAGTGGCGTATCGTCTGAAGTTGCCCTCTTCTGCTACCATGCACCCAGTGTTCCATGTGTCACAGCTGAGGAGAGCATTAGGGGAACAGGTAGCTAGTGCGGAGCTACCAGCATCTTTGACAGAGGAGTTAGAGGTGATCATGGAACCTATGGAGTTGCAAGGAGTGAGGATTGATAAAAAAGGAAATAAGGAGGTGTTGATTAAATGGAAGAATCTTCCCGATTACGAAGCTACTTGGGAGCCTTATGAAATTGTGAAGCAACAGTTCCCCAATTTTCAACTTGAGGACAATGTGAGTTTTTGGGAGGGGAGTAATGTTAGACCGGCCCAGGATGGGCCGGTTGGACCGGTCCAACAGAGACAGGTCCACTGCTACGCGAGAAGGGCTGGGCGGAAACGGCAGCAAGAGGCGGAACTTCCTGTGGACCCCACGTGGGATTAATTTTGATTTGGGAGGGAGAAATTTGAATGAGGGGGCTGTGTTAGGAAATCCATTATTGTCCTTTATGATTATTTTTGTTTAATTAGGAGATTGGGGGGAAATTAGGAGGATCTTGAATTTGAATGAGAAATTTGAGATCTCTTGGTGTTCTTGGGCTCTAGGGTTTGCTAGAGACTTGTGGAGAGTTGTTCTTCCTCTCGAATCGAAGAACGTTGTATCTTTCTTTGTTTTGCTTTCATTGCTAGTGAAATACAAGTCGTTTCTTGCGTTTTCTCTCAGATTTCCCCTGTTTTCCTGCTGTTTTCTCTGCTGTGGACAGCAGTTTGCTGCTGTAAATTTATTGGTTTGGATTAGAATTACTTGTGAACCAAGTAATTCCTATCAGTTAACAGGGTCACACATCATAGGCCAAAATAAAAATATGAGTATGTTCTTTGTCCGCACTTTCAGCCTGAATTGGCCAATTAACACTAATTTGACAAAATTAAAATGGTCAGCATCAGTAGTAATCCACATCCTTCAACAACAAAAATTCTAAAACAATAATTGCGTAACAATGTAGAGATCCATGATTAAAGGGAAAGAGAAATAGGGAGAACATTCTCTATTTAGCATATAAACTGACTGTAGATGCATGCACAAGAATAACAAAAAGTTTGTAGGTGCTTAAATTGAACATACAAATTGCTATAGATCATAAATTCAGCATAACAACCATTAACAACTCAATCGCAGAACCATGATAGCCTTGTATAAGCTAAATATTTTCGAAGGCCAAAGGGAAAAAGGAATTGAAAATGAAAGTCATGGTAGTAACAAAAAGCATCATGCTCAACTCTTTCCGTGTTATTCATAATTGATATTTAAAATGTAATCATGATAATAATTATTTAAAAATATGAAGAAACGACAACAACAGCAAGCATCAACTCACTCCTTTGCTTCCTTGTCAAAATGAATTACTTTGACAACAAACCATTCATCTTTTTCGGCATCATCAGGCGTCACTCTTGCAGCTACCTGGAAAAGAAGTCCCAGCAAGAATATGATTTCAAATATGGGAATTGTGATAAGGTAAATGCTTGTGCACAAGTGCTATGGACAGGAATTTTATGCTAGAAAATGAAAAAGGGGAAAATTCAAATCAACATTAAAAGAACAAAACAAATTCATCATCATTAACGATAGCCTAGCAAACATCAAATTAGGAGACATTTCATGAATTTTATAGTTTATAATAATTTTACTATTAGATGTCAGCCTAACATCAACTGCCAGTCGTTCTAGTGTAAACATAGACAAATAATGGCAAATTAATTTAAATAATACATTACGATATATAAAAAGAATTTCTAGGTCAATATCAAAATGCAACAAAATCATTAAGTTTAACGGATGTAAAATTTATCAACCTTGATATTATAGAAATGATCAAGCATAATTGATGCAAAGTGAGGAATTGGAAGTGGTGATTGTGATGGAGTTTTGGGAACTCGAATAGACGAGAAGAAAATGGCATAGACGAAGAATCACGGAGGTTAAAAGAGAAGAAATTTAAAAAAAGAGAGAAATGAATGCCTCAATGGAGGCAGATAAGATAAAGAGAGAAAAATGAATATTGTGATGACGAAGGTAGATTAAGAGTATGCCATTAAAGACATCTTTATTCCAAAATCAACCTTTATCAATTACAACATAAGTTCTTGAACAGTTTAAACCTAATAACAAAAAAAAAAATCACCACGTATGACATATATAATTTTAACTACAGTAACGAACATTACTCATGACTAAGGATTGAAAACATGCCTTGGCATGCAACAATCATTGCCCAAACTTCCAAGATTTTCGATGAGATAATTTAAATCATTCAATGTCCTGACAAGTAATTGGGGTTTAGAAGTCAATCACCAATCAAAATGCCTAACATTCATTTCACACCAAATATTTAGCAAGCGTACTCTTTCATAGGCTTTTTCTTTGCAATTGGGCTTCTTTGTCATTATTATCAAAAGCAAACAAAAAGTGATGCAAGTCAAACACCCCAAGAGCTAGGCACGATCATAGGTGCTTATGCAAACAAAATGAGGGACAAAAATGAAAATGGTATCACAAAAGCTTACCTTAATTATAGGGAATATTTTTTAAGAATATAACTTAAAAATGATAATTATCACAACAAACTATACTGCAAAACATAATGTACTTTCAAAATTTAATTGCATTTAAAAATATAATTTACACCTAATAAATTTTTGTTTTGAATTAATAAGCATGGATTTTTCCTAGCATGAAAATCACCTCATTAAACAATAAAATGACTAAAAATGGTTAAATGTGTGGGCTCCGAAAAATTCCATTTATGTATGTGATCCCGGCCTCTCCACGTCATACGTCTATTTTTTTTTTTTTAAGTGTTTGTGTGATGACGACGATAGAGAGTTTTAACGAGATTAGGTTCCGGGGGAATTTTCAGAAGACAGATTGGGTTTTAAATAAGATACTACCCAGAGATTTCGCCCTCATTTGATGAGGACTTTTTGATATGAGTTCTGGTTTCCTACAGGCGCAAGCCCCTATAGTTAATTACCCCTTCTGATAACAAGAGAGAACTTTCGATTAAGGCTAGTCATTCAAGCATTCACATAGGTTATGAACCTATCGTATAATAGCAATAATTTAGGATTTTGAATTTTAAAGTTTGGAATTTAGAACTTATCACCGTAAACTTAAAACTGGTGGAGGGGGGAATGAAGACGAGCCCGATCAAGATCCCATGGTTCCGTCGTCCCGGGCTGTCATGTTCCCTGGTCTACTTAGTCAGAGGAGGTAGTCGACCCAACCTGACAAAAGGCACCTTATCGGCAGCCATGGGTTGCTTCATCCAAGGATACCTCGTAGACCTGGGTTGATATTTGTCTAAGGGGATATATTTGAATCCACCTTAGCTGACAGAGGGCTTTATGCTTATCGAATATACCCTATGATTCATAACTCAAGGGTTTGACGCCTTTAGGGAACATACGGGCTTTGGCCGTGATCGTAATATAATGGTGCCATTTTGCGGCAAAACCACCCGATCAGAGGGCACGTGCCACGTCCCTGTTGGCAAGAGACTATTTGAGGATGAATCAAAGTGATACACCCGACACACACATTCGCTCTTTGTGAGCTGAGGTTAGTTTCGAATTTATCGCCCCTGACAAACGGTTGCGGGAGGTGGATGATTTTTAGTTTTGAGTTTTTAGATGATTGATTTTATTTCAGAGATTTGATTGGATTTGAGATTTGAGATTTGACCCTTCCGGTTGAGATTTTCGATCAACACGGCCATCATCGGGGTGACTTCAAAGTACTTGTATTTTTATACGATTTTGGGAGGCATTTTATGATTCAAATTAGGTCGACTCCTGTCTTTTCGAAGAGGAGGATGAAACTTGAATATTAGACCCGCGCAGCATTCTCGAATCGTCGGATTTTAGGACTTAGAGGTGATGATTGGAGCACATGCGGGTTATAGTATTTGACCCTACGCAGCATTCTCGACAATTTGAGTTTGTAACTTTAATAGTTCTGTCGGAGCACATGCAGGGATATATTTAATTCAATGGGTCATATTTAATACATAAGGGGCATTTTAAAATATTTAAACATGATCCATTGCGCAAGTGATTTTACTTAGAAAATAGCCCTGGATTTCATTTAAGGGTCTACGAACGCCTTCTGTCCGCTCTTACACATATTGCGGATCCGGTGGCGTAGCTTTCAGCTTTTTAGACCAACACAATCAAATAGATATAACTTTATTATATCAATAGGTATCTTGAATTAGCAAGTAATTGTCGAGCCTCTAATAACCCTGGCGTAGCTTTTAACTTTTTAGATCATCACAATCAAATGAGTGTTCTAGTATATTTGAGTCAAAGGAGACATCTCATAGCATTGACAACTCATGGAAAATTGATTTAAACATGTTATATAACTCTCCAACGACTGAAGGGATTAAATTAGTCCATCTCTCTTTTCATAGGAATTAACTCATTATTTTCCTATGCTATATTTATAACAACTCCTAGAATATGGGTTGTGAACTTCTTATACACTCGCAATTATTTTCAGGGCAAACAATTTATAAGAATATGCATAACTGAGCGTGAAGGTAAGAAACTTCATTCTTAAGATAGATCTGTCATTTGATATTACTATTGAATGGAGATATGTGAGACTCCAAACTACTCAAGTTTCCTTTGAGTGCTAATTTAATATATGAATGTATAAAATCTCAATATGTTTGAACAACATTGATCTATGCTACATAAAAGACCTATTTGGAAGGTTTCGTGTAGAACTCCTTTGGAATGACGCCAAAAGGTATTTTCTCTATCTTCATGATGTATTTCAATTTGGTTTGCAACATGTAGATGTGTTGTTGGTTTATTTGTTTGAGAGAGCCATGTAGAAAGTTTGTGTTCCTATGTTTGAGTTAATCTGTAGCCTTTAGGATAGTTGCCAATTTGAGGGTTTGCATATAGATTAGACTAAAAAAAAAAATTTCATTCTACACCTTAGTTGATTTTTTTTTATTGCATTATTTAATTAAGTGAATTATTCATTAATTGGTTTTAAATTAAATTCTTATTTTACAAAATTCACTTAAGTCCAAAAATTCAAATAGGTGCAAAAATCCAAGTTCAAAATCCAAATAACTCCAAAATTTTTCTAAGTCCACGAATTTTGAGAAAATTTCGGCAACCTCCCGACGTCCCCTCCCCAATGCCAGGAGGTAATGAGTGGCTCGACTCGACCGGATCAAATCAACGGCGAGGAGATTAGGTCTTCAGAAGCTTTGATAATCACCGATTGTAGATTGAAAGTTTGCAAATTGAACGGTTGGCACTGTTTGGATGGAGATTGTAGTTGATTGTTAATTGATTAAATAAAATTTAATTAAAATTAAATTTTATTTTAATAATTAATTCTTTATTTATTTCCAAATTAGGTTAATGCATATTTCTCCAATTTTTTTAGAAATTTGGCTAAGTCTCAAATTTTTCAGAAAATTTCGCTAGCCTTCTGGCGTCCCCTCCCCGATGCCGGGAGGTAAGAGAGTGGCTCAACTCGGTCGGAGCGAATCAACGGCGAGGAGATTTGGGAGAGCAAATCGATCCCATAAAAGAGTCTTCAAGTCTTCTAATGTGGGCGATCGACCTGCTAATTTAAATAATTTAATTTAAATTTTAAAAAATATTTTTAGTTCCCTCGAAAATCTGGCAGCCTTCCGGCGTCCCCTCCCCGATGCCGGGAGGTAAGAGAGTGCTCGACTCGGCCGGAGCGAATCAACGGCGAGGAGATTTGGGAGAGCGAATCGATCCCATCGGTGTTTGCGCTCCCTCGGCCGGATTAACTCGACGGCCAAGGGCTTCGGGGGGACCGAATCAACCCCGGGACTTCCTTCAAATTGCTCCCACCTAATTTGCAAATTATTTCTCTCCATCTCTCTTTCTCTCTCTCTCTCTTTCTCTCTCTCTCTCTTTTATTTTATTTTATTATATATATTATAATATATTACACAATATATAATATAATATTATATATATCTATATATATCATCTGTTATATATTATAATATAATATATGATATATATTATAATATAATATATGATATATATTATTATATACATTATATTATATAATATATCTTATATAATATATAAAAAAAAAGAGGGGCAAGAATCGGGAAGAGGAAGAGGGATCCGACGGAGGTCACGCACGGGGAAGGAGACCACGCACGGCAGAGGCTGGAATCGGCTTCGTTGACGGCGGCGGTTCAAGCGGGAGGTCGGCGACGTCAGCTCAGGTGGTTGACGGCAGAAGCAGGTATTGGCCGGCGGTGAGAATATTAGAGGCTGGCTAGGGCGCGGGCAAAGAAACAGTCGCGGAAGTTGGAGTCGGCCGGAGCAGGAGGTCGGCGGAGGTAGAGACGGCTTTGGCTTGGCCGGAGCAGGCTTCGTCGGTGGCTATGTGCGAGCGAGAGGGAGATCGGAAGAAGGCTTCGTTCTTCTGAGGTGAGTCTTCCGAAAACTTCTTCTTTTCTGTATGCGTGAGAGCAAACCGAATGAGAGAAGGTCGTTTTTGTATCGTGAGAAGGGACGGTCGTGCGATCGTGGGCAGTTTTGGGGTAGTTTTTTTTTTGTCGTGGGGTTTGCCGGCTTGGTCCGGTTTGGTCTGAATGAAGGTGTTGGGTGAGTCGGCTGTGAAATTTGGTTCTTATGCAACAGTTACAGTCAACAAAATGTAATTTGATTTTTGACTTGCAATCCTATAATCAAGTTGACAATATGAATAGAGATAAATCATATACAAGTTAAAAAATAGTTACCAAATAGACTAATATTAAGTCGAGATTAAGCAAACTTTGGCTTGGCTTGGCTTGATATGAAAAAAAATTGACAAACTCAATTGGAATGATTAAAAAACAAAATCATTTCTAAACAAATTGACTCGACTCGGCACAAAATGATTCAAATTTGAGATGACTCAAAATTGATTTTGAGTTCAATCAAAATTGTTGATTAATTAATTATTTACATAAATATGATTATTATATTAATATATTATATATTTTACAAATATTGCATCTTATACATTACATGTTGTAAATACATACTTATTTCAATTTGACTTGATGTTTTACTATATTTTTAAATAAATATGAGTAGTAGATTGTATATTATACAAGGGGTTTTTACATACCTAACACTTAAAACCTCTCGATTTACTTATCTAACACCTAAACTTTAATATTTACCCTTCTACCACCTAAAAGCTTTATCCCTCGTCAATTATAACACTCTGTTCCCTCCCGTCAAAACTAAACCCTCAAAGCTTTATTTCGCACAGTAATTGTCTTCTCCATCTTGTGTGAATACATCTGAACAGATGGATGATGAGGACTGCATTCCTAACCTGCCCGACCAGCCACTGGACTTGCAATTATCCCCTATAATGCTTGTTCAATCGGAAGTTATGCCGGAATCGGACAATAGCTCTGCAAACAAAGACTCAATCTCTGTTATGAGGTCTCCCATAGACCAGGGCATGCATTTTGATGACTCCATTCCTGATGCAGAACCACCGAGCGACGGTCTTAGGAGCTCCGCCCAGGTTCATGATCCAACCCCAATAATCCCGTTTGGTGATGCTATTTCTAGAGGGAAGGCTTCCTCTGAGATGGCGTATGACTCTAGGGGCAAGAAGATTGTAAATGACTCTTCTTAGTTCAGGTGTACAAATGTCCAAGATATATGCACCTCTCATCTTATTGCTACATGATCTTTCCATCACATAATACAGGGAAGAAGATACCGCAAGCATAGTATAGAACTTAAGCTTTATTAGATGATCTATGTGTATTTATAAAGTGGAAAGCAGTAATTTTTTAACAGTGGAGATGCAACAACCGCAGAGAATGATTAGTGAGCTTCGGTTGCTGAAAATTGATGTAAGCGGTTTGCTCACATAAGTGCCATTATAGTTAGGCTTCGGTTAATGAAACTTTTGTAGGCAGTTTTGGAGGAAGAATATGACGATGATGATGATGTTATCACGAATGAGGTGATTATGCAGCACTTGAAGCGGAGCAGAAGCGGAAGCAGTGGAGCAAGCTCCGCTCGGAACCCCATCTCGCGTGACCAAACGGAAGACGACGACTCCACGGGATTTCTGACGGGGGTTTAAACGGAGTGGTAGAATTGAGTAAAATGAAGGTTTTAGATGGTATATTAGTAAATACAATAGTTTGAGTGTTGAATATGTATTTATGATAATTTCAAGTATTATGTATGTAAAAACCCCATTATACAAATAAAACATCACATAAATTATATGCTGCGTATACATACTTATTTCAAGCCCGCTAAACATGTATCACGATGAGTCAGATCAAACATGAAATCAACTTCAAGTTGGGGGTACAGCTAGCAATTAAGTCAAAATCAAATTTCAATTGAGTTTTAAGCAAACTGAGTTTTAATTGTTTTGAAACTTATTTTCTCATGGCAATTAGATAGAGTAATATCGAAAGCATTTCAACTTGTTTCCTAAATGAAGTTCACTTACTTTATGACTATTTTTTATTGCCGCAAAGCAAATAAAAAGTATTTTAAAATAAGTCTCGAGCATATTAGATCTACTATAAAGGGAGAATGTGAATATACAGTAGAATATAATTTTTAGACTTAATGTTGAGTAGTTAAAATGACAAGGTGCATAAAAAAATAATATCATGAATAATTTAAAGAAAAAAATTTTACAAATTGCATTTAAACAAAATATGTTACAACAATCTAAGTGTTGGATGATCATGAAATCACTAATAGTCAAGTTTAGCATGGTAGAAATGATAAATGTTTTGACGGAAAGTCTAGGGAAGTGGTGAAGTTGTGATGAGGACATCAGAAGATCAATGATCTACGGTCACAATCTACTTTTGATTATGATTGTATTTGATGTATTTTGTTTTATGTTTTATGAGTCTATTGTATTTCTTTCCGTTTATGCCCTTGCTTAAGGGCCTCGTCATGTGTTTGCCTTAGGGGCAATTGTGTCTTTGTATTTTCTTTATTCCATTGGCTATTTAAAGCCTTCCCTCCTCTTCATGTGAGGAGGATGAATTGTTAATGAAAAATTTTATTCTACTTGATTGATCTCTTAGTGAGTTCATGAGGCGAAACCCAAAAAGGGTGACCGCAATACCCGTCAACTTTTGGAAGAGTCCAAGGTTCGCGGTTCTTACAATCTCTTTGAGAGTTCGTTAGTTTACTTTATCTTATTTGTATTTTTCTTTCATCTCCTTTCTCCCCCACTTCCTCCACCTCCCTCCCAAGTTTCACCGCCACCGTTTGCTTGGATATCATTCACCGAATTCTTCCCAAAACCCCCACCACCGGCCTACTCCCAACTCCCCACCGAATTCCCTAGCCCCCTCTCCACCATACCGCCGAACCCCCTCTTTGTCCCCACCATTAATGAGGGTTAATAGCCTCATTACACCTTCCCAAAATAACATCCCTTGAGTTAGGAAAGAGAAGTCCCCAATTTTGAAATTCGAATTTTGAATTTCAAATTTTTTCCTAATTTGTCACCGCCATATTTGGAAAGTTTTAAATCTCATTCAATTTAATTTTAAATTGAATAGGATTTAATTATTCCTCCTCCTTATTTAGTGGACTGCATTTAGAAGCTTCAAAAATCCCCCCCAATTCCCTCCCTCCCTCTCAATGCCGGCGGCCACCCATTAATGGCTTCCCCATTAATGTCCACTAAAGCTCCCTATCCCTCTTTAATTTGAATTCAAATTTCAAATTAATTCCCTCCAAATTCACTTTAAATCTGAAATAAATTTCAGATTTAATTCCCAATCGCAATTAATGCGTTGGTCCACATTCATTGAATGTGGACACAGTTTTTCCCTCCCTCTCTAAGCCGGCCCACTCCATCACTCTTTCTCTTTTAATTTCACCTTTAATGCTCCCCAAGTAAATCCCTAAATTAAGTTCAATTCAAATTCAATTTGGGATTGATTGAATCTACTCATTCCTAATTGAAATCATTGACGGGTAAGCATTCAAACCCTTCTCCAACCCCTTCCCTCACGTTTTCTTACCAGGAAGGGATTCTTAACAGCTGTCCAATACTTACAGCAAAACCATCTTGCTGTCCAACATCCCTTGAAGGTCCGCTTTGCTGCCCAAGATCCTACCGACATGGAAAACGGCTGTCCCGCCCCACTGGTTGCTGTTTGGTCTGTTGTTTGAAGAGTATCAGGTGCCAAAAGGTCTTCTCAACCATCACTTGTTGCTGTCTACACATCCCCTCCCCAACTGCTGTCCATCAATTTTTGCACGTCTTCCAATGCCATGCCTTCTTCCGGAAGGCTCCTATTGCTGTTCATACGCCTCCACCTGCAGAAATTAGCTGCCCAGCAGTTTTGGTGAAGTTCCGACAATGTTGCCGTTGTCCACAAATTTGTAGCTGCTGTCCCAACCTTGGAGAGCAAGGAGGATGCTGTTTGGAAGCTTCCAACTACTGATTATTGCTTGATAATGGTGAACTCTTTTCCTAATCTCATATTTCCTTAGTTACCATACTTCGTGGCTTAATGGATTCATATGGAGCTTGTTAATTGACCTCCGCTAAAACCTAGTAATCTTAGAGATTTGAATGAGTGGCATACCTCAAGGTGACTTGT
The DNA here is from genome assembly GCA_022539455.1 of Dendrobium nobile. Classification (NCBI taxonomy): domain Eukaryota; kingdom Viridiplantae; phylum Streptophyta; class Magnoliopsida; order Asparagales; family Orchidaceae; genus Dendrobium; species Dendrobium nobile. Next base: position 9,848,348 of record CM039729.1, read on the forward strand.
CTCATTGTTAATCTAGGGATACCTTATTGAAAACTATTCATGCATGCCACGTCAGATTAAATTGACTATTATACGTTCTTAACTCCCATGCATGTGAATTAGCCTAAGCTCGTGTCACCGTTCTTTGTGTTTTATTTTGTTGCTCAAATTCACTCTAAGTATATAATTATTGTGCTCTAAAATGAAGCGTGCAAATTCATTAAGTACCTCGTATTCGCATGTACGTTTTATATCATCTTGGTATCAGAGCATGGTAGACATGCACCTCATGTACTAGAAAACATCCTAGGGTCTAGCCAAACATTGGTCTTAAAGTTTGCATGCATATCATTGTCTAGATAGCTTTAATTCTCTGTTTTTGCTTGCTGTCCATGCATTTCCTGCACGCATTTAGTGGAGCTTAAGTCATTTTCACTAGTGTCTTAGTGCTGCCATCAAGCCTACAACTCTCTTAAGTGCTTAGAGTGCTTACACCATTAGTATAAGCTGCTGTCCAAACTTTTCCTGCACCAATTAGTGGCCTTTAGGTTAGTCTAAGCTAGTGTTTAGGTGCTGTCCATACTCTAGAAACCTTTTTAAACACTTAGACAACTTTATGTAGGGGTGTCAATTTCGGGTCACGGGTCGGGTTCGGGTCGACCCTAACCCGACCTGGGTGGACAAACGGGTCGGAAATCCGAACCCGGACCCGACCCGACGGGTTGCTGGGTTGACCCGACCCGACCCAGTTTGGGTTCTGCCGGCGCCGGAACGGCGTCAGGCGGACGGCGGGGGCAGAGGCGAGCGGGTTGGACGCGAGCGGGTGCAGCAGCGCGGGCGCGGGCGCTGGCACGGGCGCGCGAGCACTGGCGCGGGCGCGCGGGTAGCGTGGGCGGGCAGCGCGGGCGGGCAGCGGGCAGAGGCGGGATTCGAATTTTTTTGAATTAAACGGGTTCGCGGGTTGAACCAGCAACCCGTCGGGTCAACCCGAACCCGACTCGTTTTTGAAACGGGTCAATTTCTTGAACCCAAACCCGACCCATTTTGAAATCGGGTCGGGTTCAACCCGGATTTTCCGAGTCGGGTTTTCGTGTCGTGTCAAATATTGACACCCCTAACTTTATGCCTTGCTGTAGTTTGCTGTCCACTTCATTCCTGCACTCATTTAGTGAGTTGTAAGCTAATTTCTTAAGTGTTTAAGAGCTGCCCATATCTAAAATCTATCCTAAACACTTAGGCAACTTCCCCAACTGCTGTAGTTTGCTGACCACACAAAATTCTGCATTGCTTGGTAGCATTTAAGTGAGTCTAACCTTGATTTGGGCACTGCCCAAGTCTTAGCAACCTCCCTAAACACCTAGTGACTTAAACCCTTATTGTAGCTTGCATTCCAGTATTTTCCTGCACCATATAGCAAGTTGAAATGGTGTTTTCTCTTTATAGAGTGTGGTCCCTTGCACCCAATCTTCATTAGGTTTCACTTAGCGCTTCCCCATGGACCCGATAGGGTTTCAAAAGAAGTTAGATGACCTAGTTAATCTTGCGAGCTCTTTAACTAAAACCCTGAAGGAGGAACATGTTAAATCTCCCCACTCTAGGTATGTGCCCCACTCGATCAATCCTGTTAGTCGGAAGATGCCCCACCCTTCTTATCAACCTAGACCGGAGCCTAAGCCTCAACGACCTCACTTAGAATCGCATTACAGTCTACCCACCTTTGATGGTTCCTCAGACCCTTACTACTTTAGAGAATGTGCTAGACAACTAGAGGACTATTTTGAATCATGTCATATCCCTGAGTCCCACCAGGTTAGCATCGCTAAGTCTCACCTAAAAGGTCGGGCTCTTCAATTCTGGATTAAATTGGAAGATCATAAAGAGTCTCGCGGTGAGTACCCTACTTGGAAAGACATGAGACGAGAACTTAATTTAAAATACCGACCCTCTACTACTGACCATCATCTAGAGCATCACCCTACCTCTTTTGTTGGGGCAACCCGTGGACATTGCTGTGGTCGAGACCACCCACCCATTAGTAACATCAGGGTTGCTGCCCCACCCTGTAGGTCTTCACCTAACCTTGATGGCCGACCCTCTATTGGGTCTTCTGTTGGATCAATCCCACGTGACTCCCCACCTGGACCGACTTCTAGCCATCCCAGACAACCTTTAGCCTCCCCAGTCCTTGACCCTGGAAGTGTAATTTTAATAGAGAAATGCGTTAAAAAGAAAAGGTCCCCTGAACCTGAGTTTGAGTGCATCCATTTCGTGGATGCTAATGATATCACCGATAACAAAGAATTCTTTAAGGATGAGACTGAAGTGATTACATTAGACTCCCTACATGATGTAAATCCTAATTTAGTAGATCTAGAATCCTCAAACCTTGATATCTTAGCCCATCCTGATCCTAATCTCATCATGTGATGAGGATATCAGAAGATCAATGATCTACGGCCACGATCTACTTTTGATTATTATTGTATTTGATGTATTTTGTTTTATGTTTTATGAGTCTATTGTATTTCTTTCCGTTTATGCCCTTGTTTAAGGGCCTTGTCATGTGTTTGCCTTAGGGGCAATTGTGTCTTTGTATTTTCTTTATTCCGTTGGCTATTTAAAGCCTTCCCCCTCTTCATGTAAGGATGATGAATTATTGATAATGAAAATTTTATGTTCTTGTTGATCTCTTAGTGAGTTCATGTTGATCTCTTAGTGAGTTCATGAGAGGAGAAGCCCGAGGAGGGTGATTCGCAATACCGTCAATCTTTGGAAGAGTCCAAGATTCGCGGTTCTTACGATTTTTTTGTGAGTTCGTTATTTTACATTTATCTTATTTGTTTTTCTTTCATCTCCTTTCTTCCCCTCTCCACCCACCACCAAGTGCTTAGCCTCCACCATCCAATCCCACTACCACCCAAGCCCACATCAACTCGGCGGCAACTCCTTCTTCCCTTTGATCGCTGGCCACCTCCTCTTTCGCCGATCGTTATGATGATTTCAATCCTCATAATGATTTCCAAATTTGGATCAAGCATTCAAGAGGGAATTTGTGAGTTTTGAAATTCAAATTTCAAAATTCAAAAACTTTCCTTATTTGCAAAATCTAAGGAAAGTTTCTAATTTCGAATCTATTTGAAATTCAAATTTGGAGTCTTTAGTTTCCCGCCTTGTTGTCGATTCTTAATTGGAAAGATAATAAATCCTCATAATCCCTCTTCCCCTTCTCTCCTTGCCGCCGGCCTCATGCATGGCCCCCTCCCATCAATTCTCCAATCAAGGCATTAATGACTACTTAATTTGAAATTAAATTTCAAATTAATTCCCCCCATTTTCATTCAAATCCTGAAATTAATTTCAAGATTGGAAATAACTCCCCTCCCCCTCTCTCTAGAACCAGCCGGCCCCCCTTCTTGATGGGCCCCTTAAATACCCATTAATTTCCCTCTCATTTCAAAATTCAAACATTAGCCTCTCATGGTCGACTTGAAATTTAATTTCAGGTTTAATAAAATCACTTCACCCTACCCGTGCCTTCCAAAAGGCCCCTTCCACTAAATTCCTTCTCTTTGGGAGTTTTATAACTGTTGTCTGAGAAATTACAGCAACTCTGTATTGCTGTCCTGTCCTGCATCCCCAAGACCTTTCTGTTGTCCAAAAGACCTCTCCAACGTGGCCAAGCTGCTGCTATCCAAGGAGTAAATCTGCTGTCCAGGATTTTCCAAGTACCAAAGTTGCTGTCAATCATGGCAACCTCCTATTGTTGTTCCGCTGCCTCTAAAGTCCAGATTGATGTCCCGCTGCATCTCGAAGGCTCGTGGTAGATGTCTACCTCCTCTCAAGCACCCAAGCAACCACCGGAGTTGTCTTTCCTATTTCTTTGGGGTAACTCATCCTCCCAACTCTTTATCCTCTTAGTTGCTCCCCACTTATGATTTTAATAGATTCATAAGAAGCTTGTCAATTACTCTCTGCTAAAGCCTTAGAATTAGAGAGTTGATTGAGCAGACTCTAACATAGTGACTAGTCTTGTTGTTAAGAAAGGGATTTTTGTTAGAACAAATCATGTTTGCAACGTCATGGTAATTGACTAGTTTACAATCCTAACTTCCACGCATGTGATTTAGCCTAAACTTGTCTTACCGCTCTTCGTGTTTTCTTCTGTCGTTCAAAATCAACATAAAGTTTATAATTATTGTGCTCTAAATATTAAGCGTGCAAATTCATCAAGTATATCATCTTTGCATGTATTGTTCTACATCATCATGGATAGCTGATGTAGACAAAGGGGGGGGTCAACACTAGTCCAAAATAAATCAAATTTTGGCTTCCTTGAGTCTAGTAGTTCATCATATTTGAGCTGAACTTTTAGTTCATTTATAAGCTGGACTTTAGTTCATTTATTGAACTAAGGGTTAGCTCATTATGAACTACTATTTTAGTTCATTTATTATCCTATATTAAATGTACTTTTTATGCTTTTTATGTTTTTTATTATGTAGTCTCTTGGAATTCCAAATCGACTTTTGGAATTCCAAGAAATGTCTTTTCTCATGAGGTGACTCCTTGGTTTCCTCATGGCTTTTAGTATTTTGTGTTTGCCTCTTGGGATCTCACGGCTGGGCTCCTTCTCCAGTGGCTGTGGCTCTTTGGACCGTGCGGTTCCTTCGTTTCCCGTGGCCGTGGCTCTTTGGTCCGTGCGGTTCCTTCGTCTCCCGTGGTTGTCTCCTTGGTTCCTGGTTTGTGTGTTAAACTGAGAGCTTGGGTGGGAGATTTCTATGTTTTAATGCTTAGTTTATTGTGTCAAAATTAATGTAATGTATCTCTTTGTATTCCCTTTCATACCTATATATATGGGGGATTGTTTATGTTTGAAGTTAGTTGAATGATATTTGATTTTTGAAAAAAATCTGTTAACCTGCGAGTTGCTTGGAAATCCTGCGGGCTCTTTCCACCCTTCTTTCTCATCCCCTTCGGAAATCCTGCGGGCTCTTTCCAACCTTTCTTCTCGGGCTTCTAATCTCTTCGTCTCTCCGCAAGTGTCACTCCACCTGTATCCCTCTTCTCTAAGTGCAGCAACTTTAGGGTGTCTTTGAGATCGAGTCGAGTTTGTGTTTTTAATTTCTTTTTGTTTCTTTAATTTGAAATGTAAGAGTTTGTTCTTCCTTTTCTCGTCCTTAGTCATTTTCGTCGGTAGAAGTCCGTCGTGTTTTTTGTGATCAAAAAATATAGGCCCCCTATATTTTTTGTTCGCATCAATAGCCCTTTGGATAAGGTTTGCCTGGAGAATATTAATCTGATCTCGAATGAAACTGATCTAACCTTAAACCCTTTGGAATTAAATTTAGAAGATTCTGATTCAATTGAACCCGAACCTGATCCTACTAAGATTATTAATATGAATTCGGAAGACAGTCATTTGAATCTGAACATTTCTGAGCCCATGTTGAAAATCAAGCATCCTCTTGTTTTATTGGAGTCTATTTTAGGAGTTGCCCCTTTAGAGTTGCATTTGAAAGAGTGTGACTTTCTTGATTGGACTTATCCCATCACTCATCGTACCGACTTTAATGTTAGAGAGAATCTTAGCCCATACTTTCATGTCACCACTCTAACTGTTGTGCCCACTTCTGTTATGGATACCCTACCCAATTTCTTGAGTCTCATACCTGATGGTGACTCTTTGGGTTATCCCATTACGGCTGTGAGTCAGGACCCATCACCTTATCTTGTTCCTGATTCATTCGTGTTGCCCGATATAATCTTGTCCTTCCCTGTTAAGGACCATCTCTCTCCTAGTTGGATGAATTTGCTAGATTACACTATCGTCCCTAGGAGACTACCTATGACCTTGACTGAAATTTCCTATAGGAATGCCCTGGTAGCTAAGGATGTCTTCATTGCTCCCCTGACACCGGTTCCCTTAGACCTGAACACTATAGATCCCCCCATTTCATGACTCTTCCACCTTTATTCTATCTATGTGTTTTTGTGACTTAGTATGTTATGTGTGTGTTTTTGTAGTCTGTTATCTTCCAAATTTTCTCTGTTTAAATTTTATGTGTTAATCCACATTTCATTAATCTAGCATATCAAGTCGCTTGCACCACTTCATTTTCACCTTGTTGAGTCTTGAATTTTAGACATATGAATTCGCATAGCACATGTCGCATTTACATGGCATCTGCATGACCTACTTAAGGAAATTGCACGCCTAATTGAATAGAACGACAATAATTATAGACTTCATGCTGAATTTAAACGACAAGCTAAAACTTATGAGGTTGGTGATTCAGTGATGGTGCGGATTTGTCCGGTGCGGTTCCCACAAGGAACTGTAAAGGAATTACATGCTAGAAGTGCGGGATTAGTTAAAATAGTCAATAAAATCAATGACAACGCTTACGTGGTGGATCTGCTTGCAGAGTTCAACGTTCATTCCTTTTCTAATATAGAAGATTTAGTAGTCTATGAAGGTCCAGAGTTTAAACCCCAAAGCCACCTCGAATTAAGCCTTGTGTGACCCCACCTTGTGAGAACCCCAAAGCCTACCTCCACTCCCAAATTTATTCCCAAAATTCCTATAGCAGAGAAGGTTGACATGATTCCTAATGATGATATTATTTCCACAAAAGAGGGTGGACGAAGAAGATATTTGACTAGGTGAAGAGGTGAACCAAAATCCAGAGGATACGTGGTCAGAGCGCGAGGAGCTACAACAATAAACCCATATGCACGAGGAGTTTTCGAGACACCAACTCGACGGAGTCGAGTTTTTCTCCCACCTGGGGAGAATGATGAGGACATTAGAAGATCAATGATCTACGGTCACGATCTACTTTTGATTATTATTGTATTTGATGTATTTTGTTTTATGTTTTATGAGTCTATTGTATTTCTTTCCGTTTATGCCCTTGCTTAAGAGCCTCGCCATGTGTTTGACTTTGGGGCAATTGTATCTTTGTATTTTTTTTACTTTGTTGGCTAGTTAAAGCCTTCCCCCCTCTTCATGTGAGGAGGATGAATTGTTAATGAAAATTTTCATTCTACTTGATTGATCTCTTAATGAGTTCATGAGAAGAAACCCGAGGAGGGTGACCGCAATACCCGTCAAACTTTAGAAGAGTCCAAGCTTCGCGGTTCTTACGATCTCTTTGTGAGTTCGTTAGTTTACTTTTATCTTATTTGTATTTTTCTTTCATCTCCTTTCTCCCCCACTTCCTCCACCTCCCTCCCAAATTTCGCCGCCACCGTTTGCTTGGATATCATTCACCGAATTCTTCACAAACCCCCACCACCGGCCTACTCCCAACTCCCCACTGAATTCCCTAGCCCCCTCTCCACCATACCGCCAGCCCCCCTCTTTGCCCCCACCATCAATGAGGGTTAGTAGCCTCATTACACCTTCCCAAAATAACATCCCTTGAGTTAGGAAAGAGAAGTCCCCAATTTTGAGATTCGAATTTTGAATTTCAAAATCTTTCCTAATTTGTCACTGCCATATTTGGAAAGTTCTAAATCTCATTCAATTTAATTTTAAATTGAATAGGATTTAATTATTCATCCTCCTTATTTAGTGGGATGCATTTAGAAGCTTCAAAAATCCTCCCCAATTCCCTCCCTCCCTCTCAATGCCGGCAGCCACCCATTAATGTCCATTAAAGCTCCCTATCCCTCTTTAATTTGAATTCAAATTTCAAATTAATTCCCTCCAAATTCACCTTAAATCTGAAATAAATCTCAGATTTAATTCCCAATCGCAATTAATGCCTTGGTCCACATTCATTGAATGTGGACACAATTTTTCCCTCCCTCTCTAAGCCGGCCCACTCCATCCCTCTTTCTCTTTTAATTTCACCTTTAATGCTCCCCAATTAAATCCCTAAATTAAGTTCAATTCAAATTCAAATTGGGATTGATTGAATCTACTCTTTCCTAATTGAAATCATTGACGGGGTAAGCATTCAAACCCTTCTCCAACCCCTTCCCTCACGTTTTCTTCCCAGGAAGGGATTCTTAACAGCTGTCCAATACTTACAGCAGAACCATCTTGTTGTCCAACATCCCTTGAAGGTCCGCCTTGCTGCCCAAGATCCTACCGACATGGAAAACGGCTGTCCCGCCCCACTGGTTGCTGTTTGGTCTGTTGTTTGAAGAGCATCAGGTGCCAAAAGGTCTTCTCAACCATCACTTGTTGCTGTCTACACATCCCCAGCTGCTGTCCATCAATTTTTGCACGTCTTCCAATGCCATGCCTTCTTCCGGAAGGCTCCTATTGCTGTCCATACGCCTCCACCTGCGGAAATTAGCTGCCCAGCAGTTTTGGTGAAGTTCCGACGCTGTTCCCGTTGTCCACAAATTTCTAGACTGCTGTCCCAACCTTGGAGAGTAAGGAGGATGCTGTTTGGAAGCTTCCAACTACTGATTATTGCTTGATAATGGTGAACTCTTTTCCTAATCTCATATTTCCTTAGTCACCATACTTCGTGGCTTAATGGATTCATATGGAGCTTGTTAATTGACCACCGCTAAAACCTAGTAATATTAGAGAGTTGAATGAGTGGCATACCTCAAGGTGACTTGTCTCATTGTTAATCTAGGAATATCTTGTTGAAAATCATTCATGCATGCCACGTCAGATTAAATTGACTGTTATACATTCTTAACTCCCATGCATGTGAATTAGCCTAAGCTCGTGTCACCGTTCTTTGTGTTTTATTTTGTGGCTCAAATTCACTCTAAGTATATAATTATTGTGCTCTAAAATGAAGCGTGCAAATTCATTAAGTAACTCGTATTCGCATGTACGTTTTACATCAAGTTGCCTTCATTGTAATTTGGAGGCCTCGGATTTGAGTAAAAAAATAATGTCTCCCCATAACTGCATGCATCAACCCTTTACTAGCCTTCGAATTTGTAGGAATTTCATGCCCAGAGTATACCCTTTTTATAAATTGAGAAATAATTATATAAGAAAGTTTGTATGAGTAGCATGTACTAAAATTAAGATAGTGCGAAAGAAATTTAGATGATTTTGAAATTTATGTTAGTGGGTAGAAGATTTAACAATAAGTAAACAAAATAAAGATGTAAGGATTGAAAGAAGAGCAGGTTAATCTAAAGGTAACATAAAAGCATTTGTGGACAAAAAATATTTTATACCGAACGCAACATTGAGCAAAAAATAAAGGTAACATAAAAGCATTTGTGCACAAAAAATATTTTATACCGAACGCAAGATTGAGCAAAATTATGGAGAACTACAATTCACAAAGCCAACATCAAATAGTTGGGAACTTGGGATAAGGCTAACAATGATGTTGGAGATTATGATCAGCAACTGGATGATAACACCAATGAAATTTAAGCATAAAGGAGGACAGATAGCAGCAGGCACAGACGATATGCTGTATGAAATTAGCAGCATAAGAATGATGCATAAAAAAAAAAAGAGTATTTCTGAATAAGTCACCCTGGGTTATATATGAAATTTAAACGCATTACCTGCTCTCCCTTCAAACTGGCCCAATACTCAAGCTGGTTCCTCATAGAAGTAGCGTTAGCAAATCTAGGAATATCTGAATCTGTTTTAATCCTTTTCTTCTTCTGCTCGCTAACCTCTACAATGGAACAACAGAGTGCATAAGTGCAAGAACATGCAAGGAAAAATATCCAGGTAGCGTACATATGATAAAGGATACAATAAAATCAAAGACTTTATAACACTGCAATGGACTGAACAAAAAAGTGCAAGAACATGCAAGTTTGAAAAATGATTATTGCCTTTATAATATTGCAATGGGCGATATAATCCTTTTGACTACAGCAACGAACATGACTCATGATTTTGACATTTATATAATAAAAATAAGTACAAGAACATGCAAAAAACATCATGCTTATATTATTGGCTATGGGCAATATAAACATTGTTCAAACATCATGATTTTGACATTTATACCATGACCTTGCACTTATTTTTGGCAATGGGCAATATAATCCTTTTAATCCTTTTGACATTTATAATACTGCAATGGACTGAACAAAAAAGGATGCAATGAAATCAAAGGCTTTGCACGGTAAACAAAAGTGTATTAATGCATGTATATACACTAAATAAAACTTCATATTTTATAGCTAAATCAGGCATTTGGCCTTTGCACAAACTTATGAGCTCATGCAGTTCATAATTAAAATAGAGCTAAGTAATAACAAGTTTTTCATTAATGATAAAATAGCATAACCACAATTTTTGAACAGAGAGCAATATGGATGTTGAATCTGGTACAAAACATGTTGAACGTGTCATATATGCACCTATGTTATCATATTTGGCTTATTTAATGACTAGAATAATAAATAACCGGTGTGTTCAAACAGAATTCACCACCCTTAAGATTAAGGCATTCACCTATCTTCTTCCTTTGTGCGGCAGAAAGCCCTGATTGTAGCAATGCATCCAGCTGAGCCATCAATGTGGTTGAAACACTAAATTGTATGTAAAATAAAACAGGTAAGGTAAATCATCCTTAAAGTAATTTAAAAAAAGCACAAAAATTATGAAAATGTTCCAACGCTTTCTGCCAAAAACAGGCCATGAATCCAGTTTTTCAAGTGCAAGTAAAAACATCAAAGTTAGGAGTATAAGCAACAATTGATTCTGGTTGTCACGGGTTACCTCATTTCATTCTCTGAGAGTTCTTTCGCATGAACATATAACGACCGAAGCCTTTGTAAAATGGAATCCCCGGACTTCTCAATAATATCTGGAGCTGCATGTGCAGATGAAAGAATGAAGTTAGACTTGGAACTAAACATAAGAATAATAGACATGGAGGCCCTTAAAATAATGTGTCTCATAAGTGCAATTCCTTCTACCAAGTGGTATCATTGATCAGCTGTTAAATGATGAAAATTCTATTGACCCTGTGTTGATTTTGGCAAGAACAAACACTTCATTCGTGTTTGCAGTAATTGCTCAACCAAACAGTGAAGAAGCCTCAGTACTCGAGGGAAAATCTTGAAAGAAAGATTTAACTATATTCAAGATAAGGAAGAGTTAAAATTAAGTTAGATAATAATCTAAAATACCTCAACTACTAATGGTTTAATTATCAGTGAGCCATAGCTTATTTATTTGACTAATCCTTTATTTTAAGCATACAAAGACATGTTATTCAATATGCAAGTCAAAGCTTTATTTTAAATCATTAAAAAAAATTCAAGTTCATGTATCCTTATAATAAAATATTCAATGTTTAATTTTTTTATCTTTTAAGCATCATTATCATACACCAAGTTTTCCATGTTTAATTTTTTAGTACAATTTGGGTAAAACAGCTTTAAAATCATTTAGAATCTCTTTTAGTACTTTTAAAAAATTTTAAAAATTTTCCAAAGCCATTTCCTATGATAGGTCAAGTTCAACCAACTTGTCATTTGAAATAGATCAACTGGCTTTATAAGAACCTAAAAGTTTCCTCGTATTAAATTGAGTTAAAATTTCTTGAAAAAGCTCTTAGAATATTTTTTCATATGCTTTGGAAATTTTAGAAATTCTTTGAATTCACTTCACTGTATAGGTCACATTGAGTCAACGAGTTCAATGAACTTGGCATACATTCTCTACATGAACCCAACAAACATAACATGTTGGGCAGCAAAGTACAATCTACTTGGACAGCTATGTTCAGTAGACTTGAGAGTAGCTTGGGTAGAACCCAAAATTCAGCCTACTTGTGAGACCAAGTTTAGTGAAGATGGACGATGCTAAGTTGATCAACATCCAAGAGCTCATCAAATTGGCCAATACTCAAAGAGCTCGTCAAATTGGAATAAATTATGATTCTGTTTTGCCCAGGTTTTAGTTAAACTTGAAATAGCTTTTATTCAGTCTTCTCTAAATAAGTTTTAGGGTTGGCAACTTATTGTATGTGTAGTGCTCCTCATTGTATATACCTTCTCTACTTAACACAACTTTTTTCATTTATTTTCTCCACATTTTAAACTCTCAATCAAAAGAAATTAATCTTTATCTTTTTAATTTATTTCTTTTCTCCCTAAATTTTAACTCGGACTTAGAGTCTCAAGGTTGCTCGACTTCTTTTATGTGAAAGAAGTGGAGCTTCTCACTTCTACGTTAAAACTGAAACAAATGAGAGAGAATTTATACAACAACAACAAGCCTTTATCCCACTATGTGGGATAAGCTACATGAATCTTTTTTCTCCATTGTGTTCTATTAAGGGTCAAATTCTCATCTAAATCTAATAAAGAAAGGTCATTTTTATTATTTTCTAACCAAATTTTTTTAGGTCTACCTCTACCTTTCTTCATATAAGTCAAATCTAATAAACCTACTTTCCTAACCGGGTCATCGGAAGGCTGCCATTTTATGCGAGCAAACCATCTAAGACAACTCTTTCTAATCCTATCTTCCACTGGAGCTACTCCAACCTTTTCACGGATATCCTGCCTTTAAGAGTAAAGTCACTCATTCACCCGAGCATCCTCATCTCTGCAACACTTAACTAAATGAGAAAGAATTCATGAATAAAAAAATTCCACTTCACATCGATTCCACAATTTCTCAGTGAAAGCAGCATCCTCAGTTCAGGTGATAGCTGAAATAAGTCAAAATCACTTCTTAAATCGACTTAAAAATTCTCACTTGAGCCACCAACCAAACACCTCACGGTATCTCCATTTTTCAATTCTCACCTCAAAGCGCCACTCATATGATTAAAAATAATAAAACATAGTTCGTTCTCATCGGGCATGGGAGAGCGCTTCTAATCTACAACCAGGTAAAATGACATAAAAATGATGCACGGAACACAGTCCAAAGAAAGCGTTATTATTATTATTTTTTTTCCATTGCTCGTCTCCTACATCAACTTCAAAAAGTTATGAACAATAACTAAGGAAACACGCTTTCCTACCGTACACATTATAATTCGATGAAATTTGCAACGGAAAAGACAGAATCAACGAAAGCACAAAACATCAGGGAGTCAAGGATCCTCTGAAAAAATAATACCTAAATGGTACTTACAGGCTTGGAGTTTCTTGTGAAGTTTGTTGATCTCCAGGATATCATCCTCCAGATCCTTCCTCAGCTGGTCAAGCTCCTTCGACTTCTCAAACAGCACGCTGATCTCCGTGGCCGACATTATTCTCCCCTCCAGGAGAAAAGTAATGCAGGAAAGAGAGAGAAATTAAACAATCAAAGACGGCGAGAAGAACAAAACCCTAAAGCCTCCGATCAACTCGGAGAGAAGACGAGACAAGATCGACCTAGAACTCGAAGACAAGTCATCGCCGGAGAGGCGTCGAGGAAGGAGAAAGCAATGGAAATACGGTCTAAGCGTCCTCACGGGTCAAGAGTATCATTTTCCCAACAAAAGGCTCAAAGAAATAAACAAAAAGAATCCAAACAGTGAGGCGTTGGGATATTTATTGGAGGAGCAGCACTTTATTTATTTCTACTCATTTACAATAAGATGAATGTTCGTCAAATGATTAATATTGCATGCCAATCAAACTTAATAGGCAAATTTCATGAAATTACGGTATTGCCCTTTATCAGCTTATTTTTAAAAAAAAAAATTGGTGATTTAAGTGCACATTTAATAAAACATTGGGCTTATAATATTTACACTTCATAACTTATCAAGTGATTAAGGCTTTGTTTGGGATAGCTTTCTTCCTGCTTCTTAAAGTGAATTTTTAGTACAAAATTTTTAAACTAAAAATTTTAATACTGAAAAGCTGCTTTAGAAAAGAGTAAGAAAACTATCCCAAATGAAGCTTTTCATTTGGGGCAGCTTTCTTACTGCTTCTTAAAGTAGTTTTATAGTACATAAATTTTAATTTTTGTACTAAAAAATTATTTTAAGAAGCAATAAAAGATACGTCCCAAACAAAAGCTAAAACTTCCAAACTTTTCTTAAAGCTCTTCGTTTTAGGCTTCGTTTGGGACGGCTTTTTTACTGCTTTCTAAAACGGAGTTTTAGTACAAAATTTTTTATTTTTGTACTAAAACTCCGTTTTAGAAATCAATAAAAAAGCCGTCCCAAACGAAGCCTTAGACTTCTTAGTTTTTGCATGAACTTTGATAAACTTGATATTCATTAGTATGTTATTTTATGTTTTTTCAGTGATTAAGCGCCAACAAATTATGCAAAATAGTTCAATTTATTATAATGCATGTTGGTTCCAAGGTAAACAAATAACCTTGGAAAATAAAACAAATATATTTGAAGAATTTTGGGGCTCAGCTGCTCAAGCATCATGATCATGATTTTTTATTTATTATTATAAAAGTCTTCCAGTGTTTAAATTGTAATAACATGATACCAACATGGAGAAAGGCCAGACGAGGTCATTGTCTTTATAGCAATAGAAGACTCCTATGTTGTCTTGATTGGCTTGAAAATTAATTATAACGAAGTAAGATAGATTACTTATAATTTTATTTTATCCTCCTTATCGTTTTGAATTGATTTGGTATTATTTGTAAAGGAAGACAAAGTAGTTTTAGGGTCATCCCTTCAATTCTTGGATTTAGTTTCTGTTGGGGATAATTTTCTTACTGTTTTGTAAAACTATTATACTACAACAACAACAACATCAAGCCTTTATCCCACTACGTGGGGTCGACTACATGAATCCTTTTAAACTCCATTGTGTCCTATTAAAAGTCAAATTCTCGTTTAAATCTAATAAAGAAAGGTCATTCCTAATATTTTTTAACCAAGTCTTTTTAGGTCTACCCCTACATTTCTTAACATAAGTCAAATCTAATACCTCTACTCTCCTAATCGGGTCATCAGAAGGCCGCCGTTTTATGTGACCAAACCATCTAAGGCGACTCTCTCTAATCTTATCTTCTACTGGAGCTACTCCAACCTTTTCACGTATATGCTCATTTCGTATCCTATCTCTAAGGGTAAAGCCACTCATCCACCTGAGCATCCTCATCTCTGCCACACTTAACTTAGTATTATACTTCTATTTTAATGGCCAACATTCGGCACCATAAAAGCATTGCAGGCCTCACTACCATCTTATAGAATTTTCCCTTAAGTTTGAGGGGTACATTTCTGTAATATCAGTTTTTACTTCAGGTTCGTCTGGACGAAGTTGGATCGTCCGGGACGATCGGTGCAGGTTGTGTAGAAAAATCATGTTTGGCTGTATGGTTCGTCTGGACGAAATCAGGATCGTCTGGACGAAAATAAGTCAGAGAACCCTTCGCCAGGGACGATATGAAATTTTTCGTCTGGACGAAATTCTTCTCTTCATGGATCGTCCGGTACGAAGCTCGATCGTCCAGGACGATCAGTGTGGATATATATAGAAATGAGATATTTTGAAGAGAGAGAAATATCTGAGGAGAGAGAAAGAGAAAAGGAAAAAGAGAAAAGCTGGTTTTCGGAGACCGCGGAGCGCTTTTCGTCCGACGCTGCTGTTGGGAAAAGTGAAGATCTCGTAGTAAGGACTCCGAATCCTGTTTCTGTTTTCAAAGATGTTGAGTTTTGACCGAGTTGTGATTTGTTTTGTATTTTCGTAGTCAACTTTTCGACGTGATTTGAGATTGACACAACTTTCACCGCACAACTTCTGATATGTTATAGATATGATTGTTACACACGATTTGAATGTTTTCTGCGATGATTTTACCGGTCGGAATTGATTCTACGCGATTTTAATTGAATAGAAAATTATCAGGATGTTTTCTGACTTGGTTTCTATAGATTGATAGTCTTGTATTGATGCCGTGGATCTTCGTCTGTAATTTGGAAAGATTTGGAATTTGTGTCTTTTGCAGGATTTTTGTGTAAATTCGATAGACTGCCGTTATTCTGCCCGATTTTCGTATGATTTCTGAATTGTCTGGAATTGATAGATTGAATCGATATGAATATGATTATTGATATGATTGCTTTAATATTGACTATTGAATTGCTTATTGATTGAATTGACTATTGATACTGATCGCAAGTGGAACCTGGTTGAACATTGGTTGGAGATTGATATTGATACCTGTACAGGATGGTGGGCCGACGGGCTTTCCTTTAAACATTGATTATTGATTATTGAAGGGAGACATAAGGAGTTTATTGATATGCCGACGGGCGAAAAGAGTGACGACTCTTATTGATAGAACCAATGTACGAATCTACAACAGCAATATAGAATCTACAACAGCAACATAGCCAGTAGTTTGTACTTGTTCAGTATATAGTATTGAAATGCATGTTTACTGTATTGACTCACGGATCTATTGCTTTATCGATTTCTACTTTATTGATTTGATCAGAATTACTGTATCGTACGATTTCACTGATTTCATCGATTGACTATTGAACATAGATACTACTGAGCATTGATATAGACGTAGATACTGCATTGATAGCGTGGATTTGGACTACTGCCTACCGATTCATTGATATTGCTGCCTATAGATTTTATAGACTCGCTGTTGCTACTGTTCTACACCGTATTGACTGTTGTATAGATTTCTTGTCAGAATGGATTGGAATTTATCGTATTGCTTTCCTCGATTGATTTCATTAAATAGATCGTATTGATTTGACCGTATTGATTTGATTGACGGATATTGATTGATTGATTGAATTGAAATGATTGATTTGCCTGCCGCTGCATTGACTGGTTTTATTGACTATTGATTTTCGGATTGCATCGATTACTGATTTGATTTCCACTGCATAGACTCATTGACCATTGACTGATATAGATTGATTGACTGTGATTGACTGACATGCATATCGATAGCATTGCCGTGCTTTGATTTCAGTTATAGGTATTAGGTGACCTGCTGGGCTTTGTAAAGCTCATTATATGTGGTTGATATTTTCAGGTCAGGGCTCGGGAGCAGGAGATAGGAATTGATCCAGATCGACAGGTTTTAGTTTCTTTTGATCGATAGATGATTCTTTTGTACTCAGGACAGGATAGATTTCTCTACTTGTATTGATAGTTTAGTTCCTGAGTATTGTATATGATGTTTTGAGATGTGAATCGACTTGAATATTGATGTTTAAATTTTATAGATGTTTGATAGATTGCTTACTGAAGGTTTATAGATAACTCTGGTAAATTGTTGTGAAATTGATTGACATTCTTTCTGTCACGACCCGACCCGAGACGAGACGGATCCCGCCCGCGCCGGATCGCGACGGAGAGTAGCTAACCAGGATCTGGCTTTGGATTAGGTTACTGAACTGATCTTCCAAATTCTTAACTCAACAGAAGCACACAGGACAACAGAGCTACTAAAAACATCAAATGCAGCGGAACAAAACATCTATCTTTTCATTTCCTCAAAATAATCATCTACAGAACAGTACATGGCTTTCAACAGAAAGAAAGACAGAACAGGAAAGCCATGACTGTACAAAAATCAAAAGTACAAAAGTACCTAATCTGATCAGACTCTGAAATCTAATCCTGGACTTCCTTGCCCTTCCCAGAACCTGAAAACCACCAGAAAGCAAGGGTGAGCTCAACAGCTCAGCAAAGCAACAAACCTCCAATCTAAATTCTCAGAAAACAAAACCAAATTCATCGGATAGAAATCAGATCAGAAATCGGAACAGAATCGGAGATCAAAACTTACGGACAGATATCAAATCACATCAGAGTCGTACAGATCGTATCAGAACAGAACAAATCAACAGAGTCAGAAACAGAAATCAGAATCGTACGGATCACATTATATCATAATCACAATTTCGTACAGAACAGAACATATACAGAAAGTAGTACAGATACATATAGCTAAATGCCCTGACACTGACGGAATCTCTACGGATTCCGGCCCCTTATGCCTCCCTTCCCAGACACTGACTGAATCTCATAGGATTCAGGCCCCTTATGTCTCCCTTTGTGCTCACGGCACCAAAACAGATGTGCTTATAGCACCAAAACAGAATTCATCGGATCCGGAACAGAACAGATATCAGATTTCAGATTGAGCTCATTTCAGATTTCCCGTTTCACTAACTGAATCTCATAGGATCCAGGCCCCTTATAACTCCCTTTTTATAGCTTATACACATAGCATTTCAATTCAGAAGAAATCCGGACAATTCAGAAATTACCCAAAAATCGGGCAGCACAACGGCAGTATACGGAATTTACACAAAAATTCCTGCAAAGAAAATTTACCGAATTCGCACAGAATACAGATATCAACATTTCAGAACCTTTATTCTACTGCACAGATAAATTCCAATTTCACAGAAAAATCCGGTCGACTAAAAACACAGTCGAATCAAAAATACCCGGACGAAAATCTTCAGAAAATAACCAAAATGTGCACACTCGGCACGTCAACAATATACAGAAAGTTACGCGGTAAAAACTGAACCGATCAACAGATACGGACAAAAATCATTAACGAAAACAAAATCCGGACAGAATATACCGCCAAACACGACGGAACTGAAAATTGAGAAAGGCGGAATGTGCCTTACCTCGAGCACAGCAATTTCCTCAACAGTCACTTCGATCGAAAACGGCTCCGCGTCGTCCGAAAATCCACTTTTCTCCAAAATCCCACGACTTTCTCTCTCCTCAGAAAAATCAGATATTTATTTTTGATTTTCTCTCTCTTCAAAACGACTGAAATCAGCTTTATAATACACAGATCGGCCCGGCCGATCGCAGCATCGTCCCGGGACGATCCGACCAAAAGGATCGGCCTGGTCTCCCTTCAGGGCTATTGCATGGACGATATTTTCTACAGTGCCAATCGGCCTGGCCGATGTCTCCAATCGGCCTGGACGATGCATGCAGAAAATCACCTGGAGCAAAACTGGGCTAAAACTGGAGCTGAATTCCACTGATCGTCCCAGGACGATCCCAGATCGTCCTGGACGATACTGGAGCAGATCTTGATATTACAATCTCCCCAACTCAGAAAAATGTCGTCCTCGACATTATCCAGTCCAAACTCAGTCAAAACAAGTACGGGTACGACCGTCTCATATCAGAATCCTTCTCCCAAGTTGCTTCCCGTGCAGTCCGGTGCTTCCACTGGACTTTAACCATCGGAATCTCTTTATTTCTTAACTTTCGGACGTCGTACGCCAAAATAAGCTCTGGCTCTTCCTTGTACGCCAGATTCTCCTGAATCTCCACCTCATCAGCTGACAACTTCTTCCCAGAGTCTGAAACCCACTTCCTCAGAGTGGATACATGAAACACATTATGCACATCCGGCATAGAATCAGAAAGCAATAACTTGTAAGCAGCTTTTTCAATTCTTTCCAAAATCTCAAATGGTCCAACATACCTTGGACTAAGCTTGCTTACCTGACCAAATCTGCTCACACCCTTCATCGGGCTGACTTTGACATACACAAAGTCACCGACCTGAAATTCAACAAATCTGTGCTTCTGATTGTAATACTTCTGCTGACGATCTTGAGCGGCTTTCAATCTTTCTCTTATCAAATTGATCTTCTGAGCAGTTTCATCAGCAAAAGTGGCCCCCAAAGCCTGTCTATCTCCGACCTCCGTCAGAGTCAAAGGAGTACGACACTTCCTGCCATACAAAGCCTCGTACGGTGCCATACCGATACTGGACTGAAAACTGTTGTTATAAGCAAACTCAATCAACGGAATATGATCCTCCCAACTTCCGCTAAAGTCCAGAACACAAAGCCTCAACAGATCTTCCAGTACCTGAATCGTCCTCTCAGACTGTCCGTCGGTCTGAGGATGAAAGGCTGTACTGAAATGCAGTTTCGTACCCAAGCCTTGCTGAATGCCTTTCCAAAGTCTGGAAGTAAAACGTCCATCTCGATCAGATACGATCACACGAGGCACACCGTGCAATCTGACTATTTCCTTCACATAAATCTGTGCCAATCGATCAACTGAATCCGTCTGTCTGATCGGAAGAAAATGGGCTGACTTGGTCAATCGATCTACAACCACCCAAATGGCATCATGTCCTTGTCTAGATCGAGGAAAACCCATCGCAAAATCCATCGTTACCTCCTCCCATTTCCATTCAGGGATAGGCAACGACTGCAACAGTCCACCCGGTCGCTGATGCTCTGCCTTCACCAATTGACAGGCTTCGCATCTCGACACAAACTCTGCCACATCCTTCTTCATCCCAGGCCACCAAAACAAAAGCTTCATATCAGCGTACATCTTACCACTGCCTGGATGAACAGTGTAGCCAGAATGATGGGATTCACACAGAATCTCCTGCCTCAAGTCTCCAAACACAGGTACCCACAACCTATTCTTACAGAAAATAGCACCAGAATCAGAAATTCGAAGTTCAGGAGTCTTACCAGATCCAATCTGAGCTATCAACTTCGAATAGTCAGAATCTGACTTCTGGGCTTCTTGAATCCGTGCTTCCAAAGAAGACTGAATACTCATCTGAGCCAACTCCAAATCACTGGAGGAAATCACCTCCAACTGCAATCTCTCCAAATCACGAATCAGAAAGTCATCACAGGTAAGCTGAATACCTGAGAATCCAGAAGACTTCCTGCTCAGAGCGTCCGCTACCACATTCGCCTTCCCAGGCTGATACTGAATAGTCAAATCGTAGTCCTTGATCAACTTGAGCCACCTCCTCTGTCTCAGATTCAGATCCTTCTGAGTAAAAATATACTTCAGGCTCTTATGATCAGTAAAGATCTCACATCTGACGCCATACAGGTAATGACGCCAAATCTTCAAAGCAAAAACAACTGCAGCTAACTCCAGATCATGCGTCGGGTAATTCTTCTCATGTGGTTTCAACTGTCTCGAAGCATAAGCAATTACCTGACCATGCTGCATCAGAACACAACCCAATCCTTTCAGTGAAGCATCACTGAACACCTGAAAACCCTCCGTACCTGACGGAAGTGCCAACACTGGAGCTGAAGTCAAACACTCCTTCAATCTCTGAAAACTAGCTTCACACTCCGGTGTCCAAACAAAAGGTACTGACTTCTGAGTCAGTCTCGTCAGAGGAGTCGAAATCTGTGAAAATCCTTTCACAAACTTCCTATAATACCCGGCCATGCCCAAGAAACTACGTACCTCAAATACCGTAGTCGGCCTTGGCCAATCAGCAACAGCCTGAATCTTCTGGGGATCTACAGAAATGCCTTCTCCGCTAACCACGTGCCCCAGAAAAGAAATGCTCTTCAGCCAGAACTCACACTTGGAGAACTTGGCATACAGCTGATGCCTCCTCAAAGTCTCCAACACAATCCTCAAATGTCTGGCATGCTCATCCTCAGATGCAGAATATACCAGAATATCGTCAATGAAGACGATCACAAACTGATCCAAATACTCCCTGAATACTCGGTTCATCAGATCCATGAAAATCGCAGGCGCATTGGTTACCCCAAAAGGCATAACCAAAAACTCGTAGTGCCCGTACCGAGTACTGAAAGCAGTCTTCACCACATCAGTTTCCTTCACCTTCACCTGATAGTATCCGGATCTCAAATCAATCTTCGAAAATACCGAAGATCCGGAAAGTTGATCAAACAAGTCGTCTATCCGAGGCAAAGGATACTTATTCTTGATCGTGACCTTGTTCAAATCTCTGTAATCAATACACATACGGAGTGTACCGTCCTTCTTCTTCACAAACAGAACAGGTGCTCCCCAGGGCGAAACACTAGGACGTACAAAACCTCTGTCAACCAACTCCTGAAGCTGAACTTTCAACTCAGAAAGTTCTTTCGGTGCCATCCTGTACGGAGCTTTCGATATCGGAGCTGTACCCGGAAAAACATCGATAGAGAACTCCACATCTCTATCCGGAGGTAAACCAACCAACTCCTCAGGAAAAACATCAGCAAACTCCCGTACCACAGGGATCTCAGAAACAGAACCAACCTCCAGGTTCAGATCCCGCACCGAAGCCAAAAATACTGGGCATCCTTTCTTCCACATTCTGCTCACCTCCAACGCAGAAACCAGACTGGAGAGAACACCTCGTAATCCCTGAAATACAACTCTCTCTCCAGCCACAAGCAAACTCACTTGCTTCTTCAGACAGTCTATCTGGGCCTCATACTGACTCAGCCAATCCATGCCCAGAATCACATCATACGAAGAAATCGGTAATCGAATCAAACTCGATTTCCACTTCTTGCCAGAAATCTCGATCTCACACAAACAAAACTGTCGAGCAATCAATGGATTCCCAGCCGGTAAAATCACAGACAAAGAAACCGGTAGAACCATCGAATCCAAATGTAAAATCTCAAAACAATGCTCAGACAGAAAAGAATGACTCGCTCCAGAGTCAAACAAAACACGACAGGGCTGATCAGAAATGTAAACCGTACCTGTCACAACATCCGGAGCATCACGAGCCTCCTGCTGACTCAGACTGTAAACTCGTGGCTGAACTGGAGCAGGAGCTGAAGCAACAGAACTACTCTGCTCCCTCTGAATCGTAGGTGGTCTCCGTGGTGCAGAACTAGAACCACCACCTCTACCAGCAAATCCCTCAGGGCGTGGAGGAACAGTCCTCGGTCTTCCTGCTGCTGAACCAACAGGTCTGACAAAGCCCTCAGATCGCTGCTCATATCCCATCTGTGGACATTCTGCAATCCTATGTCCCGGCTGACCACATCTGAAACAAAGACCAGCTATCCTGTAGCACTGGCCAAAGTGTCGCCGTCCACAACTCTGGCACACAGGTGCCGTACTGACAGATCCAGAACTAGTCGTACTGGTAGCAGTACCAGACGATCCTCCGCTCTTCCTGGAATCTCCAGATCCAGATCCAGGAACAAATCTCCTCTTTCCAGAGGAACCACTGCCAGATGTCTCTCCTCCAAACCTCTTCCTACTCGCAGTCCACCGCTGCTGAGTAGCCGTCATATCATTCTCAATCAGACGAGCTCGCTCCACAAGCTCAGAGAAATCGGTGATCCGGAACGGTATCAGAGGCTGCCTCAAAGTGTCTCGTAAGCCTCTCAGAAATCTGTAGCACCTCTCAGCAGACGTGCTAACCAGCTGCGGAGCGTACCTGGCTAATGCAGTAAACTCAGCCTCGTACTGCATCACCGTCTTGCTCCCCTGAACAAGTCTCAGAAAACTCTCCTGCATCTGCTGTCGTGCAGAAGGGGGAACAAACCAGTCTCTGAATACCTCAGTGAACTCTTCCCAAGTAATCAAAGAGTTCAGTCTGCCTTGAAATCTGGCTGCTTGCTGGCCATCCCACCAGTGCTCAGCCTCTCCGTCCAACAGAAAAACAGCTAACGGAACTTTCCTGTCTGCAGGACACTGCATCCCGTCAAAAGTCTTCTCCAATTTCCTCAGCCACTCCTCGGCTGCTCTGGGCTCAACAGCGCCCTCAAACCTCGGAGGCTTCAACCTCAAAAATAACTGCAGGTGTCGATCAATGTCCTCAGATCTAACAGTCGAAGCTCTGCTCTGAGTCTCGCTCATCATCTGAGCAACAAGTGAAGCAAACTGTGAAAGCGTATCAGCACCGACCACTGGGGCTGTACTCCCCACTGGTGCTGGCTGATCGTCACTCTGACCGTCTGTCATGTCTGGGTCTGGCTGATCCATACAGAAAAATCCAGAAAATCCGGAAAACTATCACAAAACAACACAAAATAACACAATAAAAAGCCAAACGACCCAAAACTACCTCCCAGACAGACTCACTGATCACTTTCTAGAGCTCTGTTTTACAATCCAACCTGTTTCCAAAACCAGTGCTCTGATACCAAAAAAGCTTGTCACGACCCGACCCGAGACGAGACGGATCCCGCCCGCGCCGGATCGCGACGGAGAGTAGCTAACCAGGATCTGGCTTTGGATTAGGTTACTGAACTGATCTTCCAAATTCTTAACTCAACAGAAGCACACAGGACAACAGAGCTACTAAAAACATCAAATGCAGCGGAACAAAACATCTATCTTTTCATTTCCTCAAAATAATCATCTACAGAACAGTACATGGCTTTCAACAGAAAGAAAGACAGAACAGGAAAGCCATGACTGTACAAAAATCAAAAGTACAAAAGTACCTAATCTGATCAGACTCTGAAATCTAATCCTGGACTTCCTTGCCCTTCCCAGAACCTGAAAACCACCAGAAAGCAAGGGTGAGCTCAACAGCTCAGCAAAGCAACAAACCTCCAATCTAAATTCTCAGAAAACAAAACCAAATTCATCGGATAGAAATCAGATCAGAAATCGGAACAGAATCGGAGATCAAAACTTACGGACAGATATCAAATCACATCAGAGTCGTACAGATCGTATCAGAACAGAACAAATCAACAGAGTCAGAAACAGAAATCAGAATCGTACGGATCACATTATATCATAATCACAATTTCGTACAGAACAGAACATATACAGAAAGTAGTACAGATACATATAGCTAAATGCCCTGACACTGACGGAATCTCTACGGATTCCGGCCCCTTATGCCTCCCTTCCCAGACACTGACTGAATCTCATAGGATTCAGGCCCCTTATGTCTCCCTTTGTGCTCACGGCACCAAAACAGATGTGCTTATAGCACCAAAACAGAATTCATCGGATCCGGAACAGAACAGATATCAGATTTCAGATTGAGCTCATTTCAGATTTCCCGTTTCACTAACTGAATCTCATAGGATCCAGGCCCCTTATAACTCCCTTTTTATAGCTTATACACATAGCATTTCAATTCAGAAGAAATCCGGACAATTCAGAAATTACCCAAAAATCGGGCAGCACAACGGCAGTATACGGAATTTACACAAAAATTCCTGCAAAGAAAATTTACCGAATTCGCACAGAATACAGATATCAACATTTCAGAACCTTTATTCTACTGCACAGATAAATTCCAATTTCACAGAAAAATCCGGTCGACTAAAAACACAGTCGAATCAAAAATACCCGGACGAAAATCTTCAGAAAATAACCAAAATGTGCACACTCGGCACGTCAACAATATACAGAAAGTTACGCGGTAAAAACTGAACCGATCAACAGATACGGACAAAAATCATTAACGAAAACAAAATCCGGACAGAATATACCGCCAAACACGACGGAACTGAAAATTGAGAAAGGCGGAATGTGCCTTACCTCGAGCACAGCAATTTCCTCAACAGTCACTTCGATCGAAAACGGCTCCGCGTCGTCCGAAAATCCACTTTTCTCCAAAATCCCACGACTTTCTCTCTCCTCAGAAAAATCAGATATTTATTTTTGATTTTCTCTCTCTTCAAAACGACTGAAATCAGCTTTATAATACACAGATCGGCCCGGCCGATCGCAGCATCGTCCCGGGACGATCCGACCAAAAGGATCGGCCTGGTCTCCCTTCAGGGCTATTGCATGGACGATATTTTCTACAGTGCCAATCGGCCTGGCCGATGTCTCCAATCGGCCTGGACGATGCATGCAGAAAATCACCTGGAGCAAAACTGGGCTAAAACTGGAGCTGAATTCCACTGATCGTCCCAGGACGATCCCAGATCGTCCTGGACGATACTGGAGCAGATCTTGATATTACACTTTCCAAGTTAGATCTTGGGGCATCACAATTTCTATCACATAACAAGCCCGATGCATTCCTCCACTTCAACCATCCAACTTGAATTCTGCTGATAATATCCCCATCTATTTCACATCACTCTGAACAATAGATCCAAGACATCTAAAACGTGTACTCTTATTAATGACTTTCGCCCAAAGTCACAATCCCCTCACTAGATCTATTACTACTAAAATTACACTCCATATATTCCGTTTTAGATCTACTCAAGCGAAAAAAATTTAAAATGTTGTAAAAAACAATTTTCTATACAATTTTTTAAAAAAAGTATCAAATAAATAATGGCTAAATAAAAATTATAATTACGATACATTAGTAAAAAGAAAAACAAAAAAATTATCCCGAACAAAATATTAGCAACAAAGAAACATTATGGGAAGTTCGGGTCTTTGTTGTGCATAACATACATTCATTATGCACTGTTAATAGTTGTACAAGCATGAGTGGATCATTTTTGTTCTAAACGAAGAGAATATTTTGTGCTCATTTCTTTGTTCTAGTTGCCCAAAAATTTATGGAGAAAATAGCAGTAATACCTGAATACCCTTAAGAAAATGAATTCTCTTAATACACCCCAAATGGATTTATTCTGTGCAATCACCGAACCATCCAAAAATAAATCAGAGCGTACCACAACATCAAATACACAACAATACACAACACCAATAAACAAAAAAAAATGACATTGGACGCCAAAATGAATTAAAATACTTAAAACAAATTGAATTAAAATAATTTTAAAATTAATTACAAGAAATTTATATTATAGAATAATTTTAAAATAAATTTAATAATTTTTAAACCTATTCCATTTCATATATAACATTAATCTTAACCTGATAGAGATATTGTGCTATAATTTTTTTCTAAATACAAATATCAATAAATAATCAGCATTATCAATCAATATATGTAATCAGATGCGTCTACAGCGAATTACCACAGATTTAGTTCAACAAAGCACATTGTTTTAGGTATTTATGGTCTACATGACTGCAGCAGTTGTGCTTAGATGTCCACAAAAGGGGCACCAAACTTGGAACATGGAAAGCAAATTGAGAGTTGTTTCAGAGAACAGAGTACAATTTAAGACGCATAATAGAAATAATGATTATATCTGATGCAGTTCAGAAGCAGAATATTAGTAAAAAAATATGTAGATCTCATGCATTCAGTAGTCCGGAAGCAGAGGATCGGCGGCATTCAGACAACATGTCCAAGTAGAACTGGCACTTGCTGATATCGGTCCCATAGTTGTTGATGCACTGCACATCCAAAGAAACAAAAGTGTTAAAATTCGAAAGAATGAGAAATTATTCTGGGCGGAGACTAGACAATGAGAACCGTCCAAATTTGCTGCCCTTTTGCTGTTCTTATGCAAATATTCAAGAAAAAGAAAGCAAATATGCAATTTAAGAGTGCCCTTTTGCTGAGTATTTACAAAAACGCAACAAAAGGACAGTTAAAACACAACAAATATCCTTCAAATTGAATATTTGTTTTTTTGTTGTGTTTATAAATACTCAGTAAAAGGGCAGCAAATATGCAATTAAGAATGCATATTTGCTACTTTTCGTTGAGTATTTGTAAAAGGGCAGCTAAAATACAGCAAAGTCAGTCGGTTCTTACCATCCGGTCTCCACACAGAATAATTTCTCTTTCTCCGAAAGGACAGTGAGAAACAAATAATTCATGTTTTGAAGGTATTTCAGGACTAGTTCATCGTTTCCTTTTTAAGTTGTCTATAAAAATTATTCAAGCACGTGTCAAAATAACTTTAGGCGTTCAAATGCTTTAGATTATGATGTCCTGCCCATTTGAGTAAGAGTTGGGTAACTTCACTAACGGATTAAGGTATGTAATTCGGCTAATGAAATCAATGCTTGATTGCAGGATTAATTATTCTATGCGGACACCGGATCCCGTTCAGAGGCAAATCATAGCACATCACATCACCTCTTTGCTGTGTACCCGTTATGTACCGAGTGACGTGACGCGCTCTGATTCTCCACCGGATACAGATACGTCCGGTGTCCGCATAAAATAATTTCTCTGATTGCAGAGAATGAGTAAAGATCCATTTAAGGTTTGAAAATCAACACATGGAGATCAAGGATGGTATGCATAATCACAAAAAATGCAGAGACAAAGTCATAGTCCAACTATTAATTTGAGCAAAATTAGGCGCATTTGACAAACATTAGAAAATATGCAAACGTCGCCCCAACAATTATTTAATAATTTGCCAAATTGAAATGTAGCTAAGAAATTCAAGGTCAATGCGTCAATGAAGAAGAAAATTGGGTAAAAAAACAAGCGCCGCAATTGGAATATACAAATTGTAACAAATTAGGCAATAAAACATTTAGTAAACTAATCACCAAAAGATGAGACCTACGGATTCCAATGGCTGCAAAGAAGACGCAAAGAGATGGCTTTCTCTGAAATATGTCAATCAATACCTTTGAAAGAGGTTTCATAACCTAAACCCTAATTTAAAAAACCCAGAAAGCTTATAACACCCATAAATGTACAAATACACTTCTAAACCTCATAATAATCATATTGTAATTGCCCAAATCAGCATCTTATCAAATTGCACGTAAATTGCATCTTCTGTGGTTTTGTTAATTAACACAATTATTATATCATATTTCTAGTGAACCTGATGCAACATGGGTCCGATATTAATTAGATGAGGGATGCCTTGCAGTCAAATTTCCTAATGTAACTAAACGATTTCATGCATAAAATTCAAGCACTCGCTTTTTTATGCCACCAACAATATATGTAAAATTCACACAAACAATAATTTCATCAAAGTCAAATAGAAATTTAGCCAAAAAAAAACTTTGATCAATAAAAACCAAGTAGTTAGATAATTTGATCAGAAATTAAAAAAAAAAAACAAGAATGTAATAGATTTGACCAAAATTATTTACATACAAACCAATAAACAACAACAACAACATCAAGCTTTTGTCCCACTACGTGAGGTCAGCTACATAAATCCTTTTTCTCCATTGTGTCCTGTTACAAGTCAAATTCTTGTTTAAATCTAATAAAGAAAAATCATTTCTAATATTTTCTAACCAAGTCTTTTTTGGTCTACATCTACCTTTCTTAACATAAGTCAAATCTAATCTCTCTACTTTCCTAATTGGGCCATCAGAAGTCCGTCGTTTTATGTGACCAAACCATTAAGACGGCTCTCTCTAATCTTATCTTCCACTGGCGCTACTACAACCTTTTCACGTATATGCTCATTTCATATCCTATCTCTAAGGGTAAAAAGCCACTTTCATCCACCTGAGCATCCTCATCTCTGCAACACTTAACTTAGCATTATGCTTCTCTTTCACGGCCAACATTTGGCACCATAAAGCATTGCAGTGCCAAATCACATACAAACCAGTAAAAGAATAATAGAAAACACAATGACAAGGGGGGAAAATTCACCAAAGAAATACTAACCTCACGTAGTACAAGGAGATGTCTTCCCCCTAAAGTTAGCATTCAACACTTGCACCACACTCAACAAATTTGCATTCAATAAGCACAAATTCTTAAGAAGAGAGAACAATTTTATTATGCAATTGATGTGCATTATAAATCACAAATCTTCTATAAAAAATTGAACTAAGTTGGCAATAAAGGGCACCGATTGCTTGGGTAGTCAATGCAATTAGCGACTTAGTGCACGCCCTGGAATTGAAATAGTAATCAGGTATAAATTTTGCAAGTTTGAACAGTGCCCAGCCATAATTAGCAACTTCATCCAGTCGCCAACTTATAAAGGAGCTAATAAGCATGTGAGAGGAACTCTGCTATAATTAGCAACTTTGTGAAGGGGTAGATGCATGGGAGGTTAGGACGAGTGAGTTCCACATCAAATACAGTAGCAGCAAGCATAAGCGGCTTAACAGTTCTGTAAAACCAATTAATAAAAAACAAAAGAATAACATGCTAATACAACACCTCAAGTAGAGCAGCAATAGTAGATTAGTAATAGAAAAACTTGAAGAATACATTCTGAATGAAAATAATGTAACAAACAATTCAGAAATTTAAACATTTGGCAGTATCATAACATTGCAATATCAAATTCTCTATTGCATATTCATTTTCCTTGTTTGTGTTGCTATTATACGGGTATATAATGGCTATAATTTGTTTAAGGCAACATCAAATAAAGTAGAACCATCCTGGAAGGAACCCGTTGTATCGTAACTGTAATAGCTACCAATATCTCTATTTAGCATGAATAGAGTTCAAATAGCAGATTCAAAAATAAAAGAAACTGCACCATTAGAATTGCATTGGCTCTATTCAAAGATAGGGATCCACAAAGTAATTAATAAGCACAACAGATCCAAGAAAAGAACGAAAGCTTACATCCTGGAAGGCCTTTGAATGAACACTGCAAGCATCAGCACCACTGATATTTGCCATTGGAACAGAAGCAGCTTCAGGAACTTGAGAAGCTAGAGTTTCATGCTGAATAGTTCGGGGCCCAAGAACAGCATCCACCGCCCGATGAGCAACGGCACTACCCGTGCCGAAAGCCATGCCTTAAGGATATTTAGGACTTCAGATGTTGTACCAAAAAGCTTTAAAATATATGTTGGTAATGAAAATAACATATAATCAAATTACGAAGCATCCAAAATGTGATTTGTATTTATGCCTATCTCCTGGCCATACCTTGAGCAATTGTGGAGCCAATCCCTCCAAGCATGGATCCACCACCCTGGACATGAGCTGGAGGAGGAGCATGATTTACAGCTGCAGACAAAGCATATAGTTATCATAGAGAGAACTATGTCCGATATAAGCAGGGTTAAAGACTGGAGGATGCATCTAGTAATGTTAAAAAAAAAAAAAAAAAATCAAGACATCAACGAGGTCAATAATAATTTTTAAAGATAAATAAATTATTCACGGATACCAATTGTTTCATGCGAAAAATTTCTTCGTAGTAGCCATATAATAGACCGCTTGTACTAACTCAACCACTCTAGACTTTTTTCAACATTCATGTTCCTCTGGCTAGCTCATATCTCAATATAGCTATCTTCCAAAATAACAGTTATAATATATTATCTGTCTATCAATATACATACACGTAAATCTAAAACAATGACATAAATTTTCTTGATTTTCAATCTCCCCCTTGTGAAATTCTATTCACATTTTAAGCTAGCGCTTGTTTTTCTAGGTTTAACAAAGCATTTCATTTACCACGACCAAATCCAATGAGGCTTTTTCATGGGAAATCAGGTCTGCTATAAAGCTACATAAGTTATAGATGAGATGGGAAATTTTAAGTTTTAGCTGGTAATGGCTTATTCTTTTCAGCGTCTGCTTTTAAAAGCTAATTTCTAAACCACAATTTCAATTATGATTTCTCAAAAGTAACTTTTATAAAAAACAATTTTGAAGAAGTTATGAAGATTTTGAAAAAGCTATGAAAAAAATATCAACCAAATGACACTGCTTTCTATTGGGTAAATCCTCTAAATTATTTGACATTATAGAGATTAAATTTATTTAAATCCAATGAAATCACCAAATAAATAATTTATCAATTCATCAAAATTAAATAAATTTAATCTCTATAATGTCAAATAATTTAGAGGATTTACAAAATTTATTAAATTCAAAGTGAAATTCTACTTGTAACCAAACACCCCAAATGTTTTAAATGAAATCACCAAAAACATTTATTGGACTTTTTGTGCTGCTCACTATTTGAATTTAATAATGGAGAACATTTTCAAAGTCCAAAAGCTCGGGTGATGCTTTGAAAAAGAGATGACAATACACAGTTTTATATACTCTAGGCCTCGCTTACTAGATTTAATGGGAATGTGCACAAATCAAAGAGCGCTTGTCAAACCCGCCAAGACTCATTTCACACAGCTTTCTTGACGTTACAACGTTTTCATCAACAACAACTAAACTTGAAGAAAATGTTTACTTGTGAATATTTTATTTTGGATCCTTATACAAAAGAGACTAAAGCAAAACAATCTCAACAAACAATCTTGCAGCAATCATTTTGGAATATTATTGTACCTTGAAAATAATTGGGGCTTTATTGAAGGTTCTTAGATTGATTGATGGAGAGAAGAAGACCTCAATGGCTTACATATATGAAGCAATGGATAAAGCAAAAGAGGCAATTGCTGCAAGTTTTAGTAACATTGATAAATATGATCAGATTTTCAAAATTATTGATAGAAGATGGGAGTACAACTACACCGACCTCTACATGTACCGGCACATTTTTTAAATCTTAAATATTTCTTCAATAGTCTTGATATTGTTAAGGATAAGAAAGTAGCTGATGGTCTTTATTCATGTATTGGAAGATTATTTAAAGATGAAGATGAAGAAGATAAAATCAGTAATGAATTAAGTTTATCCATTAGGGGTGAAGGACTACTTGGTATTCCTCCCACTATAAAACAAAGGACTACCCAATTTCCAAGTATCATTTTTGCATAAAATGAAAATTGATTAGCAAGTTTATAAAAAAAATATTTCATTTCCTCCAGCTGATTAGTGGTTGGCATATAGTCAAGGAGCTCCCAATTTAAAAGTTGCTATCAAAGTCCTCAATCTAACATGTACTTTATCCGGCTACGAACGCAATTGAAGTATTTGTGAACATGCAAGTATTTATACAGAAAATGTGATGTTTTTTATGTCTGTTCATAGTATAGTAACGTAATAATTTTTCAATTGAAGTTTCATAAAAAACGAAGAAGAAAATTGGATCATGGCCGCTTAAATGATTTAGTTTATGTAAAATACAATAGAGCATTGATTTAGAGATACAATCATCATGATGTGATTGATCATATTTCTTTGACTGAGATGGCGGATGCAAATGAGTGATTAACAGGAAAATTAGATTATGAGTCTGATGAAAAAAATGACTTTATTGTTGGAGAGAGATTTAACTTGAACAAGTGTTGCTAAGATTACTAATGTTTATGATTAAAGCTATAATATCTAGGAGAGATCTAAAGGCAACGAAAAAGAACATTCACCTAAGCATGACATTGTTTCTATTGAGAAATGAGGATGAGGTTGATGAAGAAGAGTACGAAATAGGAGATAATGCTGATGAAAATAACAAAACTTTTTTGAAATTTGTTGATAATGATGATTCACAAGAAGAGTAAATTAAATTCTTATTAAATCATTATCTTCTAAAAAATAAGATTGTAATATTTTTAATTATGAGATTTAAGGTGTTGTTTACTTAAACTTATGCATAATTGCATGACTATGATTGTCTTTATGTCTTTCATTATTATGATAGCTTATATTTCAGTTTAATGATATACCACATTCATGCTTATTTGTTATAATTATCGTATAGTTTGCTTTATGTTCAAAATGGCGTGTGTCGCGCCGTGCGCTATGCACCGCTGTGCGTAATTCGTCGTTAACAAGTATGATTCTATCACACAACAATCCCAATGCATTCCTCAACTTCAACCATCCAACTTGAATTCTGCCAATAATACCCCCATCTATTTCACCATCACTCTGAACAATAGACCCAACATATCTAAAATGTGTACTCTTATTAATGACTTGATCACCCAAAGCTACACTACCCCCACTAGATCTATTACTACTAAAATTACACTCAATATATTCAGTTTTAGATCTACTCAAGCGAAAGCTTTTAAACTCTAAGTTTGACCTCCATAATTCAAGTTTACCTTCAACTCCTTCTCTAGTCTTATCCACAAGAAGAATATATCAGCAAAAAGCATACATATAGGTACAACCTCTTGCAAATGTCTAGTGAGAACATCCATTAACTAAAGCAAAAAGATAGTGGCTTAAGGATGATCCCTAATGTAATCTAACATAAATAGAAAAATACTTGGTCAAACCAACTTGTGTTTGACAAAAGTGGCAGCTCCTACATACATATCCCTAATGACTTGAATATAAAGCATTATTAACCCCCTTCTTTTCTAGAACTCTCCATAGCACTTATCTTGGAACTTTATCATATGCTTTCTCTAAATCAATACAAAACAAATGAAGACCCACCTTATTCTCTCTATACTACTCCATAAAACCTCTCAATAAATGTATAGCTTCCATAGTAAACCAACCTGGCATGAATCCAAATTGATTTTGAGATACATTAGTTTCACGCCGTAACCTATGCTCCATAACTATTTCTCATAGTTTTAAAGTATGACACATTGACTTAATTACTCTATAATTCGCACAATATTGTGCATCACCTTTATTCTTAAAAATAGGAATTAGAATTAACACACTCATTCTTCACTCATCTAGCATCTTTTTAGACTTCAAAATAATATTAAAAAGTTTAGTGAGCCAATAAATTCCTTCATATCCTAAATATTTACACACCTCTATTGGAATATCATCAGGACCAACAGCTTTTCCAAACTTCATTTTCTTTAAAACATCTCTAACTTTGGTTTTAAAAATACGTCGATAAAAACAAAATCTTTATTTTCATTTAGGATGCTAAGGTCGTATTCTTATAATCTTCATTAAAAAGATTAGTAAACTCATCCACCATTGTTGAATATCCTCTTCTAATAAAGCACTTTTTGATCTTCATCCTTAATACACTTCACTTGAATTAAATCTTTACTACTATCTCTTTGTTTGGCTAACTTATGCATATATCTTTTTCCCTCCTCAGTATCTAATTTATTTTATAGATTATTAAAAGCAAAAATCTTTGCATCGCATATTGCTTTCTTATACTCCTTACGGATCTAATACATTTTAACAAGAAAATTTTCAAAATCAATATTAAAAATTATCGATCAATTAAATTGTTAATTAATTTTATGTTCAAGATATATATATACTAAAGATGAATTTGTGTAAAACAATGTTATTCAATATAGTAATGTTTATAAGATCAATAATTATTTTTTTCACCACTGTATGCTACTCAAAATATCAAACTCATTGATCTCATATATGTAAGTATATTTCCTATGCTTTAAGTGCATGAGTAAATATATATATATATATATATATATATATATATATATATATATATATATATATATATATATATATATATATATATATATATATATATATATATATATATATGTGTGTGTGTGTGTGTGTGTATGCGCGCGCGCGCATTTTTAGTCTTTCAAAAATTCATACTATTTTAAGGTAAATTAATGAAAAGTGAAAACTTTGCAATTAGAGTTCTCTTTAAAAAGAGATCGAAAGGAACAATTTCTTTTCATGATGTTTCTCAAAAAGAATAATGTGTAAAAATTTAAATTTGACAGTGAAAGAACTGCATTGACATGTAGCTCATTAAAATTAATCTTATATATTAAGCCTTTTTTACAAATCAATTCTCTTGGAATTAATATTTTTAAATTTCATCTTTAAACATTTTACTTAATTTTTTATTTTATCTTATTTATGATAAATTAAATTGGTTTAGTTGTTAATAATGAAAGCATGTATTTACTATCACATATATAAAATATTTGGAAAACCAAAAAAAAGCAATTCTCTAATGAAGAACATGTTTGAAAATACCAAAAAAAAAACCTTGTTTAAACTTTAAAGTTCAAACTGGTTTTAAATTGATACTTAAAAAAATATTACAAGCTCATTTCTTACAATATATATGATAATTGACAAACTATTTATAATCCATTAAACTTCTATCATTCATCATCCATCATCATAATTACTTCCAAAATTCATAGTATTTAATATATAAAAATAAAAATAGCAACTTCAATTAAAATAAGTACATTCGAAATAAAGGAGTTTGGGCAAGACTCGGAAGTTATTAAAATTTAGCTTTGCTTAGTAGTAGCGGAAACTTTGTAGCTAAATTAAACAATAGACATAATGATGTTAATTTCGCCTTTGCAGCTAAATTAGCATAGTTCATAGGATCTGAATTAGTGCATATTTTAAAAAGATCTGAATAGTGCAAATCAGATCCTACCAGATCTAGTTGCAAATGCACATTAATAAATTAACATAGCTGATATTGCATATTTTATTAAATTAAAATAAATTAGTACATGCATGGTTGTTTGTCACATCTTTCTGTTAATTTTAACCAAATATGAACATCGATTAAACCAAAGAAAGCGTGAAAC
This sequence comes from Dendrobium nobile, assembly GCA_022539455.1. NCBI lineage: Eukaryota > Viridiplantae > Streptophyta > Magnoliopsida > Asparagales > Orchidaceae > Dendrobium > Dendrobium nobile. The sequence goes on from CM039729.1 coordinate 9,884,078, forward strand.
CATAACATGCCACTCTCAAATCACTCAAAAAAGCTACAAATTTCTGATATGATATATTTGAGAATTGAGATAGATGCAAATCAGTTCATGCACGCTTAGGCAAAGCTCAGCACATTAGTTTATTGTTGAAAATTGAAAGCATCAAGGTGGAAGCTCCCTATACAAGTAAGGCTAATTGCATCATGCAACCATGTTCATCCGAAAATGCATACAACCTTTATCCTACATGAGTTTATGATTGTGTGGTGACATTAGCCTCATCAAAATCGAAGAGTACAGTAAAAGGTAATTCATGTAAATGTTAGCCTAGAAGTAAGAAAATTATTCCTGCAATGACAGTAAATTAAGCATCCACGCTGCTGAATGATGAGAAATGAGAGAAGATACCTGGTTGAGGGGGATTCCTCACGGGAGCGGGCCGTGGAGCAGCCCGAGGAGCAGGTCTTCCTACATGGTGATTTCAAAAGTTATTTCTTTGAGAAAAACAAAATGTGCTAAATAAAAGTAGCCAAATACACATGAATATATTTGCGCTTGGAGAAAATATATTGTAAAAGAAAATGTTCAAAATAATTCCTAGACTTTTTGTGATGGTTCATTTTAATCCCAAACATACACATGGTAGCCAAACTTCGAAAATCTTTCTATCCCTCATCTCTTGCCTTTGTTATTTTACAAACCATTTGTCTTTCCTTGGTACTTAACATAATATATAAATTATAAAAATTTAGCTGATTAACTTATTTGTAAAACTTATAGCTTCTATATCATCAAATTGTCTTAGTAATATTAATTGTTTGCCATACCACAAAAGTACATTTCTATTCATGGATAACATTTTTCATCTTCTGATTGCAAAATTCTAACAAGGTGTCAAATGCTAGAAGGGAAAAAATAGGAAGAATGTTACTTTTCATTGCTTCTTTTTATTTATTTGATAGCGCACATGTGCATGTGCACGTGTTATGATTTTTGAATAAAACAAATACTTTGGTAATAAGCACTATTCATTGCCACCTAAAGATTCGAAGAGACAGGAGACATGCAGGATACAGGATAAGAAGTAGAAGATTCACAAAATCTAAAATTCAACTAGAAAAGTTCAATTGGGGAATATCATCCCAAAATAATAAACGATTACAATAAAAATGATAATCCATAAATCAAATTTTCAAAACAAGTTAAAATGAAACCCTAAAGATATTAAATGAATCATCAAACATAAGCATTTCATCAAATTTCCACCTAGATTTATGCCCTGAAGTCAAGCCAAATCCAATGAAAAAGAAAACTTCAATGTCAAATGAGAATATAGAGAGAATCCAAATTGAAAATAAAAAGTTCCAAATGCAGCCTTGCAAAATGTGTTGTCCTTGAGTGTTGTCATGTGCAAGAAGCCAAGAAATATGTCACTTAGTTACCACTAATCAAGGTACCGGGGTAAACTCCCCCATCCAACTATCCATGGCAATTAAGATCTGACATGTTCTCCACAATCCTTTCGTGCATCCCTAGCAAGTGGATCTTCCAGTGCTTAAAACAACTTATTATGTTTCACACAATTATTTGGGTGGGGGGTTTGCAAACCAAGTTGCAACCTTATCACAAAGATATTAAATAAGATTGAATGAATATTATCAAACACAATCCAGTGTTTTCATAATTCTCAAAGCTCATGACATTTCTAATAAGATCCAGCAAATTCTTCAATATAGTCAAGGAAACAGAGATAAAAATGTGAATGAAGAGAGAGTTAGTACAAATCAAAGCTGAGAAACAAAAGGGTATAGAATGACAAAGGAAATTTCTGATCTGAAAACAAAAACGTAAAATAACTAAGAATATCCAAAACGGCATGGAACCATAAAAAATATCTCCAGAATATAATAAACATTCACCTGAACCAGTGATAAAATGCACATGCGATCTAAGCGAACAAAGAACTACAAAAAAGCCATCTAGTATAAATCACCAAGAATTTTTTACAGATAAATACTGTTGTCTAAACCTCGTCCATAGCATTCACCTGGAAACAACTACAAATTTCCAAAAGGATGATTCCTAACCAAAAGGAGCCGTCTAAAACATCTCCAAGTAAGAAATTACTTCAGCCAGGCTAACCAATTAAGACCGAAGAGGAATCTACAATAACAATAAATTTTCAACAAATAAGCAAAAATCCTAAAAGAAATCTACCCATTAGGTCTCTTCGATATCATTAAGCTAGGGCAGCATAACAAATTCTAAGGGAACCATCTGTAAACAAAACTGAAGCATTCCTAAACACAATACTAAGCAATCGGCTCAACCAGAATAATAAAAGCCATCTAGATAAAATCAATATCATTAACCTAGGGCACATCTGAAACTATTGAGAGAAAGAAATGGCACCTCCAGAGCTACGGCGAGGCATGGCTTCAAGAAGGTAACGAATCGAGAACTGCGAGACCAACCAAAGAAACCCTAGCGGCAATTGGGATTGTGGGTCGAATAAGCTACCAAAAAAGCCTACTTATCCAAGAAGCAAGCGAGTTTCCTCTCTTGACCTTGAATAAACCCGAATATTCCAAGAAAGTTCTAATTGCCGAGTTAGAGGGCCTTTGAAAAGGTTGGGCTTATTTGGGCCGAAGGCCCGAAGCAGTGCTTTTTTTTTTTTTTTTTAGACATTTAGGTCAACAAAGACAAATTCACACGCACATCACATACAAAAAAAATTCGAACCCAATATCTCTTAGTTGGTAGCATAAGCTCTCAACCAACATGCCAAGATGAGCTATGTGACGCAATACTTTAACTAAGTAACATTATTTTACATATATATTTTAGGGATTTACATAAATATCACTCAAAATTATCTCACATATAAACTTCACATAACACTCAATATTTTAAATAATATTAAATAAAAAACCCTAATTATCTTATTGGCCATACTCTCTCCATCGCTGCACACACAGCTGATCTCTTCGTTACCCTTTTTCGGCGGGGTGTTGTCTCATCTTTATTTACCCATCCCCAGCACGTTCATCACAACCTTACCAGCGAAATGCCGTCACTACTTCCTAGCTCTTATACTAGCACATTCATGATGACTCTTCTCAGCAAGATGTTGTCACAACTTCTTCGCCATTCTTCAACGCACTTGTGATGACTCTTTTGGTGAAATCCCATTGCAGCTTTCTTGCCCTTAACTAGAACGCCTATTGTAACTTTCTCATTGTCATCAAAGATTTTCTCATTGTGTGTTACATTCAAAACCCTAAATGGGGTTCTAGTTGGGTACTCATGTTTTACTTGGACGGGCTTCGCCCACTTAAGATGACTTTCGGGATGTCATGCCCACCTATATCCACCAACATTCCATGCTTTTTGAACGCAGTCTGCCACGGACTGATGGCCTTGAGGTTTGTTGCCCTTTGCTCTGATTGCAAATTTTCATGATGCATATTATAATTTATCGTAATCCCAGCGTGGTTAAGTATTGCACACTACGTTGTGAGGATTGTAGTAATATAAGACATACGGTGATTAGCAATGTAAATCGATTTATTCCCCGATGTTGAGTACCCACCCATACCCAACCACAAGGCCATGGGGGTACATAGGTGGGTGTGGGTACCAAATGCAGGGCTTTGGTTACATTATGTAAATAACGGAATTTTGATGTTTAATATGTAAATGTAATAATTTAGATTGTAAATCAATCTTTAATTTATGATTTTATGATAAACTATGTTTTACAACACCAACTAAGGCTTTGTTTGGGATGGCTTTCTTACTGCATCTTTTCTAACACTAAAAAAATTTTTTTTTTTTTGCTAGAAAGCTACTTTAAGAAACATTTAAAAAGTTGTCCCAAACGAAATATAAATTAATAGAAATCTAAAAGATTTCATTAATATTCAACTAGAAAATTGGAATGTAAATCAAATAATGATTTGTATTTATAGAATAAAATTCAACATACCTCAATCTCATCAATATATTTAGGAGCAATTAAAGTGTCGAAAAGAAATATTATTCCATCTTTGATTGATAATTACTTCAGTAATTAATGAAATTATCTCTCAATAAACTCCCTTAAATTTCAAATAGATGAAACAAAAAATGTCATGCATTTTTCTATTCAACTTGTTCATGAACATGCATTGTTTTTATTGTTGATGGGTATTATAAATGTAATCATTCAGCTAAATAAACCCTTTTTAACCATACAATACTCATAATCAAATACCTAATACTCGAAGGCTTCGTTTGGGACGATTTCCTTAGTGCTTCATAAAATAACTTTTTAGCATAAAAAATTAAAAATTTTGCACTAGAAGCTGCTTTAAGAAGCGGTAAGAAATCCGTCCCAAATACAGCCTAAATCTATTATTTTATCAACAAAACGCAAAAAAAAAAAAAGAAAAAAAAACCAAATAGACTGAATAATCACTCAAAGGTCTAACTTACATTTAAGATTTTTAATTGAATAATCTTAAGAGATTAAAAATATAATTATATAATTGATAACATATGTCTTATGTTTCGTTTGGAACAGCTTTCTTTCTTCATAATAATCAATTATATGTCCTCTCAAACCCTATCTTGAATAGAGGTGTCAATTTTTGACACGACCCAAACCTAATCCGGAAAAATTCGGGTTCGGGTCAACCAAAACCTGAAACGGGTCGGGTTCGAGTTCAACTAATCCACCCGTTTTAAAAATCGGGTCGGATTCGGGTTGACCCAGCAACCCGAAATTGACCCAAAAGTGACACGAAAACTCATATTTGACCCAAAAATCTGAGATTGACCCTTTTTTGACCCGAAAATCGAAGATTGACCCGATTTTGACCCAAAAACTAACTATTTTGGGTCAACCCCGGGTCATTCGTGTCGGGTCGGGTTGACCCGGACCCGAATCTGGTTGGTCGGGTTCGCGTTCGGAAACATGACCCATTTTTAAAAACGGGTTCGGGTTGATCCGAATAGTGCCGGGTCAGTTCCGGGTTCGACCCGAACCCGACCCGTTGACCCGAATTGACACCCCTAATCTTGAACATATAAATTGCGAGCCATATTTAGGAACTTTTATTTCGTCCGGTGTAAGGATGCAGAGGAACATCCGGTTGTAGGTAAAATCACGCCTGTAGGTCGGAAGACGTAATAATTGTTCCATATTTAGAGCTTGAAGTACGCAACCTCCAGGATTTATGCCCATTTAGCAAAGTCGACCTAATTACTCGTTAAAATTTGATCACTTTCTTTGCAACCAATCAATACCAGTATGGCAGAATCCATCCGCATACAAGACCGTGACCAACTTGGAAGCTAGTTTATGAATGTCTTTCTAGTTTGACAGTAATACAGAACTTCTTCATCACTTACCTCAAATTCAATAGCAATAATAAATTGTTGAATATTTGAAAGAGAATTTTTTCATAAATATTACCGTGGTGCTCTTGATTAATTATTTTGTGCAGATGCCGAACGTTATCCGGAGACCAATCAGAATACGTCATGTCACCCCTGTGCTCGGTACCGCGGCTTGGTACTGCTCGGTTCCGCTGCCGTGACGCATTCTAATTGGTCTCCGGACGACGTTCGATGTCCGGTCTCCGCATAGAATAATTTCTCGGTGTTCTTAGGATCTTTTGGGAAAGTTTTTTTAATTGTTTTTTAAAAGAACTTTTTGGTAAAATAAAAGCTTTAAAAATAATAAAAAAAGTTTGGTTAAAAGTTTCCTTATTGCGTTCTAAAGCAGTTTTTTAGTACATTTTCTTTAGAATTGTAGAGCCAATTAAGACACTCACACATACGCAAGCTTCGAATCAAAAACCACTTGGTTAGTAGCTAAAACTCCAAACCAATAGATCAAGATGATCTATCTCAGTAAAAAAGTTGTCCCAAGAACAATCTTAATTGACACTCAATTTATCCAACCAAACCCATATAGCATAATTCCCTAAATTTCAGTCCAAAAAAAAAAAAAAACTAACGACCCACTGAGACTTAGGTTGGTTGGTGGGCGAGTACGGTTGGAAACCCCCCATCTCGGGTTCAAATTCCCTCTACTATGGCCTCGCCTCTTCAATGGGTCAAAACAAGTTTGGGCCTGATATCGATGGATGACCTCTCTAAGTTCCGCCGAGAAATTAATTACGGAGTCCAGAATTGCGGCGGCATTCAGTCAACACATCCAAATATAAATTGGCACTTTGTGATGTCACTCCCCTAATGGTTGATACGCTCTATGGTTATGTGTTGAAAACTAAGGCTTCGTTTGAGAAGTCTTTTTTTATTGCTTAATAATACAACTTTTTAATACAAAAATTAACGCTTTATAAAAAGCAATAAAAAATCATCCTAAACGAAGCCTAAGTATAACACTTGAACACCGATACTTAAGGTTATAAAATTTTTTTAAGTAATTTTTTAATAATTAGATCAATTAAGACAAATTGAATACAAATTAAAATTCAAAATATTTTAATTGATACTCAAAATTTTAATTAACATATTACGATGAGCTGTGTTCCTTAAGAAATTTTGATAAGACTCCGTGGTTTTTCTCACTTCACATCATTTTGATGTAACTACTATAGTTTTAAATTTTATTTATAAATTAAGAAACGGAGATGCTTGTAAGAGACATCTTGGCACTTGTCGGACTTCCCTTCGTATCTCGTAGCCAGGGGCGGAACCAGCCCTAATTTTTAGGGGGGGGGGGGCAAACTTATAAGACAGATATGTCGGGGGTCTAAGGGGGCAGTGTCCCCTGGCGGAGTTCGACCTATTGGGGGCAATTACCTAAAGACCATAGTATTTTAAAATTTTTAGGGGGGGGGGGGGGGGGTGGGGGGGGGGGCAATTGCTTAAAAATTCTTGTAATAAATACTAAAAAATAAATGAAAATGGGTAAATAACCTAAAAAAATCATATAAATAAATTTTTTAAAAATTTTTGAGGGGGGCAATTGCCCCCCTGACAGCCATGGGGTTCCACCCCTGCTCGTAGCTTTGAACGCTTGTGAGGAACCAACCACACAGGCAAAATTAATGGACCAATAGAACATAATGGTCCGGAGATCAATTAGAAAGCGTCACATCATTTTTCTTTCGATATCGGTGCTCCATAATACTATGTATTAGATTGATCTCCGGACCGTCCAGTATCCTCTCAAAATAATTTCTAGATAGAATACATAAAATTAATGGAAGTAAAAGGAGACCATCTTAATTATAATTTAAAAAGAAGCGTATATGGAAATTATATATTTTTAGAAAACATAAAATTATTTTTTCGAATACTACTAAAGTGTGAATTTATTTTTAGAAGTCAAACGAAAACAAAAAAAATTTCAACTTAATCAAATAGTTTGCACGTCAGTGATGTATCGTTCCCACCTGTAGTCCCTCCCACTCTCATAATCGCGAGTAATTATTCCGTCAGGTTACCGAGTGCATTCGGAAACCAATAACAAAACGCCACGTCACTAAAGTGCTCGGTACCATGGTCGGTACACTCGGTATTTTCACACGATGTTATAATTTTTCCATAATCGCATAGTGTCGCTCGGTCCCGCTGTCTCCACGTTCGGTCCTACTTGCGCAGTTCTGCTTGTTTGTGCTTCGTTTTTCTTCCTTGTATAGTTCCGCCCTCATGTTTGGTGAAATTATTATATGCGGATACGGACCTGTTCAAAAACGAATCAGAAAGAGTTTTTTTTTTTTTTTGTGACGAGGAAGCACTGACCTTAGGCCAGTGAAAACCCCGGTCGACCTAGCATGCAACTCACACCAATTTACACGGGCCAACACTTAAGACTTTCACTGCTTGCCAAGGGATTCGAACTAGGGACCTAGGTTTTGCCTAACCAGCTCTTCACCACCCTGAACAAGCAGCGGTGGGTAATCAGAAAGAGCCATGTCACTCATTTGCTACGTATCGTCGTACAAAATAATTTCTCCACATTCTACGACCCGCACAAAATATATTCATTTTAAATGATTAATTGTATATGAATTGTTAATATGTTTACAATAAGTACAACTTTAAAAAAAATTATTGAAGATAAAATCTATGCAAATATATATACAACATTTATTTTAATATAATTAATTTGCACAAATCTAATTCATTTAATTAAAGTATTTATCAATAAGATTGTTGCGGGATAGAATATACGCGGCGGTAGAGTTTACAAATTCACGTCTGAGCGTTGCACGAATATTCAGCACACAAACAGAAAAGAAAATGAACACCAGGATTTTTACGTGGAAAACCCGAAAGAGGGAAAAAAACCACGGGACCACGCCCAGTTGAAAAAGTTACACTAGAGTTTTGTAAATTTCAAAAAGAAAAAGTTGATTCGCCCCACAAGTCATGACGATCAGATTACAATCCATTTCTTCTAACTTGCAGCAAATTTACAAAGTTATGCAGAATTCAGGCATCTCCTGAAAATCCGACAGAGTTCAGGCGTATTCAGGCGGCGGAAATAACTCCGGCGGTAGTCGAGGAGGAGATGATTCTCCCTTTCCCCTTTTTCTCTTCTCTTCTTCTCTCTCTTCTCACTTGAGTCCTCTTGTGAAGAATGAGGATTCTATTTATAGTTTTTCTGGAGTTGCATGACTTGTAAATTGGTGTGAGATCAGGGGCGAATAGCGAGTGGTCGAATGGACGGTTGATGTTGAACCCTTCGATCGTGCACAGTTTGTTGGACATTTGAAGGCTTTACTGATGTCGGAATTCGGCGATCTTAGGCTCGTTGGATTCGTCTTGTCGAGCCGTTCGATTTGAGTATAAGCTCGTTAAAATCGGAGATCGTTTGGTAACTTAAATTGTGATTCGAACCTTCCAACAGCGCTTCGGGTCCTTGATTCGGACCCATTTGGGCTCGGATTGGGTCGAATTTAGTGTCATTGGGTTTGTATTTCCGAGATGCTCAGTTTTACTATAAGCTCGTTGAAATCGGAGTTCAGATGCTCCTGAATTTAATTTTTGTAGTTCCCAGGTTGGTTTTTGCCTCGAGATTCGCGTCAGATCAAGATTTTTTCATGATGATGTATCAAGGATAGTATTTCTACTAAAAATATTTATAATATTTACTTATTATTAAAAAAATAAAATAAAATTATATTTTAAATTTGATTTATGCATATTAAATATTACAAATTGATCTATTTTAGTTTATATAATAATTAGAAACTATACAAACTATTACACTATAATATAATTTCTAATTTAAAAGTTTATTAATATTAAATGCATATAATTTTATTTTATGTAATATTTTAATAAAATAAATTAAATATTTAATGCATATTAATTATATCTAAATTAAAATAATTATTTTATATAATTATACATATACAATTATACAAATATTTAAGTTAAAACAATAATTTGCAATTTGTGATATATATAATTAATATGCTTCCCTGCCCGCCAGCCCGGTTGCCCGCTAACCAAATGGCTCCTGCGATGGCGCCCGCCTGCTTCCTGCGCTGCCCGCCAGGTTGCTTGTTGCCCTGCCCGGCCGACCGCGCTACCCTTATGCGCTGGGATTCGAAGTGAGTATGATTTCAAAGACCCAACTAATTTGCTGGAAGGGCAAAAGTATTTAAACGTCACATTTTTTTTATTTAAAATATAATAAAACCGCTAGAACCAAAGCCGACAAAAAATCTGTAGAAAAATTAGTTGGACATATTCCGCCGGAATTATGTTGGAAAGCTGTTGGAAAATAGAATGCAAGAAAGCCACTGATAATGGGCAACTTTCCTGTCGTGGTGTTGGATGGGCTTTAGGGCTCTGACGACAATGGGGCCACTCCGATGATGGAGTCATGTATCGCAAAGGAGAAGGAAGAGGAAGAGCCGAGCGGGGTCTGAATTGTATAAAGGGAAATCACGGCTTGCAAAGAAGGGGGAAACTAGTGATTTCAGCATTGATTAAAATCGATGCTATTAGTGGCGGTCAAAATCAATTCAAAAAGATATCTTTAGCGAAGGCTTTCAAACCACTCCTAAGATCTGTCACAAAAAAAACCCTACTTTTTGGCAGTGCAAACTGATATGCATGATCATAACTTAGAGCATCAACTAAGATACTTATATTTTCCCAAAAGTTTGATAAATGAAAATCAAAGACACTATCCTATTTTATTTCAACTTATTATTTTTGAAATTTTTATATATAATAGATAGATAGATGAATAGAAAAATATATAAGCATCACCTACACCTTCAAACAATCACAAAACCAACAATACAAAATAGGAAAATTTACATACATACCAATTTATACCATCATATTTACATATCTAACACCCAAAACTTTAATATTACATACATACCCCCCTATGTATGTAATATTAAAGTTTTAGATGTTAAATATGTAAATAAAGTAGTATAGAGTGGTATGTATGTAAATCTCCCTACAAAATAACATGATCAATAGAAACAAAATATCAGCAAGAAATTAGCAAGAACCATGATAACAAAAAATGTAATTAAAATTATATTAACCTTGAGGTGCTATAATGAGGCACATATACACTTGAATGTCAATGTTAGAAGATGCATGTGGAGCCTTTTAATTTTGAAATTCGAAAGCTAAACTACCATTAGATTTATAACTAAACCAATATACTTTAAAATAAAAGAAGTGAGAAAAGTATTCTAGAAGCAAGGCAGACTTTGAAGGCTATATCCATCTCTACAAAAGTTGTGCATGGGAAAAGAGATATGAAGTAAAAGAAGAGAGAAATATTGTTTTAAATAAGAGATATTGGCTAATTATATATAAGCTACGTTAGCATAACTATAAAGCTCATGGTCCATGTGTTAAAGTATGTTTTATGTGAAGAAAAAGCCAAAATGGCTTTCGTTTGTATACCCTACGTGTGCATCACCCCTCTCCACCCATGCGAGAGATTATTCTGTGAGGACGCTGGACACAGCTTACCGTTCAAAGACGAATCAGGTGCAGCCACGTCATCAAGTATCGGGTATGTACCGAGCTTCGTATCGAACAGTACCGAGCCGCGGTATCAAATAGGGGGTGACGTGGAGCATTTTCATTAGGCTCTGGACTCTAGACGGCGTTCGACGTCCACACAGAATAATTCATCCTATCGTGCGGACTTGAAGCCCTCTCTCTTCTCTTTCACATAAATAGTGCGATCTCCTCTGGCTGCAATCACCACACGACAGCTTGCGCTCTTCACCGGCTTCGCTATCAATGTAAGGGAAGGAGAATGCTATGGCATGCATGCCTTCCTGTACACTGCAGTCAACTTTTTTTTTTTTTTGGACATTTAGGCCATTTAAGGCAAACTCATACACACAACGCAAACACAAAGACTCGAACCCAAGACCTCTTAGTTGGAAGCATAAGCTCTCAACCAACAGGCCAAGATAAGCTGTGTCATTGCAGTCAACTTTACTCCTCTCATTTTCTTTATCCCAATTTGCACTATTGACAGAGAGCAGTCAACTCTGATATCTCTTCCCTTGTTTCCCCTCCAGAAATGGTGAGCATTCTCTTCAATTTTGAAAACTAGTTTCAACTGTGAGACGGCAACTACATTACCTCCTTGCCTTCTTCCCTAACAGAGCAAACAAAAATAATGAACTTCATCTTCTTCTCAACTCATAGAAATCGTTGCGGGCTACAATATACGTGGCGATAGAGTTAAAAAATTTTGTCTTAGCCTTATATGAATATCGAGCACATAAACAAAAGAAATAAGGAACACCAGAATTTTACGTGGAAAATCCTGAAAATTTGAAAACTATGGGGTCACGCTCAGTTGAAACGATACTACTAGTGTTTGATTGGATTACAAGTGATTGGCTTGTCCCAAAAATTGAGGACGATCATATTACAATAATCAATCATCGGGACGATCAGAAGATCTTGGACTCGTTGGATTCGTCTCATCGAGTCATTAGAGTCAACTATAAGCATGTCACGTTTGGAAACTGTTTGATAATTCAAATTATAGATTGAATCTTCCAAATATGCTTTGGGTATTTGATTTGGACTCATTTGGGCTTGGATTGAGTCGAATTTGGTGTCGTTGGGTTCATATTTTCGAGATGTTCAATCCGACTGCAAGTTTGCTGAAATCGAAGTTTTGATGGTGCCCGATTTAATTTTTTAAGTTTCCAATTTGAATTTGCCTCGAGATTCATGTGCGATCAAGATAAATTTTTAAAGATTGATATGTCATCAAAAAATTATCTTGATCAGGCACGAATCTCGATGCAAAATCAAGTTGTAAACTTCCGAAATTAAATTTGGGACCATCCAAACTCCAATTTTATCAAACTTATAGTCCAACTAAGCATCTAGAGAATAGACACCCAACGACACCAAATCCAACCCAATCTGAGCCCAAACGAGTCCAAATCAAGAGTAAGAAGTGATATTGGAAGGCTCAAACCACAATTTGGATTACCAAACGGTTTTCAAACATAACGTACTTATAGTCAAATCGAGCGACTCGACGAAACGAATCCAACAAGCCTAAGATCTCTGAATCCTGGCATCTTTAAGACATTCAAATACCCATCAAATGGTCCATGATCAAGTGATTCAACATCTGCCGTCCATCCAACCACTCCCCATTTACCCTTGATCTCTCACCTATTTACGGGTCATGCCACTCCAGAAATCTATAAATAGGCCCCTCATTTCTCTTGAAAGGGGATCCAAGCAAGAAGAGAAGAAGATAACATAAGGAAGATAAGAAAGAAGCTCCCCTCGACCACCGCCTGAGTTCCGCCGGACCACCACTTGAGGCCCTCACCTTCGTCGGACTAGCACTTGAAGCCCTCACCCTCACCAAACCTCCACTTGAGGCCCTCGCCTTCGCCGGACCACCACCTGAGGCCCTCATCCTCATCGGACCACTGCTTGAGGCCCTCACCCTTGCCGGACCACCACTTGAGGCCCTCGCCTTCGCTAGACCACCACTTGAGGACCTCACTCTCGCCGGACCTCCACATGAGTCCCTCGCCTTCGCCGGACCACCACCTAAGGCCCTCATATTCACCGGACCACCACTTGAGGCCCTCGCCTTCGCCACACCACCACCTGAGGCCCTTACCTTCGCCGGACCACCACCTGAGGCACTCACCTTCGCCTGACCACCACCTGAAGCCCTCACCTTCGGCAGACCACCACCTAAGGGCCTGAACTCCGCCAGACCACTTCTTGAGTCCCTAAACTCCGCCAGACCATCAACTGAGGCCAGAGTTCTGTCAAGTCACTGTCAGACTACTAACTGATGCCCCAACTTCTAAGTGACGCCAAATTTAACACTAGACTTCAACCATCCGGTTGACATTTGTAATCTAATCGCCCTCAAGGACGAGTCATCACAATATACTTAACTCAAATTATAGTGAAATCTTTTCAACTGGGCTAGGCCCCGTGGTTTTTCTCCTTTTCAAAATTTTCCACGTAAAAAATCTTCTGTTCTCTGTATATGAGCTGGATATCCGTGCAACGATAAGGCGTAAAATTACAACTCTATCGCCGCGTATATTCTAGCATGCAACAATGATATATCAGAAATGTAATAGTGGTCATCGTCAAAAATATAAGGGGAGGGGACATGCAAGGCAATATTATCTCTAGTTCAAAGAAAAATCACAAATAAAAAAAAAATTGCACCTTAGCGATATCAACATCCTGCTTTACAGTAACAATAATATCTACTTTCAATATCATATAAACTGTAACAGTAAATTATTATCAAACACTACGATCTTGGACTCAAGAACAGCCCAAACATCTGACTCAATCTCAAGTATTTATTATGATGGAATAAGAGGCTCATAAAGCTTTTGATATGTTACTATATATATCATTTTTTTGAAGTAATGAATAAGAGTTTTATTCGATTAGTGCACCACATTCATTCATATTAAATAAAATTGTATCAAATGCATCAAAATCATAATCATAGTCACATTTATTTATTAATATGCCATATTATTCATCTATAATAGTTATTCAATATGTTCATGATGATGATATCATTTTTCAGTAATGTGCGCATGCTTATTATAATAATTATATTCATTATATTTTTATTAGTCAAGTTTAATACAATATTGGGCATGAATAGTTATATACTTATTATATCATTATAGAGTATCTTAAGAGAAGAGGGAATTCATGTATCCCTTCTATGATATATTTTAGATTCAAGGGCATCAGACGAGCAATCTCTTATCTTATATCAGTAAAAAAAGCTCGCAAAGTGATTTCCCTTGAGTGTGCTAGTTATCTTGCTCATATAGTGGATAACAACAAGCATGTTTCCTATCTAGATAATGCTTAATTGGTTTACAAATTTACTATTACATTTTGTTATTGATGGTTTTCCAAACTTTCCTCTTTTTATTTAGATTGAGCATACTATAGCTTTAATTTCAGATAATTATAGGAAATGCTCATTGCATATATTGAACTTCAAGAGCTTAAGATGCAACTATAGTAAATGCTCAACAAAAGAGTCATTTAACCTAGTGTTTCATCATGAGAGAACCAATTTTATACATGAAAAACAAAGATAGAAGCATAAGGTTATGGATCAACTATAGATAGCTAAGAAGGTGATCATAAAGAATAAGTATCATCTGCCTCATATAGAAGATTTATTTGACTAGTTTAAAAGTTAGTCTATGCTTTCCAACATTAATTGACCTTCAATCGTGGTACTATTGGTTGAAGCATTTTTTTTAGTAGAAACAATTTTTTTAGTATATGAAAATTGATCTTGAGAAGTAGGTAAATATGTTGCCTATAGACTCAAGGGTGGGGCCAACGCATGGTCGCAACAAGTACTCTAAACACAGTTGGCAAAGAATGGAACAATTGTTGCGAGGGCATTATCTACCAACTGATTACAAAAAAATACTGAATAAGCAATACCAACATTGCATCCAAGGTCACAGATCTATTAACAAATAAACCAAAGAGTTTTATCGTTTAAGTGCTCAAAACAATTTAAAAGAAACTACCAACCAGTCAGTAACCAGGTATATTTGATTATTGAAGGAGGTGATACAGGACAAACTCGAATTAAATTCAATTTGGTCTTTATCTCAAGCTGTCAATTATGCCTTGAAGGTGAAAATGCAGCTGCTCAAACATATATACTCGTAGTAATTCATCCAGACGGTCATCAGAATAGGCAATTGAAGGTAATAGACTCACATTTTATTTTGTCACAACTCAACAAATAGCCTGTTGTAGCACCTGGAGCAGCCAGACCAAGTAGTGCAGTCAATAAAATAATGGATCCTAAGGCCATACACAAGGGTCGAGCACCAACTAAAGAGAACCCATACACCAAACCCAAAAACATCAAATGTTTTCATTATTTTAAGCAAGATCATAAGTCTGATGAGTGCCCATCGAGGCCGCAACTTCAGCTGGCAAAGGTTGATGAAGGAGATGAAGTAGCAAAGTCTGATGTCGAACCTGAAATTGCTCTTGAAAACGTAAATGGAGATGTGAGTGATACACTTATATGTGTCATGGAGAAGTTGTTGTTGGCACCTAAACAACTATGTACCTCGCAACGAAATGCTTTGTTCAAAACCAAATGTACCTTTGGTGGCAAGATCTGTAATATGTTCATAGATAGTGGATGTACTAAAAATGTAGTATCTTGAGCAATGGTGCTTGCTCTACAGCTTAAAACTACCAAATATCCTAACCAATACAAGATCAGTTGGGTTAAGAAGGGAGTAGAGATGTTTGTGTCGGGTCACGCTCTCTATAGGAAAATACTATACTAGCAAAGTTTTATGGGATGTTGTGGACATGGATGCTTGTCATATTATTTTAGGCCGATTGTGGCAATAAGACGTGGGGGATATATATGATTGTTAGGCCAACAAATATTCTTTTGATTGGAAAGACCGTAGACTGCGTTTGCTTCCTAGATATTTTGGTCAAGAGACAAATAAGTCTAAGGACAAAACTGCTCTGTATGCAGTATCCACTTCAGCTCTATTGAATTCCTGGAGGGAATCCACTAATATAATGGCTTTAATAGTAAAGGAAATGACTTCCAATACTTCTACTTCACTGTACCTAAGGCAGTAAATTCCTTATTGAGCCGATTTACTGATGTTTGTGCTGAGAACTTACCGACCTAGTTGCCACCACTAAGATCAATTCAACATCAATTTGAGTTCATGCAGGGGGACACTTTGCCAAATCTACTGCATTATAGGCTCAATCCTAATGAGAATAAAATCTTAAGGAGATTGTTGATAAGTTGCTAAATAAGCAGTTAATACAATATAGCCTGAGCCCTTGTGTTGTACCTGCCTTGTTGGTGCCTAAAAAGGATGGTAGTTGGAAGATGTGTATGTATAGACAAAGAGTAATTAATGAAATCACAGTTAAATTCAGATTTCTAATATCTAGAATGGAAGAAATGATAGAGAGGCTGGAGGGTTCAACTATATTTTCTTAATTGGATCTTCGCAGTGGTTACCCCCAGATTCAAATCCGGCCAGGAGATGAGTGGAAAACTACTTTTAAAACAAGAGAAGACCTTTATGAATGGAATGTAATGCCTTTTGGATTGTACAATGCTCCTTACACTTTTATGTGTTTGATGAACGAAGTCTTGAAACCATTTTTAAATCATTGTTGTGTGGCTTATTTTGATGATATATTAGTTTATAGCACCACTTTTGATGACCATTTAAAGCACTTATTGAGTATCTTTGAAAGCTTGAGGAAGAATAAGCTTTATTTGAATTTAACCAAGTGTGAATTTGCAACTCAAATTGTGTCCTTCTTGGGGTTCAAAATTTTTGCGAATGGTGTGAGTATTGATCCTTCTAAGATTTCCACTATTAAAGAATGGCAGGTTCCTAAGTCCTTTCCTGACATTCGGAGCTTCCATGCATTATCAAAATTTTACAGACGATTCATAAGAGGTTTTAGAATGATAATGACGCCAACAACTGATGTTTTTGAAATCATAAGTGTTCTTATGGAAGGTAGAACAACTAAATAGTTTTGAAAATGTAAAAACTGCTTTCACTACTGCACCTATCTTTGCTCTACCCAACTTTAATAAACCATTTTTGGTGGAGATTGATGCTTCGATTATTGGTATCGGCGCTGTGCTAGCACAAGACAACAGACCTATTGAATTTTTCAGCGAGAAATTATGTTCCACAAGGCAAAGGTGGTCAGTGTATGAACAAGAACTCTATTCCATCGTTAGAGCATTGCAGCAATGGGAGCATTATTTACTTCAACATTATTTTATACTTTGTAGTGACCATAAAGCTTTTCAATACATCAATACACAGAAAAATGTCAATTGAATGCATGCTAGATGGATTATGTTCCTCCAAAAATTTACATTCTTGCTAAAGCACAAAGTGGCACTCAAAATCAGGTTGCTGATGCATTACGTTGTCGAGCAACTTTGATTACCCAGTTACAAACAAAATTTATTGAATTAGATTGCTTACAAGAGCTTTATCCAGAGGATGCCGATTTTAGCCTTATGTGGCATAAGTGTATCAACAAAGAACATGTAGAAAGACTATTCGATTCGACACGATTTTCTCTTCAAAGGAAACTTGTTATGCATTCCCAAGTCCTCATGATGACAACAAATTATAAAGGAGATTCATGGGGGAGGGTTCTCTGCTCACACCGGAAGGGATAACACCATGTCACAACTCCAAACAAGATTCTTTTGGCCGCATATGCAGAAAGATGTGGTAGCTCCCTGAGCGGTGCTCGATTTGTCAACATTACAAGGGCAGTGGCCAAAATACCGGCCTTTATATGCCTTTGCCAGTGCCGGAATCAATATGGAAAGATATCAGCTTGGATTTTGTGTTGGGTCTACCTCGCACTAGACATGGGAACGACTCGATTGTGGTGGTGGTGGACCAATTCTCCAAAATGACGCATTTCATAGCTTGCAAGAAAACTTTTAATGCATAGATATAGCTAAATTATTTTTTCGTTAGATTGTAAGACTACATGGTGTTCCTCAATCTTTGACATTGGACCGCGATATTAAGTTCATAAGTCACTTTTGGCGGGAGCTGTGGAAGCGCATGAACACTCAACTTCAACTCAGTTCTTCATAGCATCCGTAAACAGACGAGCAAAATGAAGTGGTGAACATGACACTGGAAAATTTACTTCGCTGTTTGGTGCAAGAAAATCCCAAACTTTTGGATGAGGTGCTCGGACAAGCTGAATTTTGCATTCAATTACATCCCAAATAGGTCAACGGGTAGGTGTCCTTTTAGTATTGCTTATACTAAATTACCTAATACAATTGTCAATGTTGCAATTATCCCCAAGTGCACCAACAAAGCCGCTGCTGCCTTACTTAAACAGTTTTCGACATATTAGCCAGTGTGCGGCTAAAGCTCCAGAACTCCAATCATAAATACAAGCAGCAGGCAGATCTTCATCACAGGGAGAAAATTTTTGAGCTGGGAGATCGTGTTTTGGTCAGACTGAGGAAAGAACGTCTTCCTCCAGGAGAGTATTCCAAACTCAGCCACCGCAAATTTGGACCGTTCACAATTTAACACTTCTCATAGTTTCAACGTCGCAGATATAACCTATCCATACTTTCCACCAGATGACAGCATTGCTGTTTCAGGAGACAACAACTTTCTACATGAAAGGGGCGAATGATGCAGAGCACCTGGCGGAGCAGCTTATTCGCACAAGTTCCATGTTTTTTCAGTTAGCTAGGAGCCTAGGATCGTATACACTGCACTTTGTGTTGCCTTTACTGCTATTACAACATTATTTTTCTTTTTGCTGTTTAGCCGTTTTTAGTCCTTCCACGTACGTGAGGGGAATCACTTAGACACTTAGCTGAGTCTATGTAGCTGAAATACTTAGTTTTTGATATTTGGTTAACTCTGTTTTCCTAGTGCAGTAACAGAGAAGGTTACATTGTTTTCTGTTTGCTTTGAAGCTTCTACCGCAGGATTCTTCCATCAATAACAGTCGGAGCTGATTGCAGTTATGACAGTGGCAACTAATTATACATTTAATATTAATGATTTAAACATATTGCATAATTACTTAATATAACTAAATTTAAAAAATTTAATCAAATTTAAAATTATTCATTATGTATTATCTAAACTATTTGATGAAATTTAAACATATGCAGACAAATATTTTTTTATCTTCATATCTATTTATTTGTTTAATATTTTCTCCGTGCACAGTTATACCTCTAATAATGCATATAATTTTTAAAATATATAAGATATAAAAAAATAATAAAAAACATAGACACTTCATCAAATTAATAACTTCATTTCATTAATTAATAATTCGTCTTGTTGAATTCATCACAATTTAGGCTTCATTTGGGACAGCTTTAGGATTTGTTTATGAATGCTTTTTTACTGCTTCTTAAAGTAAATTTTTAGTCGAAAAATTTTATTTATTTTTAACTAAAAAACTGATTTAAGAAACAGCAGTAAGAAAGCTGTCCCAATCGAGAACAATTATTAGGTCCCAACACCGGACATAGCTCTACATCTGGAGGCCAATAACATGTCGCCACGTGCTCTTACTCTTTACCGCGCGGCTTGACGACCCGACCCGGACCGGACCGGAACCCGGTATTGCTATGTTCGCGTATTGCTAGGTATTGCTCTGTATTGTTAGGTATTGCTTGATAATAACGAGAAATACCGCTTTGTCAAGACTAATATCTAGCAATTCCAAACAATACCGAGCAATACCTAGCAAAATCGGGGTATTGCTCGGTATTGGTCTTGATAGAATGTTATTTCTCGTTAATGCCGAGCAATATCAAGCAATACCTAGCAATACCCTGGTCAGCACAAATCAGCCAATACATAGCAATCCCGGGTCCGGTCCGAGTCGGGTCATCGGGCCGCATGGTAAAGAGAAAGAGCACATGACACCATTTTACTGGCGTCAGAACGTAGAGCTACGTTAGAACACCGGACCAAATAAAAATTCCCCAATCAAAGTCTTAAACTACTATTTTTCCTCTATTTTTAAAAAAATTTCTACTTAAAAATAAGTTTATAAAACAATAAAAAAATCTTCCCAAATAAAATCTTACATTCTTACTCACTAAACTACAAACAGTCCCATTAATTCGCTTTCAGTGTTACTGCTGACGACTCTCCAGTCTCCATAGTTCAACTGTCAGTTTATAGTCGCAAGTCCATGTTAGTCTCTAGCAGGACGATATTTTTTGCGTTCATACCACCGTTTATTAAATATTTGGTGAGTTTCACGAGGGATTTTAATTTGACTAATATATTTGATTCATTCGTGTGGATCTCTTCCCTTCTCCCATGTGATTTGCTTTGGCAAACTAATCACAACTGGACAACTAAATTTTCTTCCTTTCTTTGTTTAATTATTATTTTGGGACATTCGAAGCTACTATAAATACTTTTTTTTCAACTCCTTACTAATCTCATGGGTTATATTTAATTATAATTATATTATATTGAGATTTTGTTTGAAATAACTATATCTTACTGCTTTATTTGTCAAATTGTAATTATAATTTTATTTGATTATTATTTTCCCGTTGTCTTTTAAAATTTCAGTGGTGAAAAACGGCTTATTACAATCATATTAAAAACATTTTTTTTATTTTTAAAAAGAATATATTTATTAGGTTTGTTTGAGGCGACTGTAACTTTTTGTAAATGAAGTTATGAGGAAATTAGTTTTTTTTTAAGCTGATGTAAAAAATAACTTTTTTTTGTAGAAGTTTAAGCGAGAAATCAATAGCCAACAGAAAAATTGTGGTGGCAATCTAAAAAGTGAATCAGTAAAAAAGTAGTCTCAAACATACTTAACTTTAAGAAAAATTACTTTCACCAAAATAACTTTACAACTATCATTACAAAATGTTACAATCATTCCAAACAAACCATTAAAAAAACAAATTTCTAATATCCACAAAAATTAAAAAAAAAAAAATTCTCACAACCACTTCATAACGAATTTTATAAATTGTTCCAAGCTGCGGGGGGCAATATTTAACCCGACTGGAATCCAACCCGAAAAAATTTCTCACAACCACTTTCCATCTCATGGTGTTTGAGGCGCCGCAGCCCACGCACATCCGCGTTCGCTGAATTCGCTCGTGCCTGCTGTGTTCTGGGTTCGCAGGTCAGGTGGGTCACCTCGATAATCCTTGCGGTTCAGTTCCGTGTTGAATTTTCTAACTGGTTGCAAAACGGTTCAGGTTCAGGTTCAGGTTCAGCTCATATCAAACAATAGCGTGTCAATATCATATTCGACCCGAACCCGACCCGCAACCCTATTTTGGCACCTCTAGTTGCAGCCATCCCAAACAAAATTTAAACAATTGAAAAACTAAATATATTTTAAAGCAATAAAATAATAATTTATTAATAATAAAAAATATGTACCAAAAAGGTTAAACTTATGACAACAAATGTTATGCTGTTTATGTATCTTCAATTGATATATAAATGAAGACTATAATCTCATTTAATTCATTGGGAAAATGCAAGAGATTACTTAAGAAAATATAACTTGGCTTTGACAAAGTTGCTGTAATAATTGATATTAGAAAATTTAAGATAATTATGTATGTTTTTTTAAAAAAATGACTAAACAATATAGTTTTTTTTTTATTTCTTATGATTTTTTTACATGGCTATAAGATTTTTTAAATGTTGATTTATCAGCCAAAAGTATAAGATAATTTAAAAAAAAGAACATTATTTATAAATTTATTTTTATACCATCTTATTTCATAATTTTAAATTTAAGATAATGTCTCCTTATGTTGATTTTGTTATTCATATAAAAAATATAGATAGATTGAGTTTCATCAATTTTAACAAAAAATCTATTATTTATATCAAATATATAAAAACTATAGTAATGGTGGATAATATATAGGAGTTCACTTAAAAGTCTATTTTAAATCATAAATTTTACAAACTAAAGCTTTGATTAATACAAAAGATTAGATAAAATATGTATTTTATAGATACTTGAGCTAGTAAAATCAATTATTTATGAAATATATAAAAGATTTTGTTTTGTGTTGATTTATTATGCATTACTCGTGAGAGATATCGAGGGCGACATTTTTCTAAGATGGGAAGATTGTAATAGCCGATATTTTAACCTAGTCAAATAATTTCTTTTAGGAGTTCTTATAAGTCAAATTTGAAACCTTATTCTCTATAAGATAGATATTGTTGTATTTTAATTATATATTTTTTTTGGTACTAATGCAAATCCTTAATAAATTACCACATGTCTGTATAAGTAGAGGTTTTGCGACAGTTAAATGTCCTTTTTTAAACCAAATTATCAAAATTATTTAAATAAAATGAGTTATTTTATGAATTTTTTTTATAAACCCCAAAAAATTTATATGAATTTAATATTAAGAATTAATTAAATAATATTATATTATTATTTTAATCCTAAATATCCACCCATTAACAGATCTTTTATTCAAGCTATTATCTCTTTAATTTGTTTAACATATCTTGGGTGAGGGGAAATAGAGAGAAAAGTGAGGAGACAGAAAAATAAATTTAGGATTTAGAGGTCATAGAATAATTTTCACCGGTCTACCATGTTGTAAAAGTAAGGACATTTGTTGCTTTTACCTATAAATAGAAAGGATTGTTACAAAAATAAAAAATCCAAAAAGACCCAAGCTTAAGTGATGGTTGAACCAACCCAAGAACAGGACCAATCTAGACCTCTTAGGGAGTATGCCAACTCATTAGTTAATGAAATCCATCAAAGTATCTAAACCAATTATTCAAGCCAATAACTTTGAGTTGAACCCTACATTTATCCAAATGGTTCATAACTCACAGTTTTGGGGAACTCCTGGTGAGGATTCCAACTTATATTTAATTAATATTTTGAAGATCTACGTAGCATTCAAGTACAATGGTGTCTCTAATGACGCTATTAGACTTCGTTTGTTTCTATATTGATCAAAGCAAAAATGTGGTTGCATTTCATACCCATGGGCTTGATAATCACATGGAACGAATGGACCCGTAAGTTCCTAACAAAGTACTTTCCACCATAAAAAAATAACAAAATTTAAGAATTATATCAACGCATTTTCTAATTGGACAGAGAGTCAATTTATGAAAGTTGTGAAAGATTTAAAGATATGCTTAAGAAGTGTCGTCACCATGCTTTATCTGATTGATTAATCATTCAGACTTTCTATAATGGACTTGTAGGATCCCTAAGATCAATAATTAATGTAGCAGCTAGAGGCTTTTTGATGTCAAAGCTTTTTGAAAAGACTTATGCCTTAATAAAGGAAATGTTAATAAACAACTTCAAATGGCCATCCGATAGGTTGAATCCTAAGATAATAGTCTGTGTCTATGAGTAGTATATTCTTTCTATCTTGACTGCCTATGTATTGATCATGTCTAAGAAATTGAACAATCCTGGAGTTAGTCCAGTCTTAGGATCATATATAAGGTTAGAGGAGAATATGCTTAATCATTCTAGTGATCGACTGGAGAAACCACCCAAATTTTAGTTGGAGTAATAATAATAGTGAAAATTTATGGAATGCAAATCAACCCAATCATGTAAGACCTTGGAACAATTCTCAAAAACTTGTAGTTAACCCTAAACCTCCGTAACCCTAAGGTTTCATTCAGATTAATCAATTTAACGATAAGAAGTCACCTTTGAAGAATTTCGTACTTCAGATCGAGAAATAATTGCATAGTCAAGTTGTTGCCATTAGAAACTTGAATAATCAATTAGGGCAGCTAGCTGATTCATGAATAGAGCCCCATTCTCCACATGACAGTAAGGAAGATGGGAGAGAACTAGAGAGCTCTCTTGCATTTTAGCTATCATCGTCGATGACCACCACTAATTATTATTATCAACAACCACTTTCATCGTAGATATAATCGTTAGTAATTGTTACCATCTCTAAATTTCTACTAACATCTAGCTATTATTGGGTTTCAATTGACCACTTGTGGATATCATACTTCTGTAATCTTCTGTTTGAAAAATATAGATTTTGAAAGAGTTTAATTTTTTTTGGAAAGTTGAATTTCTAGAATTTCAGTTTTGAAATCGAACTTATCATTAAGAACAATATATTTCTCAAAAGATGAGAATATCATTTACTAATAGGTTCAAATTACAAAATTTTAAGTTTAAACTAATTATCATAGTCGAACTCAGAAAAGAACCACATATGATCTTGGAGGATCAAAATGAAGTTTAATCAAGTGTTTGACTAAAATAATCCAGATAAAAGATCATTAATTTCATAATTAAAATCATGAAATATAATGATATATCTTTTAAAGGAAAGAGAATATCATCTGTTATTAATTATTTGGATATGACGATAATGATCTTTGAACTTTAA